>JASVEL010007336.1:0-205738 GCA_032618575.1 Nicotiana noctiflora
GGATACACTCGAATTCACTACAATAACCCATATTCACTACTCCGGGTGAGATCATATCCTGTATCGACAACCCAAATCACTCGAGACGATAGTCTCTAATCACAACAACTAGCCACAATAACCAAATACTAGCTGAAAACCTCTTTCATTAGGTAGAGTCTTATTCCAACACCTCCATACCCTGCCCACGGCAGCTGAAGCACGCGATATACCGAACCCATCTCTCAGGTTAACCATTCGTGAATCTATTTCCCTTTTAAAACTGATACTACAATAGGTTTCGGAGCCAAACCTTGATTTTTACCTTTCTAACAAGCTAAGATCTAATATGCTCGTATTCATTAATGACTCCAACGGTCATTTCGATTATAACACACCGCACCGGTGATAAGACACCTCAACACCGGCCTAAGCCACGACGAGCACAACATAGGCTCCAATAGAAACGTATGCACACACTCGAATCATGACAGCTCAATTCATGACAATTGTCTCCGGCAAAAGAGCTGCAGTTCAATTCCTCAGTGCCATCATAATATAAAACTGAGATCGCGTCTCGCATTATAGAAATAGAGTACCTGAATCCTCCTCGAGAGGTCATAACATCACGTAGCCTTGTCGCGATTTGTGATTCTACCCCAACATTATTACTCATGAAGCACATCAAGCCACTAAGCTCAAAATGGTTAGCCACGCACAGATCTAGGTCTTGAACCCAAGCAATCAACCTCACCCACGGTGAAATAATTAACATATGCTATTAAATCCTGAAAGGACACAACCGATGTGTCATTCGCCAAGCGATACTCAAAACGGTCTTTTCCTCAAAAGCGAGGAAGTATTGTATACCAGGTAGCTTATAACTAACTATATTTTCACAATATTCTGTTGCGGCGTGCAACCCGCTCCAATGACATACCCGTGGCGGCGTGCCACCCGATCCAGATACCATACCTATGGTGGCGTGCCACCCGATCCAAATAACCCGTGGCGGCGTGCCACCCGATCCACGCATAAATCTCGCAAAAGGAAATGCATATCGAGTCGAATTTTCTCATTACAGCAAACATGTATATATAGCCTCAAGCTCGGCCACATGAAACGCATCTGACAACGTTTCTCAATACTGGAACTGAATCAATGGTAGATACCTCTACACCGACATCCGCCACTAAGGTCCAACTGACAAAGCAATGCCTACCAGCCGTCCGCTGGTCATGTGTACAACTACTCTGTTGGAGCATACTCTGATGCTATCTGCTACGCAATTTGTGCTGTTTTCCGACATAGTCCATATCACATTAGTCTAGACAATCTGACCCATGACAACCAGTCAGCAATCAAGTATCATAATCCAAATTCGTCTTATCAAGTCAAGAGAGAGCCTATAGGGCTTCCGATTTCCAATAATCACAAAACGGTGCCGATGCACACGATATACAACCACTGTATAGGCGGATTAACGAGAACTTCAAGTCTCCTACACATATATAACACATGAATCACTATGCCTGATTCCGTATTCCACCGTACATATACATAACGCACATCAAGCGTCCATTCATACCACGACAGCCATTCAGAAATTTCACTATGCCATCAAAGACTCAGTTATTATAGTCGATCCAACAAGAGAATACCACCATACCACTGGATATCATCAGTTTACATTACCTTGTCCTTTTTGGATCATATTCCCTGCCAAGTTAATAGAATATCAGTACCATTTTCTTAAATTATTAGAAAGATCGTTTCTTAATTCACCTGCAGCTGTCTGCGCTGCACAATAATTTTATTGACTTCTCATATATTATGAACTGATCTCAAAACCTAGAATATACCATATTACACTAAGACAACATGGAAATTCATATCCCTTTCCTCCGCCTCAACATCGGCGCACTCTACTAGTCAAGGACTTTCGCGATCCCATATAGAAGAAAAACTCATTACACATTCCACGCTTCGCATACCGACAAGAATATACTCATTTTCAAACCATGATAATACACATCACAAACTATTTCTTCCCATTCGTTGCATAAGTTTAACTACCAGGGCTGAGTCCTTATACCCATATCGAGTTACACAATTGTCAGCACTCAAAGGCTTTGTTGCACAATATCTACAAGACTCATTACTTCAATCACATACCAATAATTAGTCGTATTCCTTATCATACCGCTTCGGTTTATTAACAAGTTGTTCCATTTACCCAGTTTCCTTTCTGATTCATCTTTGATTTAATATTAGCCATTATTGTAGCACCATAACACATCAACGCATTCCACACGAGACTCGTACATAAGACCACACGGTCTAAGACATATAGGCCACTGAATACTCTCTCAATATTTCCCAAAAGGATCACATCCTACAATACTTTATTTTGAAGAACCTCTTGCGATTTGAATTCGTTATCATTACCTTCCAATACGGATTACATAGAATCCCATCATTCACATAATATAACACAAGTCTTGATCCCTTCTAACGAAAACACCATCATTATCCACATACATAATCTTAAGACACTTTACCGTTACAAGCAAAAATCTGGAACACCACAGGACTATTCTTGGGTGTCATTCACCCTTATTCAGCTGTAATTCAACTGTCTTATGGAACAAAACCACTCGTGCCTTGCTAGAACTCTGACACCGCAAAACATGATTACATACAGATACAATTAGCTATCTTTCTTTTCTATACACCGAACATTCTTTACCAACATAAGTTCACAACATCTTAGTATTTCTTCACATCTACGTAGCACCATAACCCTTATCGAAATTTCCCAACATACCTAGAGACAGAGCCAACACGGCACACAACAGTGCAATTAGTTAATCAATAACAACCTCCCCAACTTAGCTCGGAGCCATACATCAAGGCACTTATAGCTACTCATAGCATTCTTACTCAAATGATGCCACAAAGTTCTAGTTAGATTAAACTCAAGTCATTTACAAGCTTCGGCGGAGATTCGAATCATCAGAAATATTAACTCTTTTGCAATTCTTGCATTCATTCACACACAACAGTTACGCCCCCTCTTTAGGTGACAAAATCTTTTCTAAGTCCCAAATTTTCCAAAAATTTCGGCAGAGTTCCCTTTGTAAATTGGCCTATCCACCTGCCGGAGAATCACCAAAACCATCCTAGCAATACATTCACAACTCGACAAGACATCACAATGCATATCAGCAACATTAGTCTCAATACTACACAAATCATATTATCATATTTGGTACATGAACATGCATTGTACCTGCTCGAATCATAACACATATCAACTACCTTTCAATTACACATGAGAACCAATCCACCTATCTCGCCTCAATTTAGCATTTCGGCACAATACCTTCCACCAGGATACACATAGCATAATCATTTTAGTCTTCCTGAGTTTGAACTCGTTCCCCTACACATAAGGCACATATATTACTGAGCGCTCGAAGCGTACTCAGACGTGTGGAAGGAGTTTCGAAAAAAAAGTATATCTCAAGCTGAATCAAGTACGCACGATAAGAAATCCAAGAAATGTGAAGTGTTTCCTAAAGGTTCGCAGCCTCCCGAGGATAAGTACAGGCGTCCCCGTACCGATCCACAAGACTCTACTAACCGACTCAAGACTCGTGAGGCCTAGTAAACCTAGGCTCTGATACCAACTTGTCACGACCCCAAATCCGGTCGTGATGGCGCCCAGCACACTGCTAGGCCAGCCCGACCAATCAACAATAACCACGGAGCCACAAGCTCACTTTATCCAATTTAAGCATAACAATTGATAGATATATTTAAAACAGGGAACCAAGTCCCAACATGTGCCAACTCCCATAGACCGAAGGGTCAAGAGTCATGAGCCTCTACGGAATATACAAGTGTAAATAGTGAATATATAACTGTGCACAAGTGTGGGATGATCAGAACAAAATATAGACAAACTGGAGAATCAGGTCCTGCGAACGCTGGCAGCTACCTCGATTGTCCAAAAGCACTCCCGAGCCGCAATGGAATCAGCTCTGCTGTAATGTACCTGGATCTGCACACAAGGTGCAGGGAGTCGGGTGTGAGTACTTCCAACTCAGCGGTAATAAAAGTAAATAATGCTGAAGGGAAGAAAACCACGCAAGACACTATCTCTTGCTACACAATATAGAACTATCATAAAACTTCAAAACACTATCATTTTATTCCTTTTCAGCATATGTGAGTAGATTATTTAGAAATCTCAATTTTTAGCTACTTTCTTTCATTATAACATACCAATACCGGGGAGAATCTCAAGCAGTGCAAGTCAGCACTCAAATCAGCCTCTCGGGCTCAGCACTCCTTAACAATTTATACCAGGAGATCTGGTCAATAAAGCAACAAATGCATGTGTGCCAGTAATGTATGAGTGTTGAATGTTATGCCACGTAGTACACGTAAATCAATGTATGTATGCCATGCAATGCATATGACCACTACGGCGTGTAGCCCGATCCAATTTGGGTACCCGTGCTCACTGTGGAGGTTCAGACTCCGGAGGGGCTCCTACAGCCCAAGCACAATATTAATATCACACCTGCTGCGGCGCGCAGCCCGATCCGTATACCACTGCGGCGTGCAGTCCGATCCATGCATGTGTATGCATATGCTCACATGAAATGTCATGCCCTTACATATGGCCCTCGGCCCAATCAGTCTAACAAATAATCAAGAAAGCCCTACGGGCAACAATATCACATTAGCTCACAGCTAAAATATTATTAAGACCTTGTTCAAGTTTTTCATAACCTTATAAGAATGTTGAATAGCAAAATACCATTTAAAACCTTAAATTTAGATAAAAATATGTACAGTGTTATCAAGACAATGATACTAATCCCCGAAGGATTCAAATAATCGGCACGAAGCCCAAACATGATAATTAGTCCAATTCATTTCAATAATTAGGTGTTATTATTTATTGCGCGGGACGGACCAAGTCGCGATCCCCAATGGTGCTCTACCCCACGCCCGTTATCCGGCGTGCAAGTCACCTCAACACAGCACTAAGATGTGCAAGTCCGGGGTTTACTAACCCTCAGGACATCATTTACAAGTATTACCCACCTCGAACCGACGAAAGCTCATGCCCGTGATGCCTTATCTCCTCGAACCGGCATCCACGCACGTCAAAACTAGCACAAATCAGCACAAATATATCAAAATAGGCTAATGGAACATCACCCAATCGAAAGAACTCGAAAAATATTAGAAATCACGAAATTGGCAAAACCCGAGCCCCGGCCCACATCTCGAAAAATTATGAAACTCACATTTTCGAAATCCTCGTCTCTCCACGAGTCCGTACATACCAAGAACTCCCAATTCGGACCAAAAATGGTGGAAAAATGGGTTGATTTCGCGACTGGAATGTTTTAAAAACATTCTGCCCAGGCATATTACTCATCGCGATCGCGGGAATGGCTCTGCGATCGCGGAGAACAAAATTTGGCCCAAAATGTACCCTTCGCGATCGAGGGAAAGGCTTCGCGATCGCGGTGAACAAACTCCGGTTCCTCCGGACAGGCTTCAGTATAATGGTCATAACTATTTGCACACAACTCCGAATGATGAATGATTTGATGTTCTGGAAACTAGACACATAGGGCTATAACGTTCATTTGATTCTCATTTCCTGAATCCGTACACATTTCTAGATATAAGCTTCCCAATTTATACATGTGTATTAGAGATCCGTCTCGGACACCCTGTAGTGTAACGTCCATAACCATTTACACAGATGTCGAAATCACGATTACATTACATTTCTGAAAACTAGACACGATGGGCTACAACTTTCGTTTTTGAATCACCTTAAAATTCCTTGTAGATAAAAAGATATGAGCTTCCGAAGTAGGGTCAATGCACAGAAATTTTCCTTCTTCGCGATCGCGGAGCATTTCACGCGATCGCGATTCATTAATACTTTTCGCACATTTTACTCACCGCGATCGCGTCTCATTGTCCGCGATCGCGTAGAACACTGCTACAGACATAAACCAGCAGTTAAAAATGGCCTAGAAATGGTCCGAAACCACCCCGAAACTCACCCGAGGCACACCCGGGACCTCAACCAAAAGAACCAACACGCCCTATAACCTTATTCGAACTTGTTCCAATCATCAAAACTCTATCGTTAACATCAAAATCGTCCGTTTTCAACAAATTAAGCTTAAGTTTAACTTTAACTACAAAAATTCACATTCGATAAAAAATCCGACCAAACGATGTCCGAATGACCTGAAAATTTGCAGGCATATCCAAAATCACCTAACGGAACTACTGCAACTGTCGAAATTCCATTCCGACTCCCGGATCAAAATCTCACCTATCGATCGGATTTCGCCAAAATTCAACCTTAGCCAATTCAAGCCTATTTCTACACCGGATCTCCAAATTCAATTCCGATTGCTCTCCTAAGTCATAAATGATCCCTCGAAACTAGTCGAATCATCGGAATCCGATTCCGAGCACTCTAACTCGATAGTCAACTCTAGGTTGACTTTCCATATTCAAACTTCCTTCAAACATGCTATTTGCTTCATTTTTAATTCAATTCACTCCTAACTCACCCGATAGGTTCTAACACCGATATAGAAGCATAAGATATGTTAATGCAAGGTAACGGGGTGGAAATTTCCGTAACGACGGGCCGGGTCGTTACATCAACTTCCAATTGACTTTTTCAAAATAAGCTTTCCTTAAAGAAACTAAGTGTATCATTTCCATCTAAAACCAATCCAATTCGAATCGATCACCACAAATACAGATAGTGAACCGTAGAGAAACATAAGATGAGGGAAACGGGATGGTAAGTCACATGTCAACATGTCGGGACGTCACATCCTCCCCGGCTAAAATAAATGCTCATCCTTGAGTGGGTCAAGAAATATACCTGGAGCCTCAAACAAGTGAGGATATCTACTCCGCATCTCTCGCTCGGTCTCCCAAGTAGCCTCCTCCACGAGCCGACCTCCCCACTACACCTTCACTGAAGCTATATCCTTTGACCTCAACTTTTGAACTTGACGACTCAAAATAGCCACTGGCTCCATATCATATGTCAAATTATCATCCAATTGAACCGTGCTGAAGTCTAATACTTGAGACGGGTCCCCAACATACTTCCAAAGCATAGACATATGAAATACCGGATGCACACTAGATAAGCTGGGTGGCAAAGCAAGATCATAAGCCACCTACCGTATCCGCATAAGCATCTCAAAAGGTCCAATGAACCGCAGACTCATCTTCCCTTTCTTTCCAAACCGCATAACTCCCTTTATGGGTGAAACCTTCTGCAAGACCTTCTCACCTACCATATAGGACACATCCCGAACCTTCCGGTCTGCATAACTCTTCTAACGCAACTGTGATGTACAAAGCCTCTCCTGAATCAACTTTACCTTCTATAAGGCATCCTGAACCATCTCTTTCCCCAATAACCTAGCCTCACCGGGATCAAAAAATCCAACAAGAGATCTACACCTCCTCCCATACAACTCCTCATACAGAGCCATCTGAATGCTCGAGTAATAGTTGTTATTTTAGGCAAACTCTGCAAGCAGCAAGACTTAGCCCATGAACCCCCAAAATCAATAACATAGGCATGCAACATGTCCTCCAATATCTAAATATTGCGCTCGTACTGACCGTCCGTCTAAGGATGGAATGTTATGCTCAACTCTACCTGCATACCCAACTCCCGCTGAAATACTCTTTTTGAGCACGTGATTTTTGCCCTATATGAGAAATACTCCCAAAAATTCAAAATAAAATAATTTTTCTTTTTGTGCAATTTTTAAATTTTTTGCGGCATTTTTGGATAATTATTTGTATTTGTTTGTACATATTTAATTTGTTAAAATTAATATAAAATACAAAATATGTCACATTTGCATCTAGGATAAAATTCTACATTTAGGAGTAATTAAGTTTGTTTTGCAAAAATAGAAAATCACAAAAAAATATGTATTTTTGCATTTAATGTCCAAATTATGTGATTTTATATTAATTAATATTTAATTTTTAGGCATTAATTAGTGTTTTAAGATAATTTTGGTTTTTATAATTTGATCTTACCAAAAATTTGGAATTGGGCCTCTTCCTAAATTTTAAATCTTGGCCCAAACCTATTCTACCCAACCCAAAACACCATAACCCAAACCATGACCCATGACCCATTTATTATACTACTATACACAATTCAAAATACACCCTAAACCAAAAAATCCTAACACAGACATACAAAAGCCCCCACAAAAAATATTTGACCGTATTTAAATTTTCTCGCTCTATGTATTTTAGCTTTTATTTATATATATATATATATATATAAATATATATTTTAAAAAGTAAATTATTACTATTAATATTATTGCTATTATTCATATTTTTTTTTAAAATTATTTTTTATAAAATAAATAAAAAATTGAAAATATTAATTTTTTTTAATTTTCGGTTGGTTTTAAATAATTGAAAATTAAAGTTGGAATTAAAAAATAAAAGTCAACAGTGGCTGAAAATTTAAAAATCAAAAGTAAAAGAAAGTTGTTTTTCTAAAAGAAAAGAAAAAAAGTGGGATTTTCTTTTAAATAAATAAAAGAAAGTGGACAATTAAAAATATAAAAGTAATTAAAGTTGTATTTTAAAAAATAAAAGTAAAGAAAGGTGGGATTTCGTTTTATAAAAAAATAAAAGCATTTTGTAAGTGGTATTTCTTTTAATTAAACAAAGATAATAAAATATTAAAATAAAATAAAAATAAAAATAAAAAATATGAAAATTTCGAAATTTTTTGCTATAAATAAAATAGAAATTTATGAAGAAACGGAAAGAAGAAAAAATATCGAGAGAGATTAGAGAGTAAAATATCAGAAGTAAGAATGAGAAAAGAAAAAGATTAAAAAGAATTGTGAAGTGTTAAGAAGAAAAAAAAACGAATTTTTTTTTTCTAAAAAGAGTGTTTAGATTTCAATTAGCAAAAGTATATTATCAAGTTCAGATCTTAGTTACTGGGTTTCTTTAAAAAAAATCGATACTGGGTTGTTTTTGCTTCCACTGTTGTTGCTGCGTTGTTTCTATTGTTCTGTTAATCAATCCTATATTCTTCTATTTTTCCAATATCAGGTACATGACTGATTGTGTTTAAGTTTAAAAAATGAATAGATGTGAAGAATGAAAGTTTTGAAATTTTAATTAGCTTTTTCCTTGTTTTCTTTTTACTGATTATGTTTAAATTATTTTCCGTATTAATATTCTGCCAATTTCTATCACTTTGAATAATTAGGCATTTTGTAGTAATAATAATTCACTTCAATATGGTTATTAAATAGTATAGGTATAAACATGTTATTAATGTCCAAGTTGTTTAGTAATTAAAATATGAATAAGTTACTCTTTAATTAACCGGATTAATTAAAACTGGTTATTTCAGTAGCTATAAATGTTTTAATATTGTATTTGATAGGCTAAATTGCAAATATGTACCTAAACTTAGTAAAAATGTGAATTTTAATTATTTTATTTGAATTAGGCATTTAGGTACGATTTGAATTTAAATAATACAAAATTGTTTTCAAGTTTAACAAATCTTCAAATAAGTATAAGTAATTAAGGTTAATTATTGTTCTTTTAAATATTTGTAAATAGTTAATTTCAATGGTTCAAATCATATAATAATATGAGTTTAAATTAGTTGTAGGATAATTGGTTTAATTTGTATATAATATTTGTCGATTTTGTATTTTACTTTTAATTTCAATTTTAACGATGTTTACTTTCATTAAACTTTTGCCTTAATATATTAAATAATATGTCACACTCTGAGCAAGTAATCAATTAGGATTTTATCTTTAATGTTTAGAAAATGAATTTAAATAAAACAAATTACAGTTAATTTAGGATTGTTTTAAGATAAACTTAGTTTCAAATAATTTTGTTAGTTTTTTTTTAATGCAAGCTTTAATCTTGTTCTAATTAGTTTCTTTTAATAATAGTTAAGAAATTTTGTATTTATTTAAAAAAAATCGAAAATTCAAAAACTTTTAAATATAAATTAAATTCTGCTTCATTAATATTTGTCACAAATTAGATGAGTGTATTGCATATTTTAGCTCATAATTAATTAAGATTTTTTTTCCCTTATTATAGAGAAAAACTTAAAAAATAAAAAATGTAGTCATTTTAGGATATCCTTAAAATAAAGGAGGCGTGCGTTGCCATATTAAATCGCAAATCGCGGGGCCCTCGATAAAAGGATGTAATAATTGGGATAGATTTTGGGATTGGCCGTTTAGTGAATTTTCACGGCCTCCTCAAAATAATAACGTGTTAGTAGCTTTAAGCGCGTATTTAATAATTGTATCTCCCTAAACTCGGGTGCACATTTATGTGACCCAAATCCAAATCTCAACAGAATCGAAACCTGTCGATAATCACGGGTACATTGATTGTGATGTGGTTTGAAATGCATTTTATTGATGTTGCAATTCTTTTATTAAAATAATGAATAATAATATTAAAAGAGGTTAAAGGTTAAATTTTGCATATAAGTAAAAACATAGTATAAATCAGATAAATAAACTGAATATGACAGTTGAGCGACGAAATTCGGGAATGCCTAACACCTTCTCCCGGATTAACAGAATTCCTTATCCGGATTTCCGGTGCACAGGCTGTTAAACAAAGTCATTCTTTTCCTCGATTCGGGATTCAACTGGTGACTTGAGACACCATAAATCTCCCAAGTGGCGACTCTGAATTAATTATATAAATCCCGTTTCGATTGTCCTTTAATTGGAAAAACTCCATTGCACCCTCACGGGTAGCGCCAAAAGGAGGTGTGACAGCTTTGGCGACTCTGCTGGGGATATAAACCCAGAACCACCGGTTCAGGGTTTAAGTATTCGAGCTTTGAATAATTGTTGTATTTGTCTTGTTTATTATCTGATTTTATTATATGTCTATCTTAATGTGCTAAATGTTGCTTCTACCGCTTTGATATTTTGTGAATTGTATATAAATTGTGCCGATATCCACTTTCTCCTCTGAGACTCTTTGAAGTTTAATATCGGGCATTTGCTGGACATATCCCATATTTCTTAAGATATCTGAGGTACTTGGCACCCGGTGTAGGATTTTAGTCACACATGTTTAGGTGGGGAGTACTGTCAATTAAGCCGGAAAGCCATGCTACCGGTGCACTGACCCTACTCGGCTCGAGTTGTCCGCTCGAGTAAAGCCAGTCTAGATACTTTTTCCAACAGGATGTTAACCTAGAATAACAAAACCTCATGCTGGATCCCTAGTAGGAACGTTTGTTTGCATCATGTGCATATTGACTCAGGAGGCTCGACACAGGGGTTGGGTATGTCTAGGGCAGGTGTACCTGAAACAAAAGACCAACTTGATGCATCTTGTTTGTACATTTAGTTGTTTTAGACCTGCATGTTGACCGGCTTATTAAAAAAGAAGGATTGGTTTTAAAGAAAAGGAAAATACCGGTGTATAGGGTCAAGGGTTTTAAACATATGTTTCAAAAATTCCCAAATAACACCAAAACTCTGGTAATTTTTTTTTTTAAAAAAAAGATGGAAAAGAGTTTCTTTTTGTTTAAAATGATATAGTTCGTTTGTTCGAACTACGCAAGTTTGATTCTCACCGGACGTGGGATACGTAGGTAACCCATATCGGGCTCGACGAATTCTATTTTTTTTTCAAAAACATTAAAAATGTGTTAAAATTAGGAGAATGTCCTTAGTCAAGGTAGCACCATGTTGGGAAAATAGCCAAACGCCCCGAAGGGGGGGGGGGCGAAGGACTGGTTTCGCAAAAACATTACCTAGTCGCCACACCAGTATCCTGTTACACAGCCTTCAAATCTTCTTTAATTGTTGAAAGGCCATGTTGACAAGATTCATTTTTTTAAAATGAAAAATAGAAAAATTCATAGGATTAGAAAATCTTAAGTTTTATTTTTTATCTTTTCTAGGATCATAGTGGCTTCCCCGCAAAGAATCGGTCAGAAAAGGGCAAGAGATGAGATGCTTCCCATGTTTATGATTCAAGATAAAACCTCGGGTCGTCTCTGTGATTGGTGGGCTAGTTTTTAAGCTTGGGAAAGAAATCAAATCTTCAAGCACCTCAAGTTTCTTCCGGATATTATGTGAATTAAGCCGGACATAGGTCTGATCAGGGCTTTGGTGAGTTTCTGGGACTCCGCAAATAATGTTTTCAGATTCCAAGATTGTGAAATGACGCCTGTGAGCACGTGATTTTTGCCCTATAAGAGAATCACTCCCAAAAAGTCAAAATAAAATAATTTTGGGTTGTGTGTGATTTTTGTGGATTTGTTTTTGTTATTTTTATTTTTATTGTTTGTATTTATCTGTGTGTATTTGTTTGTTTAAAATTAATAAAAAACAAAATAAAATACAAAAATATGTCACATTTGGCATTTAGGATTTAATTCTACAACTAGGAGTAATCAAGTTTGTTTTACAAAAAATAAAAATTACAAAAATAGGCATCTTTCGCATTTTTTAACATTTAATGTTAAAATTGCGCAATTTTATTTTTATTGGTGTTTATTGTGTATAATAATTATTGTTAGGAGTTTAATTAGTGTTTTTCTAGATAACTTAGTTTATAACTTAACTTAGAATTTTAGTTTTATTAATTAAAAGAAAAGAAAAAAAAATAAGAAGGACAAACTCGGATTGGGCCAATTTTCGGAATTAAAATTAGGCCCAAAAACTAACCCTACCCAACCCAAATATCCCAAACCCTACCCTTAATTTCAGCAGCCCCCTTTTCATTTTGTCACATTCCATCTCCCATTTAGAAGACTAAGTGTTATTCTTTCTCCAAAACAACAAACACATTACAAAACCCTAACCCAAACCCTAGCCGCCAACCACCAGCCTTCACCGCCGACGACCGCCAGCAGCATCACCGCCCTTCGACCCACTGCTGGAACACCAGTCACCACTGGCTGTCGACGACCAGCCATGGAGCATCATCATCGTCTCCATCTCGATCGACTCTTGTAGCAATGAACGACGTCTTCACCACCACTGCCCGTCGCCTTCATCTCCAAAAATAAATAGTCATGGTCGTCGATCGTCCAGCAGCCATGGCCGCCGTTATCCAGCAACTCCGTCGACCCCGTCGCGCAGCTTCAACCAACAACCACGCTGCTGCGTTTTCCCGTCCAGCAGTAGAGTCGACAACCAGCCATGGAGTCCCGTCACCACCAAGTTCGTCCATGGCTGTGTTTTCTCCGATGACGAGCAGCCATGTCCGATATCCGTCGTTCGTCACAGCAGTTGGTCGTCATTTTTACAGCAGCTTCGTCCGTCCAGCAGTTGGTCGCCGGCAGCAGTTTTACCATCAACGACCAGTGTCGTCGTCTTGTCGACGACTCATCGCAAGCTGTCCATCACCGGCAGCAGTCATGGTATGTTGTCTTCGAATTTCTTCTACCTTTCAGATTATTTTTCTTGTTCAAAGTGTTAGTTACGATTTTTGTCTTGTTCATTTCAAATTTTCAGATTTGTTGTGCTTGGTTTAAAGTTTGGTTATGAATATTGTTTTATCCTTCCTATTTTTTAGATTGATGTTCTTGGTTTAAAGTGTTAGTTATAATTTTTGTTTTGTTCATTTTTATTTTTCAGATTATCTACTTTTCTTTAAAGTGTTGTTTGCAATCTTATCTTGTTCATTAATTCTTCTTCTCCCTCAAGACTTTTTATTCGGTCAGATTTTTCTTCTTGAGTTGTTTGTGTGAATTTGATTTAAGGATTGGTTATAGCTGTGTAGTGACTAGTAGCTAATAATCAGTTAGTTGTAAATCAGAGAGGTTTAAATACAGATTGTTAAGGGATTTTTCAGGGTATATTTGGATGATAGAAGATTTAAAATATTTAGTGTTAGTGGTCTGCCAGTAAGAATATGCAATATGTCATTAACTAATGAATACTTTAAACAAAAGGGGATCTGTAGTGTAAGAATACACCATGCCTAATGCCTTTAAAGGCTGGAAATCAGAAACAAGAGGGATTAATGATAAAAGGGTGCAAAGGCACATGGGAAAGTAATAAAAACAGTCTAAAAGTAAAAATTTGGAATAAAAATGGACCAATGTTAGTCTTTAAATAGACTGATTTAGGAGAAGTAAAGAGGACTTAAGCACTGAAATATTGAGAGAAAGATTGAGAGTTTTTGGCAAAAGATTGAAAAAAATAGAGTTTATTTTCAGAAAATAATAGAGCTAAAAGAGTGACATTAAGGCTGAAATTTTCTTACTAGATTTCAGATTTCAGAAAATAGTTGAAGTGTTGGGTTATTATTCCATTGAGTGTTATTAAGATATTTTGCTATTGTTCCCTTGGTTTTCTGCTGATTTTTTCTTCGGATTCAAATCTGCACTGGGTATTTGTTTGATTATACTGGCTGTTGCTGCTCTACTGTTGTTGCTGTGTTGTTGCTTTGCTACTGCTGACTATCTTCTTCTTTGCTTTCCAAATACCAGGTACACAACTAATACATTGGTTCTTGTAAGTTGAAAATTGAAGCATAAATGCAAAGAAAAATAAAGATCTGAAATTTTAAACTTATTATAGTTCTTTACTTATTTTGTATATACATTAGAATATTTATTCCTTTAGAATCATGTAGATGTTTGTTTATGTATGACTGAACACTTTATAGTAGTGTAGTATGCGAACTTCATATGTATGCCAGTTAAAAGGTATTAATGGCACGATAGGCTATTTTATGTTATTATATTTTTTTTGAAAATGGCATAAACAATTTAGGCCATTTAGACTATTCTTGGATAATCCGATAGTTACCACTAAACAAAAGGTTATTTTGAATCTTATAGGAATATTGTTTAATTAGATATAATTGGTTAATTTTAGCATGTAAATGACTTAGATTAAATAAAATCAGACTTTCAAGTTTTTTTTCACTTTAAGCAGAATACCACTTTAAATTGGCAGAATATTTGTTAACAAAAATAACACCATTTTTAGTTTGCAAAGTATGAGTATGTATAAAATAAGTTAGTTTGGCCCAACTAAAATAAAGATGGGCCCAGGTCCATGTTTTGTACTACTCATGTTGGGCCTGAGCCCATAATTGTCAAAAGACTGCATAGCCATATTTATTTTAGAATTAGCAAATTGTGGTCGAAACCCGATTACAATGAGTTTAAATCATGTGAATAAATTAGAATCTTTTCTTATTTTGCATTTTTAGAAATGAATTTAATAAAGAAAATATAGCAACTTTAGGATCATCCTTTTAAATAAATAAGACGAATCCCGCCGAATAAAAAGACACAAAATTGCGGGATTTTCCTAAATGTATATATAAAATACTTAGATTTCGAGATGTGTCTTTTCTTAGCGAATTTCATGGCCTTCTCAAAAATATAAATAAGTAACCGCTCTAGGCGCGTATTTTAGTAATTTTACCTTCTTAAATACGGGTGTGCATTTCATGCGGCCCAAATCCAAATTCCAAAATGTTGAATAAGAATGTGTCGAGGATCCGGGTGCATTTCATGTGACGTGATTTGAAACATATTTTTAGGCAACATTCTCTTTCGTAAATAATAATAATAATAAAAGCGGTAAAGGGATATTAATTTGCATTAAGTACATAATTGTTAAAATCAGATAAATAAGCCGAATATGATAGTTAAGCGACCGTGCTAGAACCACGGAATTCGGGAATGCCTAACACCTTCTCCCGGGTTAACAGAATTCCTTATCCGGATTTCTAATTCGCAGACTGTTAAACAGAGTCATTCTTTTTCTCGATTCGGGATTCAACCGGTGACTTGGTTTCACGCCCCAAATCGAGGACATGACCGGCGCCTGACCGGGTTGCCCCAGTCAAGCGGACCTGGGTGCTTTTCATTCCCACGCGTTACCCCTGTGTTGATTGTTTCTCATTAACCAAATATCTTACTAACCATGAATGATTTCACATTAAACAATTAAAACCATACAAGTGATTCATTAACAAGTTTGCTGTTTTTACAACGCCCGACATAACATAATGTATACATAATACTGGAGTCCCACAGTTTACATGTCTACAGAGCCTCTAGGATACAAAAAAAAGGGAATACAATACTTGCCGGTAACAAGGCTCCGGCTATACCTTACAAAACCAAAATGAAATCTAAACAAAAGTGGCATGAACCACACGGGGCCCCAAGGAAGAAAAGGGGCTCACCAAAACGGGCAGTGGAAGGAGAAGGATACTACTGCCGATGAGCTGAAGTGCCTGCTACTGATCCACCTACAATCATAACACGAATGTAGCGTCCCCGGCAAAAGGGACGTCAGTAAACTTGAATTGTACTGGCATGTATGGACAAACTTTGTCCCAAGTAAACTCAAGCCATTGAATTACATCAACAATTAATTAAGCCAGCCAACCATGTTTCCACATTTTCCTCATTTCAAATAATTCTCAACACAAAGCACTTTCTACGATCAACCAATTTAACAATAACCAATCAATCACGTAAAGCACAAGTAGTCAAACAAAGGGGCAATCGGTGCCCCACAGGTTGCAAACTCTCCTGCTGTCTCCTTTCACAATTTCACATTATTGATTTTTGTATCAATTTTCAATAGCGATTTCGATCGCTTTCCATCCTTATTGCCCCCGACCACCCTTATTACCTCGGCCACCCTTATCACCCCAACCCACACCTTATTTCCTCACGTTGCGGCGCGCAACACGACCCCGCCTTACAGTTTAAAACACAACAATTTCAAACAGCAGATAAGGTACTACACACAATTTCAACAAATTCAAATAAGCAACTTGCACATTGTTTCATGTTCTCAATTACTTATCAAGCCAATATCACAACCAAGTTACAATATTTCCATAATCAAGAATATTCACACAAGTATGTTCAACAATGTTCCACAATTCAAGTATTTCATCTCTTTCCACAAGAAACCAATTCTCGAGTGTTTCGTTTCCTTTCCACAAAGTGCCATATAGGCCATCATAAGTATTATTCACAATTCTTTACCCAATTCAACTCACATTTAACTTTCGGTTCCTATTATATACCACAACACTCATATTTCAACAACAACTTTGAGAATTTCACACAATTTGTCAAATTAACATTAACCAAGCAATTTTCACACATATAGGCGATTTCACAAGAATCAAAATTAGCCATACATACCTGGTGATGAGTTTTCTTCCTACTTTATGCTTACCCAAGATATCCTACTCTTGCCAACCTTGTTCTTGAAGACTCTTACTTCTACTCACTTCTTTTTACTAGAAATCAAGTTCAATAATCATGCATGAGTGTAAAATTTTATTTTCAAAAGCTATTATATGCAAACCTCTCTTTATCCAATTTAAAAGCTGAAAATCAAAGAAAATAGTTAGGGTTTTTACCTTGAAAAGATTTGGGGAAGTTGAATCTTTGCCCTAGAATCCTTTGAACTAAGATGGTTGGAACAATCTTTGAAGATGAAAGATTTCTCTCTCTAAAAACCCTCTCTTCTCTCTCTAATTTTGGTAAAATTGATATGATAAAATGAAGAAGAAAGGTGTTATATTAAAGGAGAGATCGGGTTAAAATGTTACAAAAATCTGGGCCGGGGCAAATCTGCGGTGCACTTTGCGACCGCAGAATCAACATGTGGTCCGCATAGTGACCGCAGAATGGCCTAAAAAATTACTCAAGCTCTGTTACGGAATGCGACCATTATGCGGTCCGCATTCCTGATCTGCGGTCGAAAAGTAGACCGCAGATTCACTATGCGATCGCAATTTCGACCGCATTATTGACACGATTTTGGGAAACTCTGTGGAACGTTTTGCGGCAAGAATGCGGTCCGCATGTAAGGTTTGCGATCGCATTCTTGACCGCATATTTGACACTTTTCGGAAAAATTAATTCTCTACATTTTTTGAAACTTAAATCACTACCAAGGGTCCGAACCGCGGCGAGCTTGCTCGCCGCGAAGAATTCTACGCATTCCTAACACATTATTCGGAACATGACACCATAGCTACTAGGTTTTATGCACAAATATTTTACGGGGCCTTACACTTGGGCCACCATAAATCTCCCAAGTGGCGACTCTGAATTAATTAAATAAATCCCGTTTTGATTGTCCTTTAATTGGAAAAACTCCACTCGCACCCTCGCGGGTCAGCGGAAAAAGGAGGTGTGACAACGCCCACCTTAGAAGAGTTAGACGGACTCACAGGATTCAGGAAAGATCTTTACAAAAAGAAACCCGCTCCTCCTAGAAAAATAGGTGTAAATAATTTTCTAAAGAAATGAAGTCTCTATCGAGTTCGAATGGGTTGCTTAAATGAAGGATGGGTTCCGTTGGAGTATCTTTACGATAGGTTTGGTGACAAGAAAGGATTTGAAATGTTCTCAACCACAAAATTTGTCAGCCAATTATGTTATGACGCCTGGGGAGATTTGAGAATCTATACCTTCATAATTGCTTTTTTATGGACCATGGTTTTTCCCGAACGTGGTGAGCGTATCAGAATCCGATTATTAGCAGTGGTCTCATACTTGCAAAGTAGCGAAGAACACACTATTCTTCCTATGATCTTAGGAGACATTTTTTGGGCATTAACTCACTATCAAGAGGGCAAGGATTATTTCGAATGTTATAACATCTTATTGCAAATGTGGTTCATGGAGCATCTCTATCATAACCCGATCGTGACAAACTTCAACATAGATTGGCTGAACTATACTCGTTGTCATCCAAACAGGGCCACACGTTGTAATCTTCCGAACGATTTAAGGACCTGGCAGGAATTGCTCAACTCCTTGAAAGCAGACCAGCTCACTTGGAACTATTATTGGTTCCCTTCTGCTAAGGTTATGCAAATGTCGACGTATCTCCCATTCTACATACTAATGGGTTTTAGGGGTTTCCAACCATACGCCTCGCTACGCATCATGCGCCAGTTAGGGAGAGAACAGAAAAGGCCCCCGACCGAAGATATGCGATCATTCATGTGGGAATTCGCAACGGAGGAACTCCCGAGAGAATCTTATGCACAGAAGGTGTGGTTCGGTAGTCGACTCTCTGACATCAATGAAATGGTTGCCGACCGGGAACGAGAAAAAGTAAGCCTTGCATACCTTGAGTAGTTCCACAATTAGTCAATGCCGGAACAAAGAGCAGAAAGGTCAGTAAAATATGCCCTCGATTGGGAAAAGGAAATAGAATCCAGAGTTAGGTAGGCTAGAGGCGAAACGTCGCAAGAGTTCCAATATTGTATCAACACCTTGAAGGAAGACAAAGGGATTCTAGAAGCTGCCATGGACATACAACATGCTGACTTCGATCAGGAAAAGGCCGACTAGGCGCAAGAAAGGCAAGCACTCCAAGCCCAAATCGAGGAGATAAAATCAACTGCAGAAAGATCAAGGAGGAGTCAGGCTGATGAATTGCTCATAAATGACTTAGAAAGGAAAGCCCTCAAGCACCGAGAAGATTTGGAAAAAGCAAAAGCTGCTCTGATTGCTATTCGAACAAGATGGAGAAGAGCGGCCCACCAAAGAGCACTTCATCTGCAACGAATAAAGAGAGATTACGGGGAGATCATCACTAACTTGAGGGAAGCAAATGACACTCTTAAGGAGTGAGTTTTCAAACAAGGCCGGGACGCCAAAACAGATAGGGACCGCTGTTACGACTTAATGGCGCGGATGGAAAGACAAGTAGCTAGGCTCCTGGACCAAGTCACCGGCAACGCTCGGATATTGGGGACAAAGAATCAACATATAGAGCAGTTGCTTAGAGAAAATGATAGGATTAGGGCTAGGATCGAAGAAATTGGGCACTACATCACTATAAGATGCCTAACATGTGAACAAATGCCCCAGACTACCCTTTTTTCTTCAGTTATGGGATATGTCCACCAAGTCATGGCAGAGTTGACAAGTCTACAAAGGGATCTCACGTCGAAATTCGCAACAAGGCCAAACCACGCCCCACAGACACAGAAGTTAAAAGCATTGGAGCATGCTTAGTAGAGTCTGTATTTTCATTTAAGAGTCTGTGTGTCCTTTTGAAGTTTTGTATTTCCCTTTTTGTCTTTTCATTTTTCGCAAGTGTTTCAGCTTTGTAAGCAGAATTTTTTGACAATAAAAACCAAAAAAATATGTTCCATCTTTATCTTACATTTTCGCATACGAACTACGCTGGGTCTGATTCATGCGATGCGTAGGCAGTCTACATAAGATTCGACCACTATTGATAGTAAAATGGGGAAAGTAAATAAAAGAAGTGAGAGAAATAATGGAAGGGCATAGAAACACTTGAAAATGATAAGTCGTGATAATGCATGCAGTCTGAGCAAAAACATAATAGAAATAGTTCACTACATAAAGATATTGCATCCCCAATGTGCGTTTACTATATCTGTTGAAATTCTAACGCTAACAAGTTTGTTATTTTTCCAATATCACTTAGTAGTTAGAAGTGTGCTAGCATCACATAGATATCAGACAAGATCAAAGGGGCCTATACCTAAAAGTATGACTGGGTCAGACCACAGCATTGAGTCAGGAAATATGATGAGCCAAATGCTCAAAGAGGCCTTAGAAAAAATGGAAAAAATGCAGTTGGAGATGAACGAAATGCAGTTGGCGCTAGCCAAAGCACAAAAGGGTCCCGAGGCACATGCTACTCCTACCTTCCTGCCAGGACATACCCCAGAATACCTTTCTCCCGGTCCCTCAACAAGCTTCCTAGGCCATCAATTCTACCAGGGAAGGGACGCTTATGACCCCTAAGCTCCACCACCCAATCAAAACCCTCCTCCCCCAAATGTCCCTATCTTTGTGGCACCTCCCCCATCTTCATTGCAAAAATAATCAAGTGAGCCATTATTTCAGGTTTATGACACTCAATATTACCTCCCTGAACCCACATTCAGGGTACCCGAACCACCCACCTATACTCCTCCCTTTGAGGTCCCGGCAGAAAAGGCGGCCAATAGCCCAAAGCAGGATGAGATGATGTGGAAAGTCAAAAGCTTGGAGCAGTCCTTCAGGAGCATGCACGGGATGAGAAATTAGGTCAGTGTGGCTTATAAAGATTTATGCCCTTTCCACGATGTACAGCTACCAACGAGGTTAAAGATGCCCAAATTTGATTTGTACGAAGGGCATGGTGATCCCATGTCAAATCTACGAGGATTTTGTAGCAAGATGAGGGGAGCGGGTGGAAAAGATGAGCTACTGATAGCTTATTTTGGACAGAGTTTGAGCGGGTCTGCCTTAGAATGGTACACAAGGTAAGATCCAAGCAGGTGGTATACTTGGGATGATCTGGCGCAGGCTTTCACCGGGCACTTTCAATATAACCTAGAGATAGTGCCAGACCGTCTCACATTATTGAAGCTTGAGAAGAAACCAGGAGAGAGCTTCAGGGAATTTGGATTTTGTTGGAGAGAACAGGCATCTAGAGTTGATCCTCCGATGAGAGAGGGGGAGATTGTAGATTACTTTCTACAAACTCTCGAGCCAACCTACTTCGGTCACTCGGTAACCTCAGAGGGACAATCCTTCAATGAAGTGGTGTCACACCTCCCTTTTTACTACCCTTTTTTTCCCGAAATAGGGAATAAGGTATACCTCGTTAATTACCAATACACCCGGGAAAGGATATAATTGTAACAACGAGGAAGGAGTTTTTCCACTTTAAGGACAATCAGAACGAGATTTTATTTAGAGTTTCAGAGTCACCACTTGGGAAGATAATGGTGTCCCAAGTCACCGGTTAATCCCGAATCCGAGGAAATTGACTCCGTTTAAACAGTATGCGCAACTAGAAATCCAGATAAGGAATTCTGTTAACCCGGGAGAAGGTGTTAGGCATTCCCGGATTCTGTGGTTTTAGCACAGTCGCCCAACTGTCATTTTTGACTTTATTTGATTTCGTTATATGCTTTTACAACATGTGCATGTTTTGTTTTTAATATTTTAACGACTTGCGATGTCGCGAAAACGCATTTCGAGTGACATCGCAACCAGTACGCCTGTGACTTTAACACGTTTCAGCTTCGTCGGGATTTAAGATTTGAGTCACATTAGATGTGCACTCATATTAAGGAATATATATTTATAATCGTGCCTATAACGTCTAACGGCTTATTATACTTTATGAAAGACCTTGGAATTTGCTAAACGGTCTTCCCGAGTCTATCACTTATTAACATTCATATGGGGGCCCCGCATATTTTGTTCTTATACGAGGCTCGTCCCGTTATGTTTTAGAAGTCCAATCCTAATAAATGCTATATTTTTCTATTTTTGGTTTTTTTCCTAATTATTTTACTTGTTTTGTTTTTTCAGAACCATGTCCAGGCCCATTATTTCTTTTTCCAGGACTGGACGTTTAGGGACTTGAATTTAATAGTCCAGTTTGCATAACTGGGTTCTAGAAACCCAGAATATGTTAAAATTTTTATTTAGAGACCCAAATATGAGTCCAATTGGATCTGGGCTTGTACCGTCTATCGAGCCCAGACAAGTCGAGAGAAATAAGAAACATAATTGAGATTTCATAACCAATATACAAACGCTCAACAAACAGTAGATAAAATTAACCAATGACATTTATTTCATAAGAAACAGAAGTACAAGTTTATCAATATTAATTGTGAATCCTAATTATCTATCACTAATTGAACTTGAACAATAGAGTACTGTCTCATCTACTTTAACAATGATACGTTACTTAACTATGCAAATTGAATTATTATTAATTATTGATTATAACTCATGCTATTCTAAATTGTTAGTAAACTACTTGAAGTGAAGAAATAGACTGTGATTAAGTTGATCATTCTTAATTATCACGTTCTAGTTCCTGAAGTTAATTTGATTATTATTCTGATTACGAAACTATTTTAATTAGACGAGTTAAAATCACGAATTAACCTATGTTTTACCCTAAATCTAAAGGTGATTATGTCTGCGTGTATTCTACATTACTCTATCTATTACACTATCAATCATATTATCTCAGTCTCACACATATTAATTATTACAAACATTCCTATCAAATTACAAAGGATCTAACATGCGATAAACATAAGAATTCATGAAATATAACAGGAAACTTCTTCTGAATAACTCATGGTATTTTCATTTCCTCAATCAGCTGACAGTTACATATTTGGATAAAAAATGTGTACCTGATTCAGCAAGGGGAAACTTATAAGTCTAGGATGTAAATGAGATGAAGGATAGGCAGTGATCATAACAGCAGAACAATAGTGAGAAAATCACAACAGAACATCGACAATAACCAAGTATAATCTTCAAAACCCAGCAAATAAGCAAGCCAATGAACATAATTAAGAAATCCAATGGGGTCCAGTAGTATAGAACAACAGAAGACCCTAGTTGAATTCCAGAATTTGCACTCGACTTTACTCAAAAAATTTTACTCTCTCTATCTATAGTGTATAACTCTCAATTTTGTATTTCAGAATGTCTTCTTTGAATTTCTAGAATCCAACCTTTTTCAGGCTTAGAGGAAGCCTATTTATAGGTGTTTTGGGTAAAATTTTGAGGGGAAAATTAAAAAATCTTATTATAAGTTCCCTCCCCTTGATTCTTCTATTAATTACATTTTGGTACTCCTATTTCAGACTCGAAATGCCTTCCAGCCCTTGCTGGAAGGTTCTAGGGAATTCTTTTTACTTCTATTTAGGACATATTACTATGGTGCTCTCACTTGCTAAGGATTATCACAGTTATGCCTTTTTACTAGGCCTGTTTTACCCTTTATTTTGTGTTTTATTACAGAAATACTAAGCCTGAAAGTCTGTTTTGTCCCTATAGGCTCTATTAAATCCACAACTGTACCATTTCTTATTCCCTTTGTACCCCTATTATTACTTGTTATTTACCCGACCTGCTGATGGTTAGGGTATTCTAGGTTTGTTATTATTTAATTACTGGCCAACATCTTCTAGATTATTTAAGACTTGGCTAGATTTTAACTCAACAGTCTTTCAATTTTAGCATCTTTTAATTGTTTTAGACTAATTTAAAATATAGCCTTTTATTATCACTTAGCTTAATCGGATTAGATTGCAGGACTAGCCTGTTCTATTAAGTAGACTTAGATTTGCAGAGCTAACCACTCTAATGTTTCAGGAGTGGTCAGACTAATTACACAATCCTAAGTTATTTCACTTATAGCCAGATTAGGTCACTTTCAATAATAGCCAAATTACTAATCACACTTTTCTATTTCAGCTATAACCAATACCACAAAGCACAATAGGATTTAACATAGTCTAACATATGAATTCGTTACAAATACAACCAATTTATGCGTTTTGCACACATAGCCCCAATCAAAAATCATTCATCAATTAACCAGAACTTAGAGGGAAATTTGATAATGGTTGAATCCCAATTAACTAACTTGTAATTTCAAACATATGCATAGTTTACAAATCAAAACATAGAGAAGCATATTCACATAAGATTCATGTGTTGACTTATAGAAAACCCTAAGGAGCTAAACATATCAGTTACATGCCAAGAACATGATAGATGAGATAGGCTAATGATAGAAATCCTCAGAAAACTAACAAACAAGAATATGCAAAAGACCATGAAACAGTCAAAAGCATGCTTGAACAAAGAAATCTTTTAAAGGAAATCAAACAGAAAATGTGCAAGAGATTCAATTCAGAGAAATTAGAAGACGAAATAAGCAAAAAACATGCCAGAAAACAAAGAAGGCAGACAAACAAAAAACATGCAAAGAAAACTTAAGATAAAAACACAAAAGGCAGGAAACTTAGCTTTGCAGGATTTGTCTTCTGTTCTCTCTTTATTCTTATTTCTTTATTTCTTTCGTTCTTTTCTTTTTCTTTTATTTTCCTTTTCTTTTTTTTCCAGGCTTCAAGATTTCAGAGACTTGAAGTCTGATTTTTTCAAATCTTTCTTAAATGGGTTTATTTTGGGTTTTTGGTGGTAGAAGGGTGTTATAGGTGTTTATTGGGGTGTATTTGGGGTGGGTCGTGTTTGGGTGTTCGCCGGAGGTAGGGTTCCGGCAAACTTCTTTGGAATATTCGAACATTTCCAGAGTGATTCGAAGGAAACCAACTACATAAGGTGAAAGATCCCCTCGTAATGGTCCTAGGGAGTTATTTTGGGAGACAAAGTCATAAGTTGAAGGTCACCGACAAAGGCTCCGGTGACCGGACTTTCAAGAAGGTAGGGTTTTCTTTTGGTTTCCTAGGTTTCTAAGGTGGTCTTGGTGAGAAAGAGAGAAAGAAAGAATGTTTGAGGTTGATGGTGGCTGGAGATGGCCATGGATTATGGCCAGTCTCCATTGGAGACGATGAAGAGATGAAGGAGAAGACGAGGGAGAAGGCGGCTAGGGTTGAATGTGTAACGTTTGGGTCTCTGAATGTAGAGACGAGGTTTATATACCTCTTGGGGTTTGGACAATCCTGGCCTTTGGATCATTTTTGATCAACGGCCAGGATTAATTATCCTAGACACTATCGTTTGGTTTAATGAAGGAATGCATGGCTGTAACGACCCGGCCCGTCGTTACGGGAATTTCCACCCCGTTACCTTGCATTAACATATCTTATGCTTCTATATCAGTGAAAGAACCTATCGGGTGAGTTAGGAGTGAATTGAATTAAAAATGAAGCAAATAGCATGTTTGAAGGAAGTTTGAATATGGAAAGTCAACCTAGAGTTGACTATCGAGTTAGAGTGCTCGGAATCGGATTCGATGATTCGACTAGTTTCGAGGGATCATTTATGACTTAGGAGAGCAATCGGAATTGAATTTGGAGATCCGGTGTAGAAATAGGCTTGAATTGGCTAAGGTTGAATTTTGGCGAAATCCGATCGATAGGTGAGATTTTGATCCGGGAGTCGGAATGGAATTCCGATAGTTGCAGTAGCTCCGTTAGGTGATTTTGGATATGCTTGCAAAAATTTCAGGTCATTCGGACGTCGTTTGGTCGGGTTTTTGATTGAATGTGTAATTCGGAAGTTTTGAATAAACATAAGCTTGAATCCGTGTGTAATTGGTGATTTTGATGTTTAGGATGGTGTTTTTATGATTGGAACAAGTCCGTATCGTGTTTTGGAGTATGTTGGTGGTTTTCGTTGGGGTCTCGGGGGCCTCGGGGGCCTCGGGGTGAATCCGGACCATCATCCGGCATTTTTGGAACTTGGAAGTCTGCTGTAAATTTGCAGACCACTGTGCAAAAATTAAGCCATCGCGTTCGCGAGGGCAAGGCCCGCGTTCGCGTAGGCTGGGGCATATTGGTCATCTCGTTCGCGTGGGATGGTAACGCATTCGCGTAAGATGAAGTTGGAACGCATCGCGTTCGCGTGGAATAAGGCCGCGTTCACGTAGGAGAAAGATGGAGACCATCGCGTACGCGTGAAGGGTAGACGCGTTCGCGTAGAAGAAATCCGGCAGCTGGGGAAATGATCGTCGCGGACGCGTGATAAGGCGTCGCGTTCGCGATGAAGTAATCAAACAGGCCATCGCGTTCGCGTGAGGTGCATCGCGAACGCGTAGAGTAAAATCGTCCGGCAGTGAGTTTAATTGCAGAACAGAGGGCTCGCGGGTTCTTATACCCAAAACATAATTTTGAGCCCTAGAGAGAAGAAAACTCAAGGAAATCACTGAGAAATCATCGGGTATTCGTCGGAGGTAAGATTCTTGACTCAAAAACATCATTTTATGGTAGAATTAACATCAATCTTCATGAAATTGGGTTGAAATCTTGAAGAAATGTGGCCTAGATATTGAAAACGAGATTTTTAGTTTTGGAAGGCCATTTGAACTCCGATTTTAGTAAATTTTATATGTACGGACTCGTGGCGGGACGAGGGTTCTGGAAATATGAGTTTCGAGATTTTTCGAGATGTGGGCCCGGGGCTCGGGTTTTGCCAATTTCGTGATTATTGATATTTTTGGAGTTCTTTCGATTGGGTTATGTTCCATTAGCCTATTTTGATATATTTGTGCTGATTTGTGCTAGTTTTGACGTGCGTGGATGCCGGTTCGAGGAGCTTAGGCGTCGCGGGCATGAGCTTTCGTCGGTTCGAGGTGGGTAATACTTGTAAATGATGTCCCGAGGGTTAGTAAACCCCGGACTTGCACATCTTAGTGCTGTGTTGAGGTGACTTGCACGCCGGATAACGGGCGTGGGGTAGAGCACCATTGGGGATTGTGACTTGGTCCGTCCCGCGTAATAAATAATAACTCCTAATTGTTGAAGTGAATTGGACTAATTATCATGTTTGGACTTCGTGCCAATTATTTGAGTCATTCAGGGATTGGTATCACTGTTTTGATAACACCGTGCATATTTTATTCTAATTTAAGGTTTTAAATGGTATTTTTGCTATTTAGCATTCTTATAAGGTTATGAAAAACTTGAACAAGGTCTTAATAATATTTTAGCTGTGAGCTAATGTGATATTGTTGCCCGTAGGGCTTTTCTTGATTATTTGTTAGACGATTGGGGCTGAGGGCCATATGTTAGGGCATGACATTCATATGAGCATATGCATACACATGCATGGATCGGACCTGCACGCCGCAGTGGTATATGGATCGGGCTGCGCGCCGCAGCAAGTGTGATATTATTATTGTGCTTGGGCTGTAGGAGCCCCTCCGGAGTCTGAACCCCCACAGTGAGCACGGGTACCCAAAAGGATCGGGCTACACGCCGTAGCGGTCATATGCATTGCATGGCATATATACATTTATTTACGTGTACTACGTGGCATAACATTTAGCACTCATACATTACTGGCACACATGCATTAGTTGCCTTGTTGACCAGATCTCCTGGTGTAAATTGATAAGGAGTGCTGAGCCCGAGAGGCTGATTTGAGTGCGGACTTGCACTGCTTGAGATTGTATCCAGGTATTGGTATATTATCATGAAAGAAAGTAGCTAAACATTTAGATTTCTAATAATCTATTCACATATGCTAGAAAAGGAATAAAATGATAGTATTTTGAAGTTTAATGATAGTTCTGTATTGTGTAGCAAGAGATAGTGCTTTGTGTGGTTTTCTTTTCTTAAGCATTATTTACTTTTATTACCGCCGAGTTGGAAGTACTCACACCCGACTCCCTGCACCTTGTGTGCAGATCCAGGTACATCACAACAGAGCTGATTTTATAGTTGCTCGGGAGTACATTTGGACAGTCGAGGTAGCTGCCAGCGTTCGCAGGACCTGATTCTCCAATTTATCTATATTTTGTTCTGATCATCCCACACTTGTGCACGGTTATATTCACTATTTACACTTGTATATTCCGTAGAGGCTCATGACTCTTGACCCTTCGATCTATGGGAGTTGGCACGTGTTGGGACTTGGTTCCCCTGTTTTTAATATATCTATCACTGTTATGCTTAAATTGGATAAAGTGAGCTTGTGGCTCCGTGATTATTGTTGATTGGTCGGGCTGGCCTAGCGGTGTGCTGGGCGCCATCACGACCGGATTTGGGGTCGTGACAAGTTGGTATCAGAGCCTAGGTTTACTAGGCCTCATGAGTCTTGAGCCGGTTAGTAGAGTCTTGTGGATCGGTATGGGGACGCCTGTACTTATCCTCGGGAGGCTGCGAACCTTTAGGAAACACTTCACACTTCTTGGAATTCTTATCGTGCGTACTTGATTCAGCTTGAGATATAATTTTGAAATTCCTTCCGCACGTCCGTGTACGCATCGAGCGCTCAGTAATATATTTGCCTTGACGGCTTATGATTCCCCAAAACGAGGGGCGAGATGTAATCTCTATGAATTTATGTTGGGCCAGTCGGGAGGACTTGAGGCCAGATCCTTGTCTATGGCTTGAACACCAAGGTATTAATTTTGCGAGTCGGTATTATGAAGTTCATACGATCGGTATTGATCCTTATTGTGTAAATGGCAGTTTGATAAGGGGAGAGCTGTAAGGTATTCAGTTCTTATTGTGATTTGATATGTAGCCCTAACTATAGGCGTGAGAAATAATTATCATATCTCGTAATTGGAAGGTAAAGTGCCTTATGTGTAGTGGAACGAGTTTAAACTCGGGAAGACTAAAGTGATTTTGATATGTGTTATGATTCGAGCAGGTACAACACAAGTTCAAGTATAAATTGTGATAATATGATTCATATAATATTGGGATTTAATGTTGTTGAAATACATTGTGATATCTTGTTGAGTTGTGGATGTATTGTTAGAATGGTTTGGTGATTCTCTGGCAGGTGGATAGGCCAATTTACAAAGGAAACTCTGTCGAAATTTTTGGAAAATTTGGGACTTAGAAAGATTTCTGTCACCTAAAGAGAGTGGGCTTATTGGTGGTGCATGTATATCTGCAAGAATTGCAGAAGAGCTAAGGTCTCGGATGATTCGAGTCTCTGTCAAGGCTTGTAAATGACTTGAGTTTAATCTCATATTAACATTTCGGCATCACTTGAGTAATAATGATATGAGTGGTTGAAAGTGCTTTGATGAATGGCTTCGAGCTAAGTTGGGGAGGTTGCTATTGATTAACTGATTGCACTATTGTGTGCTATGTTGATTCTGTCTCTAAGTATGTTGGGAAATTCTGGTAAAGGTTATGGTGCTTCGTAGATCCGATGAAGTACTAGGGTGTTTTGAACTGCTGTTGGTAAAGAATATTCACCGTATAGAAAAGAAAGATAGCTGATTGTATCTGTAAGTAATCATGTTCTGCGATGTCGGAGTTCTAACAAAAAACGAGTGGTTCTACTCAATAGGACAGTTGAATTACAGCTGAATAAGGGTGAATGATGCCCGAGAATGGTTTTGCGGTGTTCAAGATTTTGCTTGTAACAGTCAGGTGCCTTAAGATTTGTGTATGTGGCTAAAGATGGCGGTTTCGTTAGAGAAAAATCAAGACTTGTGTTATATTATGTGAATGATGGGAAACAACTGAGAGTGGCCTATGGGTTTTAGACCGTGTGGTCTTATGTACGAGTCTTTTGTGGTAACATGAGTTGAGTTATGGTAGTACTACAGTAAAGGCTAATACTAAGTTAAAGATGGTTCAAAAAAGAAATTGAGTAAATGGAGCAACTTGTTAATAAACTGAAGCGGTATGATAATGAATGCGATTAATTCCTGGTATGTGTTTGAAGTAATGAGTCTTGCAGACATTGCAGCAAAGCTCTTGAGTGTTGGCAGTTGTGTAACTTGATATGGGTATAAGGACTCAGTCCTGGCAGTTTTAACTTATGCAATGTGATTGGGAGAAAGAGTTTATGATGTGTTTTAATGTGGTTTGAAAAATGAGTGTATTTTTCCTGTTGGTATGCAAAGCTTGGAATGTGTAATGAGTTTTCTCTATATGGGATCGTAAAAGTCCTTGACTAGTTGAGTGCGTTGATGTTTGCGACGTAGGAAAGGGATAAGAATTTCCATGTTATTTTAGTATGGTATTGTATATGCGATGTGTTATGGAAAAGTTGATAATGGTATATTCTAGGTTTTGAGATCAGTTCATAATATATGGGAAGTCAATAAAATTATTGAGCAGCGCGGACAACTGCAGGTAATTAAGAATCGATCTTTCTGATGATTTAAGAAAATGATACTGCTATTCTATTAACTTGGCAGGGAATATGATCCAAAAAGGACAAGGTAATGTAAAATGATGATATCCAGTTGTATGGTGGTATTCTCTTGTTGGATCGACTATAATAACTGAATCGTTGATGGCATAGTGAAATTTCCGAATGGCCGTCGTGGTATGAATGGACGCTTGATGTGCGTTATGTATTCGTACGGTGGAGTGTGGAACCAGGTATAGTGATTCATGTGTTATATATGTGTTGGAGACTAGAAGTCCTCGTAATCCGCCTATGCAGTGGTTGTATATCGCGTGTATCGGCACCGTTTTGTGATTATTGGAAATCGGAAGCCCTAGTGGCTCTCTCTTAGCTTGATATGATGAATTTGGGTTATGATACCTTATTTCGGACTGGTTGACATAAGTCAGGTCGTCTAGACAAATGTGATATGGACTATGTCGGAAAATGGCACAAATTGCGTAGCAGAGAGCATCGGAGTATGCTCCAACAGAGTAGTTGTACCCAGGACCAGCGGACGGCTGGTAGGCATTGCTTTGTCAGTTGGACCTTAGTGGCGGATGTCAGTGTAGAGGTATCTACCATTGATTCAGTTCCAGTATTGAGAAACGTTGTCAGATGCGTTCATGTGGCCGAGCTTGAGGCTATATGTATATATATGTTTGCTATAATGAGAAAATTCGACTCGATATGCATTTCCTTTACGAGATTTATGCTTGGATCGGGTGGCACGCCGCCACAGCTATGGTATCTAGATCGGGTGGCACGTCGCCACGGGTATGTCATTGGAGCGGGTTGCACGCCGCAACAGAATATTGTGAAAATATAGTTAGTTATAAGCTACCCGGTATACAATACTTCCTCGCTTCTGAGGAAAAGACCGTTTTGAGTATCGCTTGGCGAATGGCACATCGGTTGTGTCCTCTCAAGATTTAATAGCATATGTTAATGGTTTCACCGTGGGTGAGGTTGATTGCTTGGGTTCAGACCTAGATCTGTGCGTGGCTGACCTTTTTGAGCTTGGTAACTTGAGGTTCTTCATGAGTAATAATGTTGGGATAGAATCACGAATCGTGGCAAGGCCACGTGATGTTATGACCTCTCGAGGAGGATTCAGGTACTCTAATTCTATAATGCGAGACACGATCTCAGTTCTATGTTATGATGTCACAGAGGAATTGAATTGCAGCTCTTTTGCTGGAGACAGTTATCATGATTTGAGCTGTCATGATTCGAGTGTGTCCAGGCGTTTCTATTGGAGCCTATGTTGTGCTCGTCGTGGCTTAGGCCGGTGTTGAGGTGTCTTATCACCAGTGCGGTGCGTTATAATCGAAATGACCGTTGGAGTTATTAATGAATACGAGCATATTGGATCTTAGCTTGTTAGAAAGGTAAAAATCGAGGTTTGGCTCCGAAACCTATTGTGGTATCAGTTAAAAGTGAAATAGATTCATGAATGGTTGACCCGAGAGATGGGTTCGATATATCGCGTGTTCGGTTGCCGTGGGCATGATATGAAGGTGTTGGAACAAGACTATCTAATGAAAAAGGGTTTTTCAGTTGGTATTTGGTTATCATGGGAAATTGTGTGATTAGAGACTATTGTCTCGAGTGATTGGGTTGTTTGATACATCATATGATCTCACCGGAGTGGTGAGTATGGGTTATTGCAGTGGATTCGAGTGTATCCTGAGTATAGGCATGGGATTAGCATTTGGCATATGATTTCAGAAAGTACAATGTGATTTATGGTTCAGATGGTCCGTGAAATTTTGACTATGTGGTGTTTTCGGACTTATGTGAGATAGGGTGACGTATGATCACCCGGATATATGCTTGGTAAGGTCATTCGGTTATTGGGTGGCTTCTAGTACAACTTTGAGTCCGCTCGAGGACGAGCGTTTGTTTAAGTTGGGGAGAATGTAACGACCCGGCCCGTCGTTACGGGAATTTCCACCCCGTTACCTTGCATTAACATATCTTATGCTTCTATATCGGTGTTAGAACCTATCGGGTGAGTTAGGAGTGAATTGAATTAAAAATGAAGCAAATAGCATGTTTGAAGGAAGTTTGAATATGGAAAGTCAACCTAGAGTTGACTATCGAGTTAGAGTGCTCGGAATCGGATTCCGATGATTCGACTAGTTTCGAGGGATCATTTATGACTTAGGAGAGCAATCGGAATTGAATTTGGAGATCCGGTGTAGAAATAGGCTTGAATTGGCTAAGGTTGAATTTTGGCGAAATCCGATCGATAGGTGAGATTTTGATCCGGGAGTCGGAATGGAATTCCGACAGATTGCAGTAGCTCCGTTAGGTGATTTTGGATATGCCTGCAAAAATTTCAGGTCATTCGGACGTCGTTTGGTCGGGTTTTTGATTGAATGTGTAATTCGGAAGTTTTGAAGAAACATAAGCTTGAATCCGTGTGTAATTGGTGATTTTGATGTTTAGGATGGTGTTTTTATGATTGGAACAAGTCCGTATCGTGTTTTGGAGTATGTTGGTGGTTTTCGTTGGGGTCTCGGGGCCTCGGGGTGAATCCGGACCATAATCCGGCATTTTGAAGCAAAGAAAAGTCTGCTGTAAATTGCAGATCTCTTGGCAGGATTTTAGCCATCGCGTTCGCGAGGGCAAGGCCCGCGTTCACGTAGGCTGGGGCATATTGGTCATCGCGTTCGCGTGGGATGGTAACGCGTTCCCGTAAGATGAAGTTGGAACGCATCGCGTTCGCGTGGAATAAGGCCGCGTTCGCGTAGGAGAAAGATGGAGACCATCGCGTACGCGTGAAGGGTAGACGCGTTCGCGTAGAAGAAATCCGGCAGCTGGGGAAATGATCGTCGCGGACGCGTGATAAGGCGTCGCGTTCGCGATGAAGTAATCAAACAGGCCATCGCGTTCGCGTGAGGTGCATCGCGAACGCGTAGAGTAAAATCGTCCGGCAGTGAGTTTAATTGCAGAACAGAGGGCTCACGGGTTCTTATACCCAAAACACAATTTTGAGCCCTAGAGAGAAGAAAACTCGAGGAGAACACTGAGAAATCATCGGGTATTCGTCGGAGGTAAGATTCTTGACTCAAAAACATCATTTTATGGTAGAATTAACATCAATCTTCATGAAATTGGGTTGAAATCTTGAAGAAATGTGGCCTAAATATTGAAAACGGGATTTTTAGTTTTGGAAGGCCATTTGAACTCCGATTTTAGTAAATTTTATATGTACGGACTCGTGGCGGGACGAGGGTTCTGGAAATATGAGTTTCGAGATTTTTCGAGATGTGGGCTCGGGGCTCGGGTTTTGCCAATTTCGTGATTATTGATATTTTTGGAGTTCTTTCGATTGGGTTATGTTCCATTAGCCTATTTTGATATATTTGTGCTGATTTGTGCTAGTTTTGACGTGCGTGGATGCCGGTTCGAGGAGCTAAGGCGTCGCGGGCATGAGCTTTCGTCGGTTCGAGGTGGGTAATACTTGTAAATGATGTCCTGAGGGTTAGTAAACCCCGGACTTGCACATCTTAGTGTTGTGTTGAGGTGACTTGCACGCCGGATAACGGGCGTGGGGTAGAGCACCATTGGGGATTGTGACTTGGTCCGTCCCGCGTAATAAATAATAACTCCTAATTGTTGAAGTGAATTGGACTAATTATCATGTTTGGACTTCGTGCCAATTATTTGAGTCCTTCAGGGATTGGTATCACTGTTTTGATAACACTGTGCATATTTTATTCTAATTTAAGGTTTTAAATGGTATTTTTGCTATTTAGCATTCTTATAAGGTTATGAAAAACTTGAACAAGGTCTTAATAATATTTTAGCTGTGAGCTAATGTGATATTGTTGCCCGTAGGGCTTTTCTTGATTATTTGTTAGACTGATTGGGGCTGAGGGCCATATGTTAGGGCATGACATTCATATGAGCATATGCATACACATGCATGGATCGGACCTGCACGCCGCAGTGGTATATGGATCGGGCTGCGCGCCGCAGCAGGTGTGATATTATTACTGTGCTTGGGCTCTAGGAGCCCCTCCGGAGTCTGAAGCCCCACAGTGAGCACGGGTACCCAAAAGGATCGGGCTACACGCCGTAGCGGTCATATGCATTGCATGGCATATATACATTTATTTACGTGTACTACGTGGCATAACATTTAGCACTCATACATTACTGGCACACATGCATTAGTTGCCTTGTTGACCAGATCTCCTGGTGTAAATTGATAAGGAGTGCTGAGCCCGAGAGGCTGATTTGAGTGCGGACTTGCACTGCTTGAGATTGTATCCAGGTATTGGTATATTATCATGAAAGAAAGTAGCTAAACATTTAGATTTCTAATAATCTATTCACATATGCTAGAAAAGGAATAAAATGATAGTATTTTGAAGTTTAATGATAGTTCTGTATTGTGTAGCAAGAGATAGTGCCTTGCGTGGTTTTCTTCCCTTCAGCATTATTTACTTTTATTACCGCTGAGTTGGAAGTACTCACACCCGACTCCCTGCACCTTGTGTGCAGATCCAGGTACATTACAGCAGAGCTGATTCCATTGCGGCTCGGGAGTGCTTTTGGACGGTCGAGGTAGCTGCCAGCGTTCGCAGGACCTGATTCTCCAGTTTGTCTATATTTTGTTCTGATCACCCCACACTTGTGCACAATTATATTCACTATTTACACTTGTATATTCCGTAGAGGCTCATGACTCTTGACCCTTCGGTCTATGGGAGTTGCACTATGTTGGGACTTGGTTCCCCTGTTTTTAATATATCTATCACTGTTATGCTTAAATTGGATAAAGTGAGCTTGTGGCTCCGTGATTATTGTTGATTGGTCGGGCTGGCCTAGCAGTGTGCTGGGCGCCATCACGACCGGATTTGGGGTCGTGACAATGGCCTCCGTTAGATGAATTTATTTGGATGGCTAGGATATATTACCAATGCTACGTCGTTTGAATTTCTATGATACTCATCGGTGTCCGTTTGATCAACCTATTTGGACGGCCAAGATTAAAGCTTTTAAACGATGTCGTTTCATTTATATTCACACCGCCTTTCATGGTCCGTTGGATCAATATCTCAACGGTTGAGATTTAATAGCCCTCTACGTCATCGTTTCATTTATGCAATTGGACTCGACGTTTTTTACTTTGGGCTGTTACACTTTGGGCCCGAATTTGGCCCAATTTCTATTGTATTTTTTGTGTATTTCCTTGTGTGTTTAATTATTTCTTTGGTATTTTTTTTGTATTTTATTTTCTCTTTTTTTTGTATTCATTTTCAATTGTTAATTCTATTTTATTTTCCTATTTTTTTCCTAATTTGTTTGGTATTTTTATGACATTTTTTTTGTTGTGTTCTTTCATTTTTCGGTATTTTTTGTATTTTTATTAATTTTCTTTAATTTCCTTATTTTTATGACGTTTTCTAATTAACTCCTTTTTAGTAGTTTTTAATTTCAAATTGTTTCAATCACAATCACACAATTTATTTCAATTAAACACATAATTGCACACCAAAGATATTATTTATTTTTTAATATTGGAATTTGTTTGCTTAGGGAAAAAATCACGTGCTCACAGCTGTCCCTATTTGCTCGGGAACACGAAGAGTTTCAGTGCAAAGATAAATGAGCAATAATGAGAGATTTTTGCCCACTGGCATATTCCGTGAGAAGCATTTTGAAAATCTTTTGACCGTACCCTACCTTAGAGGTTGCACACATATCCTGGGCTAAACAGGAATCAGGTTAGTGTAGTTCGGGAAGGTCTGGCAGTTTGAAACTACCAAGACTTTGCTGCTGCTGCTACTGTTGCTATAATCACTGACTAACTCCTTATTACACCAGGGATAAAATGAAAAATAATGAAGCTATTCTAAGCTATGATCCTGTGAATTACAATAATTCCTATCTATTCCTTGTCTTCTTGTTCTTCCTTGCTTTTCACATCGTATGCCGCTCTTTTATTTGCATTCATCATTTTTGTTGATTTTCGATTATTTTCTTGTTTCTGACATACTACTTCCATCCCTTTGGTGTGACTTCCAGTTGTGTTTCTTGCTTCCAGGTTGATACCTGTTAAAACAAAACAAAACATGAAAACTTTTTCCTCTGCCCTAGTGTGGGGTTTTCCATATGTGTCATGGTGTTACTCATGTTAGATAAAACAATTAAAAATGCAGAAATGTATTCCCTTGTTATACAGGTGGGCGCCTGAACAGAAATTAAAATGCTAAAATGTATTCCCTTTTTATACAGGTGGGTGCCTGAACCGAAATTAAAATGCTGAAATGTATTCCCTTGTTATATAGGTGGGCGCCTGAACATAAATTGAAATGTTGAAATGTATTCCCTTGTTATAAGGGTGGGCGCCTGATGCATGAAAAAATGAAAATGCAGAAAATATTCCCTTGTTATCCAGGTGGGCGCCTGATGCATGAAAAATGAAAATACAGAAAATATTCCCTTGTTATCCAGGTGGGCGCCTGATGCATGAAAATAAAAATGGAGAAAATATTCCCTTGTTAGCCAGATGGGCGCCTGATGCATGAAAATAAAAATGCTGAAATGTATTCGCTTGTTATCCAGGTGGGCGCCTGATGCATGAAATGAAAATGCAGAAAATATTCCCTTGTTATACAGGTGGGAGCCTAATGCATGAAAATGAAAATGCAAAAAATATTCCCTTGTTATTGAGGTGGGCGCCTAATGCATGAAATTAAAATGTAGAAAATATTCCCTTGTTATCCAATTGGGCGCCTGATGCATGAAAATAAAAATGCAAAAAATATTCCATTGTTATCCAGGTGGGCACCTGATGCATGAAATTAAAATGCAGAAAATATTCCCTTGTTATTCAGGTGGACGCCTGATGCATGAAATTAAAATGCAGAAAATATTCCCTTGTAATCCAGGTGAGCGCCTGATGCATGAAATTAAAATGCAGAAAATATTCCCTTGTTATCCAGGTGGGGGCCTGATGCATGAAAACGAAAATGCAGAAAAGATTCCCTTGTTATCCAGGTGGGCACCTGATGCATGAAATTAAAATGCAAAAAATATTCCCTTGTTATCCATGTGGGCGCCTGATGCATGAAAATGCAGAAAATATTCCCTTGTTATCCAGGTGGGTATTTGATGCATGAAATATAAAATGTAGAAAATATACCCTTGTTATCCAGGTGGGCGCCTGATGCATGAAATTAAAATGCAGAAAATATTCCCTTGTTATCCAGGTGGGGGCCTGATGCATGAAAACGAAAATGCAGAAAAGATTCCCTTGTTATCCAGGTGGGCACCTGATGCATGAAATTAAAATGCAAAAAATATTCCCTTGTTATCCATGTGGGCGCCTGATGCATGAAAATGCAGAAAATATACCCTTGTTATCCAGGTGGGCGCCTGATGCATGAATATGAAAATGCAGAAAATAGTCCCTTGTTATCCAGGTGGGCGCCTGATGCATGAATATGAAAATGCAGAAAATATTGCCTTGTTATCCAGGTGGGCGCCTGATGCATGAATATGAAAATGCAGAAAATATTGCCTTGTTATCCAGGTGGGCGCCTGCTGCATGAAAAACAAATTGCAGAAAATATTCCCTTGTTATCCAGGTGGGCGCCTGATGCATGAAATTAAAATGCAGAAAATATTCCCTTGTTATCCAGGTGGGCACCTGATGCATGAAATTAACATGCAGAAAATATTCCCTTGTTATCTAGGTGGCCACCTGATACATGAAAATGCATAAAATATTCCCTCAGTTTGATAATTGGGGTGTGAGTTTCGAAAAGACAATAACTCCCTTGCTGTTTTGGGTAGGTTTCTTGTTGACTGAATAAGTCCTCCTCTGCGGATTCCTTCTTTTGTCGATGTATATCTTTTTGTGTTTTTCTTCTTCCACATTGGTCACATTCACTTTAAAGTGATTAATGAGAATTTGAATCTTTTTGTTCATATCTAAATTAGTGAAAAATCTTATTAGTTATAAAATGTTGGCAACTGGCATTTTGTTGACTTTGCTTCCATTGCCTGCCTCTTCTTGCTTTATTCTGCTCTGCAGCCTTTAGCTCGATTTTTCAACTTTTCCTTTGTAATCCCCTTTTTGCTTTTCCCCTTTTTGTTTCTTTTCTTTTCATTTTTCTTTGGCTTTGATTTCCATCTTCCTTTATTTGTTTTTATTTATTTTCTCTTCGACCCAGTGTTATTGCGCCTCTTAACATGAGAAACTGATAGTTAACTTTCAATGGGCAACTGGTTTTTGATCAATGAAATGCAGAAAAATATGAATTTGAAAGGGTAAGGATATTTTGGAGTAGTGACAGAACTTATCTGAGTATGACAGCTGACTCCTTTCACCATGACATGTATTTAAATTTCGACCCATTCTGTCCAATCGAATTGTCGTTATCTTAACTCCATTTTTCCTTCGACCCAAACCAATCTTGTTTTTGCTGTTTTTCTTCTTTCAATAGAATATTCCTCACAGTCGCCTTATGGCGCCGTTTAAGGTTTTCACCTATAAGACTCTCTCATTTATTCTCTCTCATCTCACTTTCGCCTTACGGTGCCGGTTAAGGTTTTCACCGATAAGACTCTCTCATTTTTATTCCCTCAATCTCACTATTGCCTTACGATGCCGGTTAAGGTTTTCACCGATAAGACTCTCTCATTTTTATTTTTATTTTTGTTCTTTTGATTTCTGAACCATCAGGTACTGTCCATGCCCTGTTTCTCCTTATTCTCATTGTATCGTCATTTTCTTGAAATTGATTAGAAGGTCTTTCTTTTGACCGTAATGTGGCTTTTGGATCGGTTAAGAAAGAAGGGTATAAAGGCTCAAAATTTAACGAGGTTTCAAAAACATTTACAACTCTCGGAATCATAAACATAACTTCTGTCCCAATTTCAATATTTGGGGAATCTTCGATTTTATTTTTATTATGACTGAACCTCAGTGAGGCTGCCTACGTACCCTTTCGGGATCAAGTCAAAACGTAGTTCGGACCACGTTCATATTCATTGTTGCGTCTTGACTTTTCCCGACTTTCTTTTTGTCTTTTGTATGCATTTTTCTTTTGTTTGCATTCTTCTCTTTTTCTTTTTTTTTTCTTTTGTCTCTTTCTTTTTTTCTCCTTTTTTGTCATCACAGTTTTTTATTTTTCTTTCCCTTGCATCATGAATGATTCCGAGAGAGGGGTATGAATAGAATAAAACAAATAAGGCTCAATGGGGATGTCAATGGATAAAGTGTTTGGAGAGAGAATAAAATGCCTTCATCATTTCAATTCCAAAATTATGACAAATACAGTTATACAAATTAAAAAGGAATCATACATAATATCTCTTGACTACATATGAGTTGACAGCAGTCTCTACACATTTTTCTTCAACATCTGTCAGATATAGAGCTCCGTTGGACAATACCCGTGATACCATGAACGGTCCTTGCCAATTCGGTGCAAATTTTCCTTTTGCTTTAGCCCAATGAGGCAACATACGTCTCAGTACCAACTGTCCGACTTCAAATTTTTGCGAACGTACTTTCTTATTGTATGCTTTGGCCATTCTCCGCTGATATAATTGTCCGTGGCAAACTGTCGCCAACCTCTTCTTATCAATCAAATTCAATTGTTCTAATCGGGCTTGTACCCATTCATCATCATTGATTTCAGCCTCAGCTATGATTCAAAGTGATGGTATCTCAATTTCCGCGGGTATGACTACCTCTATTCCATATACCAATAAGTAAGGTGTGGTACCGATTAAAGTACGTACAGTTGTACGATAACCCATAAGAGCGAACGGTAATTTTTCATGCCATTGCCTTGACTCTTCCACCATTTTTCTGAGAATCTTCTTTATATTCTTATTCGCAGCTTCTACCGCTCCATTCGCTTTCGGCCTGTAAGGTGAAGAGTTACGATGTAGGATTTTGAACCTTTGACATTCTTCTGCCATGAGGTGACTGTTCAGGATTGCACCATTGTCTGTGATAATCACCTTAGGAATTCCAAAGCGACATATGATATTTGTATGCACGAAATCCACCACCGCCTTCTTTGTCACTGCCTTAATTGTCTTCGCCTCAACCCATTTGGTGAAATAATCAATTGCGACCATGATAAATCTATGCCCATTAGATGCTACAGGCTCTATTGGTCCGATGACATCCATGCCTCAGGCAACGAATGGCCACGGTGCAGACATTGTATGCAACTCATAGGGTGGAGAGTGAATCAAATATCCGTGTATTTGACATTGATGGCATTTCCTCACATACCTTATATAATCACACTCTATGGTGAGCCAATAATATCCTACTCTCAGTATTTTCTTGGCTAAAATGTATCCGCTCATATGAGGTCCGCAAGCTCCCGCATGTACCTCAGCCATAATTGTGTCAGCTTGCTACGCATTTTTGCATCTCAATAGCCCCAAATCTTGTGTTCTTTTGTATACAACTCCTCCACTGAGGAAAAATCCATTTTCTAATCGCCTTATAACCCTATTCTGATCTCCAATGGCTTGTTATGGGTACCCTGTCACGACCCCAAATCCGGTCGTGATGGCGCCCAGCACACTGCTAGGCCAGCCCGACCAATCAATAATAACCACGGAGCCACAAGCTCACTTTATCCAATTTAAGCATAACAGTGTTAGATATATTAAAAACAGGGAACCAAGTCCCAATACGTGCCAACTCCCACAGACCGAAGGATCAAGAGTCATGAGCCTCTACAGAGTATACAAAGTGTAAATAGTGAATATAACTCTGCACAAGTGTGGGATGATCAGAACAAAATACAGACAAACTGGAGAATCAGGTCCTGCGAACGCTGGCAGCTACCTCGACTGTCCAAAAGCACTCCCGAGCCGCAATAGAATCAGCTCCACTATGGTGTACCTGGATCTGCACACAAGGTGCAGGGAGTCGGGTGTGAGTACTTCCAACTCAGCGGTAATAAAAGTAAATAATGCTGAAGGGAAGAAAACTACGCAAGGCACTATCTCTTGCTACACAATACAGAACTATCATTAAACTTCAAAACACTATCATTTTATTGCTTTTCAGCATATGTGAGTAGATTATTTAGAAATCTCAATTTTTAGCTACTTACTTTCATTATAACATACCAATACCTGGGAGAATCTCAAGCAGTGCAAGTCAGCACTCAAATCAGCCTCTCGGGCTCAGCACTCCTTAACAATTTATACCAGGAGATCCGGTCAATAAAGCAACAAATGCACATGTGCCAGTAAAGTATGAGTGCTAAAATGTTATGCCACGTAGTTCACGTAAATCAATGTATGTATGCCATGCAATGCATATGACCGCTACGACGTGTAGCCCGATCCTTTTGGGTACCCGTGCTCACTGGGGGTGTCCAGACTCCGGAGGGGCTCCTACAGCCCAAGCACAATATTAATCTCACACCTGCTGCGGCGCGCAGCCCGATCCGTATACCACTACGGCGTGCAGTCCGATCCATGCATGTGTATGCATATGCTCACATGAAATGTCATGCCCTAACATACGACCCTCGGCCCAATCAGTCTAACAAATAATCAAGAAAGCCCTACGGGCAACAATATCATGTTAGTCACAGCTAAAAATGTTATTAAGATCTTGTTCAAGTTTTTCATGACCTTATAAAAATGCTGAATAGCAAAATACCATTTTAAACCTTAAATTTAGAAGAAAATATGCACAGTGTTATCAAAACAGTGATACCAATCCCTGAAGGATTCAAATAATTGGCACGAAGCCCAAACATGATAATTAGTCCAATTCATTTCAACAATTAGGTGTTATTATTTATTATGCGGGACGGACCAAGTCACGATCCCCAATGGTGCTCTACCCCACGCCCGTTATCCGGCGTGCAAGTCACCTCAACACAAGCACTAAGATGTGCAAGTCCGGGGTTTACTAACCCTCAAGACATCATTTACAAGAATTACCCACCTCGAACCGACGAAAACTCATGCCCGCGTTGCCTTAGCTCCTCGAATCGGCATCCACGCACGTCAAAACTAGTCAAAATCAGTACAAATATATCAAAATAGGCTAATGGAACATAACCCAATCGAAAGAACTCGAAAAATATCAAAAATCACGAAATTTGCAAAACCCGAGCCCCGGGCCCACATCTCGAAAAATTTCGAAACTCATATTTTTGGAATCCTCGTCTCCCTACGAGTCCGTACATACAAAGAACTCCCAAATCGGACCACAAATGACCCTTCAAATCCTAAATTTTCGTTTTTGGAAAGTTTATAAATTTTCTCCAATTTCTTCCATTTGATTCACTACTACTTGATGAAAATAACCATGGAATCATTAAATATAATCACTTTTGGATAGAGAACACTTACCCCCATCCATATGGTGAAAATCGCTTCAATCCGAGCTCCATAGCTCCAAAAATGAAGAAACATCTCGGACTGCCCCAAATTATATGTCCAGCGATTTTCGCATCTGCGGTTACTGTTCACCGCAGGTGCGATTTCACTGTTCATCGCTTCTGCGGTACTGTTCATCGCAGAAGCGGCAAATCACTGTTCACCCGCTTCTGCGGGTACTGTTCATCGCAGAAGCGAAAATACCAGATTTTCCCCAGAAAATTGCAACAACTTTTTACTTCACTAAAAATGATATAACTCAATCATACGAACTCGGAATGCGACGATTCTTTTTCCTATGACTCCGTAATTTTGATACGGATCCAGTAGTTCAAACAAAACTGAATTTGGATCTCATTTGCTAAGTGCAACATCAATTTGGCTCGATTTAAGCAATTAACTCATGTTTCGCCTCAAAAACCCAATCGCGACTTGATGAAATTAAACCAAAATTTCCGGATCAGTCCTATAATTCATTATTTAAATTCTCAAAGTCTCGAAATCAAATTTGGATCTCTATAACTAAAAATAGACCTTTGGATCATTACATTTATGCTCAAACGGCAAAAATCTTCCAAAAATGACCCGTTGGGCATCCGAATTTACCCCGAAGTCTCCGGGACCTCAACCAAAAGTACTAACACCTCTTATAACATCATTCAAACTTGTTCCAATCATCAAAACTTTATCGTTAACATCAAAATCGTCCTTTTTCAACAAATTCAAGCTTAAGTTTAACTTTAATTTCAAAAATTCACATTCGATCAAAAACCCGACTAAACGACGTCCGAATGACCTAAAAATTTGCGGACATATCCAAAATCACATGACGAAGCTACAGGAATTGTCGGAATTCCATTCTGATCCCCGGATCAAAATCTCACCTAACGATCGTATTTCGCCAAAATTCAACCTTAGCCAATTCAAGCCTATTTCTACACCGGATCTCCAAATTCAATTCCGATTGCTCTCCTAAGTCATAAATGATCCCTCGAAACTAGTCGAATCATCAGAATCCGATTCCGAGCACTCTAACTCGATAGTCAACTCTAGGTTGACTTTCCATATTCAAACTTCCTTCAAACATGCTATTTGCTTCATTTTTAATTCAGTTCACTCCTAACTCACCCGATAGGTTCTAACACTGATATAGAAGCATAAGATATGTTAATGCAAGGTAACGGGGTGGAAATTTCCGTAACGACGGGTCGGGTCGTTACATTCTCCCCAACTTAAACAAACGCTCGTCCTCGAGCAGACTCAGAGTTGTACTAGAAGCCACCCAATAGCTGAATGACCTTACCAAGCATATATTCGGGCGATCATACGTCACCCTATCTCACATAAGTCCGAAAACACCATATCGTCAAAATTTCACAGACCATCTGAACCATAAATCACATTGTACTTTCTGAAATCATATGCCCAATGCAAATCCCATGCCTATACTCAGGATACACTCGAATCCACTGTAATAACCCATATTCACTACTCCGGGTGAGATCATATGATGTATCGACAACCCATTCACTCGAGACGATAGTCTCTAATCACAATAACTGGCCACAATAACCAAATACTAGCTGGAATCACATATACTCACACTCATTATTGGCTCCAACGATCATTTCGATTATAGCACATCGCATTGGTGATATGACACCTCAACACCGGCCTAAGCCACGACTCGTGATTCTATCCCAACATTATAACTCATGAAGCACCTCCAGCCACTAAGCTCAAACGGTTAGCCACGCACAGATCTAGGTCTTGAACCCAAGAAATCAACCTCACCCACGGTGAAACAATTAACGTATGCTATTAAATCCCGAAAGGACACAACCGATGTGCCATTCGCCAAGCGATACTCAAAACGGACTTTTCCTCAAAAGCGAGGAAGTATTGTATACCAGGTAGCATATAACTAACTATATTTTCACAGTATTCTGTTACGGCGTGCAACCCGTTCCAATGACATACCCGTGGCGGCGTGCCACCCGATCCAGATACCATACATGCGGCGGCGTGCCACCCGATCCAAATAACCCGTGGCGGCGTACCACCCGATCCACGCATAAATCTCGCAAAAGGAAATGCATATCGAGTCGAATTTTCTCATTATAGCAAACATATATATAGATAGCCTCAAGCTCGGCCACATGAAACACATCCGACAACGTTTCTCAATTCTGGAACTGAATCAATGGTAGATACCTCTACACTGACATCCGCCACTAAGGTCCAACTGACAAAGCAATGCCTACCAGCCGTCCGCTGGTCCTGGGTACAACTACTCTGTTGGAGCATACTCTGATGCTCTCTGCTACGCAATTTGTGCCATTTTCCGATATAGCCCATATCACATTAGTCTAGACGACCTGGCTTATGTCATCCAGTCTGAAATAAGGTATCATAACCCAAATTCATCATATCAAGATAAGAGCTAAACGGTGCTGATACACACGATATACAACCACTGCATAGGCGGATTACGAGAACTTCTAGTCTCCAACACATATATAACACATGAATCGCTATATCTGGTTCTACACTCCACCGTACGAATACATAATGCACATCAAGCGCCCATTCGTTCCACGAAAGCCATTCAAAAATTTCACTATACCATCAACGACTCAATTATTACAGTCGATCCCACAAGAGAATACCACCATGCCATTAGATATTATCAGTTTACATTACCTTGTCCCTTTTGGACCATATTCCCTGCCAAATTACTAGAATAGCAGTACCATTTTCTTAAATCATCAGAAAGATCGATTCTTAATTCACCTACAGTTGTCCGCGCTGCTCAATAATTTTATTGACTTCCCATGTATCATCTGATCTCAAAACCTAGAATATACCATTATCAACTTTCCATCACACATCGCATATGCCACACCACCCTAAGATAACATGGAAATTCATATTCCTTTCCTACGCCGCAAACATCGGCGCACTCAACTCGTCAAGGGCTTTCATGATCCCATATAGAGAAAACTCATTACACATTCCCAACCTTGCATACCAACAGGAAAAATACACTCATTTTCAAACCACGGTATAACACATCGCAAACTCTTTCTCCCAATTACATTGCATAAATTAAACCGCCAGGACTGAGTCCTTATACCCATATCAAGTTACACAACTGCCAGCACTCAAGAGCTTTATTGCACGATATCTGCGAGACTCATTACTTCAAACATATACCAGGAATTAATCGTATTCCTTATCATACCGTTTCGATTTATTAACAAGTTGATCCATTTACTCAATTTCTTTTCTGAACCATCTTTAACTTAGTATTAGCCTTTACTGTAGCACTACCATAACTCAACTCATGTTACCACACGAGACTCGTACATAAGACCACACGGTCTAAGACCCATAGGCCACTGAATACTCTCTCAGTTCCCAGAAGTAACACGTTCTACCACACTTTATTTTGATGAACTTCCTGCGATTTTTAAATTGTTATCATTACTTCCCAATATGGATACGTAGAATCTCATCCTTCACGTGATATAACACAAGCCTTGATCTTCTCTAACGAAACCGCCATCTTTAGCCATATACACAAATCTTAAGGCACCTGACTGTTACAAGCAAAATCTTGAACACCTGCAAAAAAATTCTCAGGCATCATTCACCCTTATTCAGCTGTAATTCAACTGTCCCATTGAGTAGAACCACTCGTGTTTTGTTAGAACTCTAACATTGCAGAACATGATTACTTACAGATACAATGAGCCATCGTTCCTTTCTATACACCGAACATTCTCTACCAACAGTAGTTCAAAACATCCTAGTATTTCTTCACATCTACGAAGCGCCATAACCTTGTCGGAATCTTCCCAACATACTTAAAGACAGAATCAACATAGCACACAATAGTGCAATCAGTTAATCAATAGCAACCTCCCCAACTTAGCTCGAAGCCATTCATCAAAGCACTTTTAACCACTCATGTCATTATTACTCAAGTGATGCCGAAATGTTACAATGAGATTAAACTCAAGTCATTTACAAGCCTTGATAGAGACTCGAATCATCAGAAACCTTAACCCTTCTGTAATTCTTGCATTTATACACACACCACCAATAAGCCCACTCTCTTAAGGTGACAAAAATCTTTCTAAGTCCCAAATTTTCCAAAAAGTTCGGCAGAGTTTCCTTTGTAATTTGGCCTATCCACCTGCGAGAGAATCACCAAAACCATCCTAGCAATACATTCACAGCTCAACAAGACATCACAATGTATTTCAACAACATTAAATCTCAATACTACACAATTCATATTATCATAATTGGTACATGAACATGCGTTGTACCTGCTCGAATCATAACACATATCAACTACCTTTAAATTACACATGAGAATCAATCCACCTACCTCGCCTCAATTTAGCATTTCAGCACAATACCTTCCACCAGGATACACAGAGCGTTATCATTTTAGTCTTCCTGAGTTTGAACACGTTCCACTACACATAAGGCACTTATATTACTGAGCGCTCGATGCGCACACAAACGTGCGGAAGGAATTTCAAAAAGTATATCTCAAGCTGAATCAAGTGCGCACGATAAGAATTCCAAGAAATGTGAAGTGTTTCCTAAAGGTTCGCAGCCTCCCGAGGATAAGTACAGGCGTCCCCGTACCGATCCACAAGACTCTACTAACCGGCTCAAGACTCATGAGGCCTAGTAAACCTAGGCTCTGATACCAACTTGTCACGACCCCAAATCCGGTCGTGATGGCGCCCAGCACCCTGCTAGGCCAGCCCGACCAATCAACAATAACCACGGAGCCACAAGCTCACTTTATCCAATTTAAGCATAACAGTGTTAGATATATTAAAAACAGGGAACCAAGTCCCAATACGTGCCAACTCCCATAGACCGAAGGATAAAGAGTCATGAGCCTCTACAGAGTATACAAAGTGTAAATAGTGAATATAACTGTGCACAAGTGTGGGATAATCAATACAAAAATACAGGCAAACTGGAGAATCAGGTCCTGCGAACGCTGGCAGCTACCTCGACTGTCCAAAAGCACTCCCGAGCCGCAATAGAATCAGCTCCACTGTAATGTACCTGGATCTGCACACAAGGTGCAGGGAGTCGGGTGTGAGTACTTCCAACTCAGCGGTAATAAAAGTAAATAATGCTGAAGGGAAGAAAACTACGCAAGGCACTATATCTTGCTACACAATACAGAACTATCATTAAACTTCAAAACATTATCATTTTATTCCTTTTCAGCATATGTGAGTAAATTATTTAGAAATCTCAATTTTTAGCTACTTACTTTCATTATAACATACCAATACCTGGGAGAATCTCAAGCAGTGCAAGTCAGCACTCAAATCAGCCTCTCGGGCTCAGCACTCCTTAACAATTTATACCAGGAGATCTGGTCAATAAAGCAACAAATGCACATGTGCTAGTAAAGTATGAGTGCTAAAATGTTATGCCACGTAGTTCACGTAAATCAATGTATGTATGCCATGCAATGCATATGACCGCTACGGCGTGTAGCCCGATCCTTTTGGGTACCCGTGCTCGCTGGGGGTGTCCAGACTCCGGAGGGGCTCCAACAGCCCAAGCACAATATTAATCTCACACCTGCTGCGGCGCACAGCCCGATCCGTATACCACTGCGGCGTGCAGTCCGATCCATGCATGTGTATGCATATGCTCACATGAAATGTCATGCCCTAACATACGGCCCTCGGCCCAATCAGTCTAACAAATAATCAAGAAAGCCCTACGGGCAACAATATCATGTTAGTCACAGCTAAAAATGTTATTAAGACCTTGTTCAAGTTTTTCATGACCTTATAAAAATGCTGAATAGCAAAATACCATTTTAAACCTTAAATTTAGAAGAAAATATGCACAGTGTTATCAAAACAGTGATACCAATCCCCGAAGGATTCAAATAATTGGCACGAAGCCCAAACATGATAATTAGTCCAATTCATTTCAACAATTAGGTGTTATTATTTATTACGCGGGACGGACCAAGTCACGATCCCCAATGGTGCTCTACCCCACGCCCGTTATCCGGCGTGCAAGTCACCTCAACACAGCACTAAGATGTGCAAGTCCGGGGTTTACTAACCCTCAAGACATCATTTACAAGAATAACCCACCTCGAACCGACGAAAACTCATGCCCGCGACGCCTTAGCTCCTCGAACCGGCATCCACGCATGTCAAAATAGTCAAAATCAGTACAAATATATCAAAATAGGCTAATGGAACATAACCCAATCGAAAGAACTCGAAAAATATCAAAAATCACGAAATTTGCAAAACCCGAGCCCCGGGCCCACATCTCGAAAAATTTCGAAACTCATATTTTTGGAATCCTCGTCTCTCTACGAGTCCGTACATACAAAGAACTCCCAAATCGGACCAGAAATGGCCCTTCAAATCCTAAATTTTCATTTTTGGAAAGTTTATAAATTTTCTCCAATTTCTTCCATTTGATTCACTACTACTTGATGAAAATAACCATGGAATCATTAAATATAATCACTTTTGGATAGAGAACACTTACCCCCATCCATATGGTGAAAATCGCTTCAATCCGAGCTCCATAGCTCCAAAAATGAAGAAACATCTCGGACTGCCCCAAATTATATGTCCAGCGATTTTCGCATCTGCGGTTACTGTTCACTGCAGGTGCGATTTCACTGTTCATCGCTTCTGCGGTACTGTTCATCGCAGAAGCGGAAAATCACTGTTCACCCGCTTCTGCGGGTACTGTTCATCGCAGAAGCGAAAATACCAAGATTTGCCCCAGAAAATTGCAGCAGCTTTTTATTTCACTAAAAATGCTATAACTCAATCATACGAACTCGGAATGCGACGATTCTTTTTCGTATGACTCCGTAATGTTGATACAGATCCAGTGGTTCAAACAAAACTGAATTTGGATCTCATTTGCTAAGTGCAACATCAATTTTGCTCGTTAAACAATTAAGTCATGTTTCGCCTCAAAAACCCAATCGCGACTTGATGAAATTAAACCAAAATTTCCGGATCAGTCCTATAATTCATTATTTAAATTCTCAAAGTCTCGAAATCAAATTTAGATCTCTAGAACTAAAAATAGACCTTTGGATCATTACATTTATGCTCAAAACGGCAAAAATCTTCCAAAAATGACCCGTTGGGCATCCGAATTTACCCCGAAGCCTCCGGGACCTCAACCAAAAGTACTAACACCTCTTATAACATCATTCAAACTTGTTCCAATCATCAAAACTCTATCGTTAACATCAAAATCGTCCTTTTTCAACAAATTCAAGCTTAAGTTTAACTTTAATTTCAAAAATTCACATTCGATCAAAAACCCGACTAAACGACGTCCGAATGGCATGAGAATTTGCGGACATATCCAAAATCACATGACGAAGCTACATGAATTGTCGGAATTCCATTCTGATCCCCGGATCAAAATCTCACCTAACGATTGGATTTCGCCAAAATTCAACCTTAGCCAATTCAAGCCTATTTCTACACCGGATCTCCAAATTCAATTCCGATTGCTCTCCTAAGTCATAAATGATCCCTCGAAACTAGTCGAATCATCAGAATCCGATTCCGAGCACTCTAACTCGATAGTCAACTCTAGGTTGACTTTCCATATTCAAACTTCCTTCAAACATGCTATTTGCTTCATTTTTAATTCAATTCACTCCTAACTCACCCGATAGGTTCTAACACTAATATAGAAGCATAAGATATGTTAATGCAAGGTAACGGGGTGGAAATTTCCGTAACGACGGGCTGGGTCGTTACATACCCTCATGTCCTCAAATATTCTTTGATATCACGATACCATGACTCACCATCAAGTTCTTTTTCCACGGCAAAACAATAAGCATTTTGATCATACACTTGTATCTGTAATGGATCTACATAAGCTTTATCTGGATGATGCAACTTGGAGAATAATGTGGCCAAAGCATGTGCTACTTCATTGTGCATTCATAGATGTGTTTGAACTCTATAGATTGAAATCTCTGGGATAGTTCATGCAGACATTGTCGATAAGGTATCAACTTTATATCTCTTGTCTACCATTCTCCTTGAATCTGATGTATCAAGAGATCCGAGTCACCCATGAGCAAGATCTCTTGAACACCCATATCTATCGCCATCCTCAATCCCAATATGCATGCTTCATATTCGGCCATGTTGTTAGTACAGAAAAATCGAAGCTGAGCGGTAACGGGATAATGCAGACCCATTTCTGAAATAAGCACTGCTCCAGTTCCAACTCCCTTACTGTTGATGACTCCATTAAAGTACATTATCCATCCTGGCTTATCATTTTGCTCTACTTCTTCAACATTCATTGCCTCCTCATCAGGAAAATATGTTTTCAACGGCTCATATTCATCATCCACTGGGTTTTCTGCTAAATGATCTGCAACTACTTGCGCCTTCACTGTCGTACATGTTACATAGATGATGTCAAACTCTGTGAGCAAAATTTTCCATTTAGCAAGTCTTCCTGTAGGCATAGGCTTCTGAAATATATACTTCAATGGATCCAACCGTGATATCAAATATGTGGTATAAGCTGACAGGTAATGCTTCAGTTTTTGAGCAACTCACGTTAGAGCACAACATGTTCTCTCCAATTGAGTGTATTTTACCTCGTAATATGTGAACTTTTTACTGAGGTAATATATCGCTTGCTCTCTTTCCTGTCTCATCATGCTGCCCCAGTACGCAGCCAAAAGAATTATCTAGCATAGTCAAATACAAGATCAAAGGTCTTCCCGGTTTTAGAGGAACTAATACTAGAGGATTGGCCAAATATTCCTTAATCTTGTCAAATGCTTCTTGGCATTCATCAGTCCAATTTACCGTAGAATCTTTCTTTAGCAGTTTGAAAATGGGCTCACATGTTGACGTCAACTGAGCAATAAACCTGCTAATATAATTCAATCTGCCCAATAAACTCATCACTTCTTTCTTATTCTTCGGCGGAGGCAAATTCTGGATTGCTTTTATCTTTGACGGTTCCAATTCAATACCACGCCAGCTTACTATAAACCCTAGTAACTTTCCTGAAGGCACCCCGAAAGCACAATTTGCTGGATTGAGCTTGAGATTATATCTTCGGAGCCTCTGGAAAAACTTTCTCAAATATTTGACATGGTTACACTTCTTTTTGGACTTAATGATGACATAGTCCACATATACTTCGATCTCTCGGTGCATCATATCATGAAACATAGTGGTCATCGCCCTCATATATGTAGCCCTGTCATTCTTCAACCCAAACAACATCACCCTGTAACAATATGTCCCCCAAGGCGTGATAAAGGATTTCTTTTCTACATCTTCTTCATCCATTAAGATCTGATGATAACCCGCATAACAATATACAAAAGAACCAATTTCATGATTGGCACAATTGTCGATCAATATATGGATATTTGGCAATGGAAAATCATTCTTTGGACTAGCTTTATTAAGGTCCCTGTAATCCATGCACACCCTGGGTTTTCCATCATTCTTTGGAACTGGCACAACATTAGCTAACCAGGTGGGATATTTAGTGACCCGTATGACCTTTGCTTCGAATTGCTTATTGACTTCTTCTTTTATTTTCACACTGATGTCCGTTTTAAACATTTTTAGCTTCTGTTTTACCGGCTGGCATTCCGGATAAATGGGCAATTTATGAACCACCAGATCAGTACTGAGTCCGGGCATGTGATCATAGGACCAAGCAAATATGTCCTTGTACTCATGAAACAAATTGATAAGATTTTCTCTTAGGGAAGCCTCTAAATGCACACTGATCTTTGTTTCCCGGACATTCTCCTCACTTCCCAGATTAATGGATTCTGTCTCGTTTAAATTTGGTATGGTTTTTTCCTCATAATGATTCAAAATTTTACTGATTTCCTCCAGTATTTCATCATCCTCATATTCTACTTCATGTTCGCTTTCAATTTCCTATATAACTATTCAATTATCAAGATTGGACCGGGAATCCTTCATGCATGACATATCAATGGAATCAGCAAATATTGAACTGTACAAAAGAAGAAAAATAAAATAAGGCAAAATGGAAGAAGAAAAGAAATTGCATTTCATTGATTTTCAAAAAGGTAACAAGCATTGGATACATTTCTTTTTGATGGGATGTGGGATTACAAAATAAGACAACTTTTGGGGAAATGAAGTATTTAAAGCTAACTACTACAACTCCCTCCTGATCGGAAGAGGAGTAGCTTCCCAGTTATTAAGCGCAATGCAGGGTCCCACGAACTGAACATCCATTTTACTTGTTCCCTCACCTATCTCCAACATATTCACATCTTCAAATAGCCTCTCGATCCTTGCTAGGAGTTTCACATCCAATTTTATTTCAACGCGACTTGGCATAATAGTCGCCAAATCTCTCCATGTACCAGGCCTAGTAAAGGAATCAGATAGTTTTGGAATAGGCTTTGGGAGGGACCAACTTTTCTTCTTCATTTTCTTGGCTCTTTGGATATCGGCAACGGTTGGCTCGAAACACAAACCAAAAGTGTCGTTACTGCCCGGCAGGTGGACTGGCTATGTTATACCTTGTAGAGTTACTCCTAAGCCTTACCCCAATAAAAACCCATTTCTTATCATTTCCTTGGCTACCATCTCTGCTGTAGGAGCCACTGTGGGAATCGGCATGTTTTCCCCGTCAGATATTTTATTCACCACCACAGTGTCCATGACTTGATATACCCACGGGCCCTTATCTCCTTCATTTTCTTTGAACGGTGTGATAGCATTGCAGACATAATCTTCTCCATTCACTATGATCTCCTGTTGTTCCCATCCAAATTTTACCATATGATGCAATAAGGATGGTATAGCTTTCGCCGCGTGGATCCACTGACATCCCAATAAATGACTGTAAGATACAACAACATCTAGCACCTGGAACTCTATAGTGAAGTCCACCGGTCCAATAGTAATCTCCAGTATATTATCCCCTACAGTATTCTTGCCACCTCCATCAAAACCATGTACACATACACTGTTCCGATGGATTCTATCAGGATTGACCTTCAACTTTCCCAAGGTTGAGAGTGAGAAAATATTGGCACTTGACCAGTTGTCCACCAGAACACGGGTAACTACAGATTCTTCACACTTAACTGTGAGATATAGGTCTTTGTTATGCTCTGTTCCTTCAAGCGGCAACTCATTATCTAAAAATGTTATCTTGTTTGTCTCAAAGATCTTATTTGTGATTTTCTCCAAATGGCATACTAAAATATTCTCAGGCACATGTGCTTCATTCAAAATTTTCATCAACGCCTTCCTATGTTCATCAGAATGAATTAGGAATGATAACAATGAAATCTGCGCGGGCGTTTTTCTCAATTGCTCCACTATTGAATAGTCTTGAGCCTTCATCTTTTTCAAGAACTCTTCCGCTTCCTCTTCAGTAACTGCCTTCTTCACATGAGTCGGGTTCTCCTTTACCACTTTTGTCTTCCTCAAGTCTTCCGGGGCAAAGCATCGGCCGGAACAAGTTAAACCATGTGTTTCATTGATTTCTCCTTTAACTTCTTTTCCCTTGTACATCACTGTAACTTTATCATAGTTCCACGATATGGCCCTGGTGTTCACGACTGGCATCAGCACCACCGGTTTGATAACCACAGGTTCCCCATAAGCTCCCTTCACGGTCAACAAAGTCTTAGCTCCCGGCACTACTACCTTTACAGGCTCAACCACTGATGGTTTCTTCATTGGTAACTCAGATGATACTTTCTCCTTTTCAACTTCCCCTTCCACCTTGTTGTTTGCTTTAATCATCATCAGTGATTGAGAAGGTTTCTTACTGCTCTCTCCCAGCTCCAACTCTATCATGTGCGTCTCATGATGGGCTAGCAATGGATTCTGTGTGATATTGGGAATTTCTGGAGCTTGCACTTCGATCCTCCCTTCACGGGTAGGCATTTTGTGCATGGTAGACATTTTGTGGAGCTGGGGTACGCCATGCATGTGGAGGTGGTGGGTATGGTTGAGCACGTGGGACGGAAAAATGTGGATTGGTGGGAGGATAATATGGTGGAGGTGGGTTGTAGGGTGCTGGTGGATATTGTTGGTATGGACGAGGTGGATGATGATATGTATTGGGGCCCCGAGGCCATGATCTACCTTCAATGACTGCAACTTCCTCCTTCTTCTTATTTCCAATCGATCCCCCAGTTCTAGTTTGTATTGCTTGGTTTGTGGCCCTAATAGCCGAATAACTCATGATCTTATTTGTCTTTAGCCCCTCTTCTACAAAGCTTCCCATCTTGACCACCTTGTTAAAGGTTTTTCCAATTGCCGATACTAGGTGGCCATAGTAAGTTGGCTCTAAAGCCTGTAGAAAATAGTCCACCATTTTTGCTTCTTTCATGGGAGGGTCTACTCGTGCAGCCTTCTCCCTCCACCTGAACCCATATTCCTGGAAACTTTCCCCGGGTTTCTTCTCCATTTTAGTCCACGATAGCTTGTCAAGGATAATCTCTAGATTGTATTGGAAAAGATTGGCAAACGATTGAGCTAGGTCATCCCAGATTAACCACCTGGTATGATCCTGTCGAGTATATCATTCCAACGTTGAACCACTTAAGCTCTGGCTAAAATAAGCCATAAGTAACTCGTCTCTTCCCCCTGCTCCGCGCATTTTACTACAGTAACCCCTCAGATGGGCTACTGGATCCCCGTGACCGTCATACATATCAAACTTGGGTAACTTAAATTCGACCGGGAGCTGTACCTCCGGAAACAGGCATAATTCTTTGTACGCAACACTCACTTGGCCTCCTAGCCCTTGTATGTTATGAAAGGACTATTCAAGACTTTTCATCTTACGGGCCATCTCTTCATGTTCCAATTTTTTGACAATCTTTTCCTCTTCTGTCATGTTTATGAGCGGTGTGTAGGAGTCATGTTGCCTGAATGTTGGTTCTGGTGGATAATAATGAGTGTCCAGAACATAGAACACATGTTCACTGGAAGATTTGTGTAGAGCAGCAGGTGGCGGTGCCACGTATACTGGAGCGACCTGAGGTGGCAGTGGTGGATCTTGTTTGGACAATGGTGGAGGTGCTTGTGAAGTTGTAGCATCGTAATGTTGGTAAGTTCGGTATGTGGAGGATGAATTCATAGTGGGTGGTTCAGGATTCGGGTTTGTAGGGGGGATGTATGTTGGGTTGGCTGGATAGAAAGGCAAAGGTTGACCCCTAGACCAGGCCTGGTACATCTCTGATATTTGCTGTTTTAATTTATACATCTCTTCTTTCATACTTGCCACGTCCATAACTTCTTCCTCCTGTACCAGATCCATAATAGTGGGCTCGATTTCCTGAGTCACTGCTTTGGTCATATCTTTTGAACGTGTATTGTAGATGTGATGTGCCAGAATGCCAGTTGCCAATTGAATATCTGATTCTCATCAACAACAAAACTCCTTAATAGTTAGCTCATAACGGGTAAAATATCATAATTAAGAATCACAACTTTTGCCTTAGTCATTATGCATTATCCCGGCATTATTCCTCTTTGAACCACTGATTTTCTTTTCACATAGGTTTTTCATTGCTTTTCTATTTGTTTCTTTTTCTTGTTTTCTTCTTTTCCATTTCTCTTTTTTTCATTTTTTTTTCATTTTTGTTTTTTCGTTCCTACATGTTTGCCTATTGCCTAAACAATTTGTATAAAAAGGAAGAAAATAACAGCAACTTCTTTTGAATTTTTCATTGATATTAAAACATCGGTTACAAATGATGTTGTACTACAAAAGCAGAAGAAAAATAAAAATACAAAATGCATGCCCTATGAATACATTAAAGCTCCTAGTGCTCGCGAGACATCGTTCGGTCTTGCCGCGGGCCTATATGCTAATCCACTTTGTAGTTTTTCCAGGTCGGTCATTACTTGCTTTACAAAGAACTTTACCGCTGATGTGAATGTTGATTGGGACATATCTTCACACAATTGGCATTTCCTTGTGATGTACTGAGCAATGTTGACGATTCTTTCCCTGATGACCCTTTTTCCTGAAGCAACCTACCAATCTGTTTGGCACGAGCGTCTAAGGTTTGATGGGTCTCCTTTTGTAATTGTTGTGGCTCCAACTCTAACCGAGCCATAGCCATGTAGCAATGTTCTCTCTCTACTTCGAACTCTTTGGTTTGTTTGCTACTTTTGACTTCGACTGTAATGATTTTCTTTCTCAATCGGGCTATCTGAACCTTGTGTTCATCTTGTAATTGCTGAACCATTCGAACTCTTTCCTCAGCATTTCTGGCCAGTTGTTTCCGAACCCCGACTAACTCCTTTTCGGCTTTATCAAGATCAAAGCTATAGTCATTCACTTTGCACCGAAGATTTTCAATCAATTTCTCATCTCGGGCTAGGCGAACTGGGGTTTCGGCTGCGGTTTTCATCTTCACAATTTAAGCCTTCAAAATTTCATTCTCTTTTCTCAGCTGCTTCTTTTCTCCCTCATCGGATGCCACTTGTAAGCTGCTCTTGAATTTGAGGTCTTGGAATTGTTTTTCTAACAAGCTGATTCTGGCTCGGTACTCATTTTCTTTGGCCACCCAATATTTGTGTTCCTTAGACTGCTCGACCAATTCTTGAATGTGAGGCCTCTTTATTGGTCTATCATGCTCGACATCCCGGCGATACCATGCGGCATACCTGGTGATACTTCCCCTCGAGCTTGATTTCCCACACAAGTGTCTACTCTCAAGCATTGGCATTAATTCAAAATCTGTCAAATCTTTGTTTCCGAGAATTGTCCGTTCGGACTGATTTCTACGGCTTGTAGGCTGAGGTCCCCGTCTTTTGGTATGACCTGATATCTCTCAAGCTGTCGTAATACCCTGTACGGCGCATAAGGCTGAATGCTTTTAAGACCCATTATCAAGAAATGCGACCCTTCTGTTGGCATGTATATCACCTCGTTGAGGGGCAACCATCCGTATGCCCAATCAATTTGGCTAGCAGCCAACGGTCGCAAGTATGTAGTCCAACCTTTTGATCCTTCTGACAACTTAACTTCTTTTGATCTCATATAAAACTCTTCAATGCACATCTTTTTAGACGACCCGTAACTCGAGAACGGAGGGTGACGACACAAATATTCTATCAACCACATCTGGAGAATCAAATTGCATCCCTCGAAGAAGTCATGCCTTGCTTTACAAGATGTGAGGGTACGAAAGATATCAGCTACAATCATCGGTGCCAGTGTGCTATTATCTTTCACAAGAAGAGTACTGGGAACCCCGTCGACCTTTATATCAATATTTTCGTCTTTCCTCGGGAATATGACTAATCCCAGGAATGCCACTATAAAGGCGAATCGCCTATGCTCTTCCCACTTAACTCGGTTAGATTTACTGCAGAGCTTGTTCATAGGGTCGTTAAATCCCCCAATATGACCATATCTGCAGTAGATGAAACTCAAAGTACAAAACTCGTGAGCCAAGTCTTCATTATGAACGTTCCTGGCGATTTTCAAGGAATCGAGGAATCTGTGCACTATAATTGCCCTCGGAGCACCGGGTGTTTTTCCTTTAGGGGAACCTAACCTTTCCCGATATAATAAGCAATTTCTTCTAATGTAGGAGTGAGCTCAAAATTTGAGATGTGTAGAACATTATGCGCAGGATCCCAACAAGCAACGAGAGCCCGAATGATATCACCACGGAGTATTATGTCCATCAACCCAGTAAGATCTTTCATATATCTTTTGACCCAAAACTGCCCCTCTTGGCCCAAATCGTTCCACCATAACCTCAACTCCAAAGGGATTTTGTTCATTAAAGCAAAGGGTTCATTTTGTACTGTGCTCATCCTGCACATTTATTAGAGGCGATTTTATTCAGAAAAGGGAAAAATATTTTTTCGAAGACAATGTTTCATTTTTTGAAAGAATTAGCCTTTCCGGGCTATTTATTTGAAAAGAAAAAGACATGACTTCAAAGTGTCCATTTTTGCAAAAATAGCCTTCCGGCGTCCTTTCAGAACATTCGTCTATTTCCAAAAATAGCAATCACTTTGATTTATTGAAAACTAAAACTCGATATTTTTGGTCATTTTTCAAAAACGGTAGTTGGACCCATCAAGGGTTGCCTACGTATCCCACCTAATGGCAAGAATCAAACTTGCGTAGTTCAGTCAGATTATTTTGTGACCAATTATTTTTACAGTATTATTCCACCTATTTTTTAAACTTTCTTTTCAAATTTTGATAGAGTTTCGCCAACATTTCAATGCTTTTTATTCTAGGATTTTTTTTTTTTTTTGTTTTGTTTTTTTTGTTTTTTTTTTGCTGGTCCGCATAATAATCCAGGACAAATAAATGCAACATATAATATGCTCGGTCTTTGATATTCCGGGTCACCTGTCCTAGACGGACCCAATCCTTGTGTTGCATCCCCTAAGTCAGATAAATAATCGTCTTAGATCTAGGTTCAATATTTCATGTGGTGCTAGACCGTGTACCTGAGTGGACAACTCGGATCGAGGAGGGGGCTACTTACCGAGGACCCGTTGGGTCATTCGGCTTTGTAACTTATCCAGCCTCTATTTCTAATTTTTGGTATGACTTAACAGAAAGGGGAGTCTCAACCAGTAAGCACATCCCCGAAGGTAAAAACAGAAGGGTTTTCGGCACAATTTTATATATACAATCCACAAAATATCAAAGCGGTAAACACGTAACACATTGATCAAAGCATATAATGAAGTCAAATAACATCAAGAACGATAATTCAATCGAGCTCGGATTCTTAAACCCTGAACCAAAGTTCTGGGTTGCTTATCCCCTACTGAGTTGCCAGAGCTGTCACGCCTTCCTTTTTACTACCATCTTTTTCCCTGAAATAAGGAATAAGGTATACCTCGTTAATTACCAATACACACGGGAAAGGATATAATCGTAACAACGAGGAAGGAGTTTTTCCACTTTAAGGACAATCGGAACGGGATTTTATTTAAGAGTTTTAGAGTTGCCACATGGGAAGATAATGGTGTCCCAAGTCACCGGTTAATCCCGAATCTGAGTAAATTGACTCTATTTAAATAGTCTGCGCAACTAGAAATCCGGATAAGGAATTCTGTTAACCCGGGAGAAGGTGTTAGGCACTCCCGGATTCCGTGGTTTTAGCACGGTCACTCAACTGTTGTTTTTGACTTTATTTGATTTCGTTATATGCTTTTACAACATGTGCATGTTTCGTTTTTAATATTTTAATGAATTGCGATGTCGCGAAAATGCATTTTGATTCACACCGCAACCAGTACGCCTGTGACCTTAACACGTTTCAGCTTCGTCGAGATTTAATATTTGAGTCACATTAGATGTGCACTCATATTAAGTAATGCATATTTATAATCGTGCCTATAATGTCTAATGGCTTATTATACTTTAGGAAAGACCGTGGAATTTACTAAACGGTCTTCCCAAGTCTATCACTTATTAACATTCATATGGGGGCCCTGCGTATTTTGTTCTTATACGAGGCTCGTCCCGTTATTTTAGAAGTCCAATCCTAATAAATGCTACATTTTTCTATTTTTGGTTTTTTTCCTAATTATTTTACTTGTTTTGTTTTTTCAGAACCATGTCCAGGCCCATTATTTCTATTTCCAGGCCTGAACGTTTACAGACTTGAATTTAATAGTCCAGTTTGTAACTGGGTTCTAGAAACCCAGAATATGTTAAAATTGTTATTTAGAGACCCAGAGATAAGTCCAATTGGATCCGGGCCCTTACCGTCTATCGATCCCAGACCAGTCGAGAGAAATAAGAAACAGAATTGAGATTTCATAACCAATATACAAACGCTCGACAAACAGTAGATAAAATTAACCAATGACATTTACTTCATAATAAACAGAAGTACAAGTTTAACAATATTAATTCTGAATCCTAATTATCTATCACTAATTGAACTTGAACAATAGAGTACTGTCTCATCTACTTTAACAATGATACGTTATTTAACTATGCAAATTGAATTATTATTAATTACTGATTATAACTCATGCTATTCTAAATTGTTATTAAACTACTTGAAGTGAAGAAACAGACTATGATTAAGTTGATCATTCTTAATTATCACGTTCTAGTTCCTGAAGTTAATTTGATTATTATTCAGATTACGAAATTATTTTCATTAGACGAGTTAAAATGACGAATTAACCTGTTTTTTACCCTAAATCTAAAGGTTATTATGTCTGCGTGTATTCTACATTACTCTATCTATTACACTATCAATGATATTATCTCAGTCTCACACATATTAATTATTACAAACATTCCTATCAAATTACAAAGGATCTAACATGCGATAAACATAAGAATTCATGAAATACAACAGGAAACTTCTTCTGAATAACTCATGGTATTTTTATTTCCTCAATCTGCTGGCAGTTACATATTTGGATAGAAAATGTGTACCTGATTCAGCAAAGGGAAACTTATAAGTCTAGGATGTAAATAAGATAAAGGATAGTCAGCAATCACAAAACCAGAACAATAGAGAGCAAATCACAACAGAACAACGACAATAACCAAGTATAATCTTCAAAACCCAGCAAATAAGCAAGACAATGAACAGAATTAAGAAATCCAATGGAGTCCAGTAGTATAGAACAGCAGAAGACCCTAGTTGAATTCCAGAATTTGCACTCGACTTTACTTAGAAATTTTTACTCTCTATCTATAGTGTATAACTCTCAATTTTTGTATTTCAGAATGTTTTCTTGGAATTTCTAGAATCCAGCCTTTTTCATGCTTAGAGGAAGCCTATTTATAGGTGTTTTGCATTAAATATTTTGAGGGGAAAATTCAAAAATCTTATGATAAGTTCCCTCCCCTTGATTCTTCTATTAATTACATTTTGGTACTCCTATTTCAGACTCGAAATGCCTTCCAGCCCTTGCTGGAAGGTTCTAGGGAATTCTTTTTGATTCTATTAAGGGCATATTACTATGGTGCCCTCCCTTGCTAAGGATTATCACAATTATGCCTTTTTACTAGGCATGTTTTACCCTTTATTTTTTGTCTTATTACTGAAACTAAGCCTGAAAGTCTGTTTTGTCCCTATAGGCTCTATTAAATCCACAACTATACCATTTCTTATTCCCTTTGTACCCCTATTATTACTTGTTATTTACCCGACCTGCTGATGGTCACGGTATTCTAGGTTTGTTATTATTTAACTACTTGCCAACATCTTATAGATTATTTAAGACTTGGCCAGATTTTAACTCAACAGTCTTTCAATTTTAGCCTCTTTTAATTGTTTTAGACTAATTTAAAATATAGCCTTTTATTATCACTTAGCTTAATCAGATTAGATTGCATGACTAGTCTGTTCTATTAACTAGACTTAGATTTGCAGAGCTAACCACTCTAATGTTTCAGGTGTGGTCAGACTAATTACACAATCTTAAGTTATTTCACTTATAGCCAGATTATGTCACTTTCAATAATAGCAAGATTACTAATCACACTTGTCTATTACAGTTATAACCAATACCACAAAGCATAATAGGATTTAACATAGTCTAACATATGAATCCATTACAAATACAGCCAATTTATGTCGTTTTGCACACATAGCCCCAATCAAAAATCATTCATCAATTAACTAGAACTCAGAGGAAAATTTGATAATGGTTGAATCCCAATTAACTAACTTGTAATTTCAGACTTAGGCATAGTTAACAAATCAAAACATAAAGAAGCATATTCACATCAGATTCATGTGTTGACTTATAGACAACCCTAAGGAGCTAAACATATCGGTTACGTGCCAAGAACAGGATAGATGAGATAGGCTAATGATAGAAATCCTCAGAAAACTAACAAACAAGAATAAGCAAAAGACCATGAAACAGTCAAAAGCATGATTGGACAAAGAAATCATTTAAAGGCACAATCAAACAGAAAATGTGCAAGAGATTCAATATAGAGAAATTAGAAGACTAAATAAGCAAAAAACATGCTAGAAAACAAAGAAGGCAGACAAACAGAAAACATGCAAAGAAAACTTAAGATAAAAACACAAAAGGCAGGAAACTTAGCTTTGCAGGATTTGTCTCCTGTTCTCTCTTTATTCTTCTTTATTTCTTTCTTTCTTTTCTTTTTTTTTTCTTTTCCTTTATTTCCAGGCTTCAAGATTTCAGAGACTTGATGTCTGATTTTTTCAAATCTCTCTTAAATGGGTTTATTTTGGGGTTTTGGTGGTAGAAGGGTGTTATAGGTGTTTGTTGGGGTGTATTTGGGTTGGGTCGTGTTTGGGTGTTCGCTGGAGGTAGGGTTCCGGTGAACTTCTTTGGTATATTCGAATATTTCCAGAGTGATTCGAAGGAAATCAACTACATACGGTGAAAGATCCCCTCGTAGTGGACCTAGGGTGTTATTTTGGGAGACAAAGTCATAAGTTGAAGGTCACCGGCAAAGGCTCCGGTGACCGGACTTTCAAGAAGGTAGGGTTTTCTTTTGTTTTCCTAGGTTTCTAGGGTGGTCTTGGTGAGAAAGAGAGAAAGAAAGAAGGTTTGAGGTTGATGGTGGCCAGAGATGGCCTTGGATTCTGGCCAGTCTCCATTGGAGACGATGAAGAGATGAAGGAGAAGATGAGGGAGAAGGCGGCTAGGGTTGAATGTGTAACGTTTGGGTCTCTGAATGTAGAGACGAGGTTTATATACCCCTTGGGGTTTGGACAATCCTAGCCTTTGGATCATTTTTTATCAATAACCAGGATTAATTATCCTAGACGCTGTCGTTTGGTTTAATGAAGGAATGCCTGGCCTCCGTTAGATCAATTTATTTGGACGGCTAGGATTTATTACCAATGCTATATCGTTTGAATTTCTATGAGACTCATCGGTGTCTGTTTGTTCAACCATTTTGGACGGCAAAGATTAAAGCTTTTAAACGACACCGTTTCAATTATATTCACACCGCCTTTCATGGTCCATTGGATCAATATCTCAACGGTTGAGATTTAATAGCCCTCTACGTCGTCGTTTCATTTATGCAATTGGACACGACGTTTTTTCCTTTGGGCTGTTACACTTTGGTCCTGAATTTAGTCTAATTTCTATTGTATTTTTTGTGTATTTCCTTGTGTGTTTAATTATTTATTTGTCATTTTTTTTGTATTTTATTTTCTTTTTTTGTATTCATTTTCAATTGTTAATTCTCTTTTATTTTCCTATTGTTTTCCTAATTTTTCTGGTATTTTTATGACATTTTTTGTTTTTTTATTTTATTTTCCGATATTTTTGTTAATTTTCTTTAATTTCCTTATTTTTGTGACGTTTTCTAATTAACTCTTTTTTGTAGTTTTTAATTTCAAATAGTTTCAATAACAATCACACAATTTATTTCAATTAAACACATAATTGCACATCAAAGATCTTATTTATTTATTTATATTGGAATTTGTTTGCTTAGGGCAAAAATCACGTGCTCACAAGTGGTAAAGATGGGGGAGGGGGGGGGGCATGATAGAAGAAGGTCTCAAGACCAACAAAATATTGAATTATCAGCGATCAAGGTGATAACACAGGTCATTCAAAGCGGCACGGGAGGTGTGCTCGGGAAAAAGAAAAGAGAGGATGTCACAATGATAGAGGCTCGCAATTGGTCCAGATCCAGAGGTCCTTCCATCCATTACCAATTCAGACCACCTCACCCAAATTACCCCCATATTTGAAATTATCCTCCACAATCTTATTACCAACCACAAGAACAACATTTTTCAGTCCATCAAGCATAAGCATAGACCCAACCTCCGGCATGCCCGCAATGGCACGTGCCAGCTCCACATAATACCTACCTAGGTCCACGTAAAACCTAACCAGCTCCACAAAACACCTACCCACCACCAAGGGCCTATAGAAATCCCGTAGGGCTAGGTTTTCAGGGGAATAAGGCTTTCAGGAATTAAAGGGTTTAGAAGCAGAGAACATTCACTGAATTAGGAGAAACCTATACTGCTTTGTTCCATAAATTAAAACAGATAGGTTTATTGAGTCCTATTGAGCCCAGATTTCCAAATCCCTTACCTCAAAATTTGGACCACTCAGTAAAATGTGAATATTGTTCGAGAGTTCCCGGACACGATACTGAGAAATGTTGGAAACTGAAGCATGCGATTCAAGATCTTATTGATGCTAATACGATTGCAGTTCAGGCCCTAGAGGCACCCAATATTAACCAAAACCCACTACCGGCCCACCACGAAAACCACATGATCGAGATTGTGCACGGATAGGGAGAACCCAAGAAGACATCACAGACAGTGATGATGATCCGCGCCAGTGCAAAAGAGAAATCAACCAGTAGGGAAGTAGAGGTACCAATTAAGAGGGAGGATGTTAAGCCAGTAGTAATATTAGGGAAGAGCCCATCTTCCACTACGAAGAAACCAAAAACAACAAAATTGGTAGTGTCTGGAGTAGCATCTACATCTTTGGGGGTTGTGAAAGGAGCCTGTAGGGAACCGGTCATCATAAAGCCGGTAGTCCAATTACCAGTGATCGATAGCAAGGCCGTTCTTTGGAAGTACGAAAAGGCAATGGTGATGTACAAAGGAAAGTCAGCGGAGGAGGTTAGTTGCGAGGCCAAGGGGTTGACTCGAACGAGACGATGTTTTGCTCCCGTAGAGTTGAGGAGATCTAACCCGCAGTGGTGAAGAAACCAGTAATAGAGGAGGAAGCTGAGGAGTTCTTAAAGAAGATGAAAGCCCATGACTACTCTATTGTGGAGCAGTTAAGAAAAACCCCAGCCCAAATTTAGTTGGTATCTTTGTTAATCCATTCCAGTGATCATTGCCAGGCCTTGATGAAGATCCTGAATGAAGCCCATGGTCCAGATAAACTCTCTGTAAATCAATTGGAGAAGATAGTACATAAAATCTTCGAGGTAAACCGAGTGACATTCTCTGATGATGAATTACCAAAAGAGGGTACGGAACATAACAAAGCCTTATACTTGACTGTGAAGTGTGAAGACTTGGTGGTCACCTGACTATTGGTGGATAATGGTTCAAGTGCCAACATTTGTACTTTGACTACTCTGAACAAACCGAAGATTGATCATGACAGAGTCCATAGGACTGGCGTCTGCTTCAGAGGTTTTGATGGAGGGGTACTAACTCAGTGGGCGATATCTTATTGGAACTAACCATTGGTCTAGTAGATTTCACCATGGAATTCCAAGTGGTGGACGTGGCCGTATCATACACTCTACTATTAGGATGACCTTGGATTCATGCTGCCAAAGCAATACCGTCTACGTTGCACCAGATGGTGAAGTTTGAGTGGGATAGGCAAGAAATAGTGATGAATGGAGATGACGGCACAAGCATTATTGGTGATGACGTGGTGCCATTCATAGAAACAGACAATGACAAGGGGACATGGGTATACCAAGTCTTCGAAGGGGTTTTAGTGGACAAGATTTCTGAAGGCGAGGACCTCACATTTCCCAGGATCGTAGATGCAACCTTCATGATCGCCTTAGAAATGATGAAATATGGGTTTATACCAGGAAAAGGTCTGGGGGCTAAACTCCAAGGTATCATTCAACCCTTTTCTTTGCCTAAGAATTTGGAGACATTCATGTTAGGGTTCAAGCCGACGGTAGCGGATGTGAAGAGAGCTCGAAAAATGAAGAAGAAAGTCTGGGTCCTTTCCAAGCCAGTTCCACGGCTTTCCCGGTCTTTTGTTAAAGCAGGTATTAGGAGGTTGTCGAACACAAAGATTCTTGGACCGTCGATTGGACCAGATGGAGATCTGGATCATAGTTTTGAAAGGTTATTTGCTGATGTCAACATGATCGAAGCTGGAAAAGGTTCCAGTAAAGCATACATACAATATTTGGGGCCTAAGGCCAAAACCAACAATTGGACGGCTGCTCCGCTTCCCATCCAGAAGGAGTCTTGGTGGTAGGCTCTGGATTTTCTTTTGTTTCCTAGATTATTCCAGAGTTGTAATCCAGTTTTGGTTTTGTTTGCACTAAGTGAAGTGTGAAACTCTATTATTTCGCATTTTAATAAAAACAAAAGTTTCCTTTCTTTTTCTTATTTTTAATTTTGTTTCTTTTTTTTTATTTCTGAACATTTCTCTTTTTGCCAGTTCCAATGACATGGCATGCACAACGGATCTTCAACCTAGTCTAAAAAATCAATCTAAATCCGAATTAACTACGCCCGAGGTCGATTATGAGGATGAATCATAATACGAGGAAGATGAGGCTTTTGAAGAGATAAATAGGGATTTAAGTCATTTTAAGGAAAAACCTAAGCCTAATCTAAATGATAGTGAAGCTGTAAATTTAGAAGATGCGGATAATGTTAGGGAAACCAAAATCAGCATTCACATCGAGTCGAGTATCAGGGAAGAGCTAATCAAAGCACTCATTAAATTTAAAGATGTTTTCGCATGGTCGTATGATGACATGCCAGGTTTAAGCACATATCTAGTGGTTCATAAATTGCTCACTGACCCAGCATGTCCTTCCGTCAAGCAGAAATTGAAGAAATTCAAAACAGATATGAGTGTGAAGATTAAAGAAGAAATAACCAAACAACTACAAGTACATGTTATTCATGTCACCAGATATCCTGATTGGTTGGCTAATATGGTGCAAGTACCGAAAAAAGATGGGAAGATTCGGGTATGTGTCGACTACCGCAATCTTAACAGGGCAAGTCCAAAAGATAACTTTCCGTTGCCCAACATTCATATTTTGATCGAAAATTGTGCTGGGTGGGATATTGGGTCTTTCGTGGATTGTTTTGCTAGGTATTATCAGATCTTGATAGATGAAGAAGATGCAGAAAAGACAGCTTTCATCACTCCATGGGGAACTTATTGCTACCGGATAATGCCATTCGGTTTGAAAAACACTGGGGCGACATACATGAGAGAAATGAATGCCACACCTCCTTTTTTACTTACCCGAAGGTATATGCCACTAATTACTACTAAACCCTGGGAAGGGATATAATAATAATAGGGAAGGAGTTTTTCCAATTAAAGGACATTCGGATAGGGAATTATTTATTAATTCTTCAGAGTCACCACTTGGGAAAACAATGGTGTCCCAAGTCACTGGTTTAATCCCGAACAGAGGAAATTATGACTCTATTTAACAGTCCGCAAAATTAGAAATCTAGATAAGAAATTCTATTAACCTGGGAGAAGGTGTTAGGCACTCCCAGATTCTGTGGTTCTAGCACGGTCGCTCAACTGCCGTATTTGCTTGTATCTGATTTCCTTACGTGCTTCAATTTTTATGTATTATTCATGTCCCACTTTGTCATTTTTTAGAATTGCGACGTCACGAAAACACATTTCGAGTCACACCCGCACCAGTACGCCTGTGACTTTAATGCATTTCAGCTTCGCCGAGATTTGAGATTTGGGTCACATAAATGTGCACCCGTATTTGGAATATAATATTATTAATCGTGCCTAGAGTGTCTACATCTTTATTAACTTTGGGAAAGATCGTGAAATTCGCTAAACGGTCCTTCCGAGTCTAGAAGTTTTTGTTGAAATTTATTTGGGGGCCCCATGTGTTTTCATTTTTTGTAACAAGGCTCATCCCTTATTTTTTCAAAGTCCAATCCTATTCATGCACTATATTTTCTATTTTTGTTTTTTCTTCTTCCTAATACATAACTATTTTTTGTATTAATTTTAAGACTTATGGATATGAGAGTCAAGACAATTATTCATTTTTGGGCCTGGATTTCAGACTGCTTAGCAATCCATAATCAGAATATAACTGGGCCTCTCGAGCCCAGCGTGTACCTCATATCCTAATCTAAGGCATGAATGCCACATTAATTCGATCTAGGCCTGGTTTTGTCATGACCCAAACCCTGGTCGTGATGGCGCCCAACACAATGCTAGGCAAGCCTGGCCATATTATCTCTTTAACCAGCCAATTATTAATTCCAATTAATCGAGTTAAACTTAAACAGCAAGTGTTCATATCAAATGATAACCGTAATAGTAGAAACATACAAAATACGGTCCCAACCAAATCATGGTGTCACAAGTCTGAGCCTCTACAGAATAAACATCCTAATACAAACAAGTCTAAGCAGAATAAAAGCAACAAATTGATAAGGAAGGAGAAAACAGGTTCTGCGGACGCCGGCAACTACCTCGTAGTCTCCGCAAAAGTAGATATGAGTAAGTAGCTACAACAACTCAACTGCTCTAGGGCACCTGTGAATCTGCACAAAAAGTGCAGGGGAGTGGGGTGAGTATATTTCAACTCGGTGAGTAATAATAATAAACAATAACTGAAAATAAGAACTCCTGTACTATCACTAAACAGTTCTAAGGCAAACCCCCACAGGTAAGTCATCACTACAGTGGGTACTCTGATCTCCAGTCCACATCTATCTCAACAAGGTCCCATACTGACCAAATCCTCACTCGTACCGCTACGGTGTACATCCATCTCAATGTATGAAGATATATACATATGCCTATAATGTATAAGTATTTAAGTATGTATAAGGATATGAATAAGTATAATGCTGCGGCGTGCGGCCCGCTCCAATACATATACCGCTGCGGCGCGCAGCCCGCTCCAATACATATACCGCTGCGGTGCGCAGCCCGCTCCAATACATATACTGCTGCGGCATGTAGCCCGCTCCATTTAACGTCGACGGCGCTCACTGAAGTGTATACAGACTTCGGAGGGGCTCCCTAGGCCCAAGCGTTATGATACTGCGGCGTGCAGCCCGATCCACACATATGTTACTGCGGCGTGCAGTCCGATCCAATATATATATATTAGTGATTGCTTCTATGGCTAGAATACATAACTTATAGTAAGTTATACATAGACAATTTTACCGTTATTTTTCATATTTACTTCTGTTTTTTCCTCGGAAATGTCAGAGAAAGGATCTTCCCTCATCCGCGCTCCTTTGGCTTTGTTCTCTCTCGAGTTTTTCTTAGCTTTCTCTCAAGTCTCAACCATGTGAATCCCAATCTTTTTGTAGTATATATATATATATATATATATATATATATATATATATATATATATATATATATATACATATATATATATATATATAATACCTCATAATGGGTCCTCGACCCTGTCCCAATCAGTATAGGATTTGCCTTTCAGGCCCACTCAGCTAATTCAGGGAATTTCCACCCTAAGTAATCTATATCTCATAGTACAAATCTAGTACTGGCTCTTTAATATGCTATTCGGCTAGTTTTACGGCTGAATGTAAGTTTCCAACATGATATATGGGTCGCCTAGCTCTACAGGTCCCCTAATGTTCTACAGATCGGCACAAAGCCTCAAACATGGCTATTAGCCCAATTACACAGTTATAATCTCATTATCAGTCACAATACACAATACACTATTAGTCGGAAAGGACCAAGTCCAATTCCCCAATCACAATGTCACCACGCCCGTCACAAGACGCGTGGCTCATCTCAACATAGCACTGTGAAGTGCTAGTACGGGGTTTCAAACCCTCAGTACATTATTTACTATCACCACTCACCTCGAACCGGTAGAAGCCTTAGTCTGCCTTGAGCTTTCCTCGCAATTCAACCACCTCGGATGTCAAATCTATTCAAAACCGTAGAGAATACATCAATATATGCTAATAACACACAACCCATTCGAAATCACTCAAATTGCACCGAAACCCACGAAGTTGTCAAAACCTAACTTTTGGTACACTTCTCGAAAAATTACAAAAGTTACATATTCGGAATCCTCATCTCAATACGAGTCTATGCATATAAAGTTTTTCAAAATCGGACTCCGTTTGTCCACTCAAATCGGCATTTTATCAAAGCCCTGGCTTAGGCTAAATTCTCCAATGATTTCTTCCAATTTCAGCAAAATAGAGGAGGATTTCAAGATAAAAACTCGTAAATGAACCATAAAACTCACCTCCGATGATAACCCGATGAACTCCCAGCAATTTCTCGTCCAAATCGCCCAATTTGCCTCTTAAAACCGAGCCCTAATGTTTTTATGACTTATGAAAATTTTCCCTTTTGTTGTTCTTATCACAGGCGCGATTTCCGTTTCTGCAGTTCCTGACTCGTACCTGCGAGTCCGCTTCTGCGGTCAAACGGCCGCTTCTGCGATTCCATACCAAGCCGCACGGTTCCGCTTCTGCGGTCGAGGTCTCGCACCTGCGAGACTGCATAAGCGGACTGGGCTCCGCTTCTGCGATAACCCACCGGCTGGCCTCCTCCGCTCCTGCGATCCTGGGCTCGCTTCTGCGAGCCCGCCCCTGCGCATCCTGGGCCGCTTCTGCGGAACTTCCCAGATAGCCCAAAACTCTCTCCTACGAGATTAATTCCGCCCCTACACTTCCTCTTCTGCGGTTCCCCACCCGCAGAAGCGAAAATAGCAGAAGCCAAAAATCCGAACCTGCAAAAATCTCTAAAATACCTCCGTTTAACCTCCCGAAACCACCTCGGGTCCACCGGGACCTCAGCGAAAGCCACAAACATACTCCATAGCATCATACGAACTTGCTCCAATGATAAAAACACATTTATTAACACGGAAAAACATCAAATTCAAGCAATTCAAGCCTAAGTTTCCTTTCAAACTTCTGCAACTGACATTCGATCAAAAAACACGACCAAACGAGCTCCAAATGACCTGAAACTTTGCAGACACAACCAAAATCATCTAACGGAGCTACTACAACTGTCGGAATTCCATTCCGACTCCCGGATCAAAATCTCACCTATCGATCGGATATCGCCAAAATTCAACTTTAGCCAATTCAAGCCTAAAGCTACACCAGACCTCCAAATTCACTTCCGATCGCTCTCCTAGCTCATAAATGACCTCCCGGAGCTGATCGAATCATCATAATTTGATTTCGAGCTCTCTAACTCACAAGTCAACATCCAACTAACTTTTCCCAACTATTCCTTCTTCTAAGAGACTATTTGTCTCATATCCAACCAAACTCGACCCGGATTGACTCAAACTTACCCAACATGTATATTGCAACATTAACAAGCATATAACGGGGATAACAGGGTGATAACTCACATGATGACGGGTCGGGTCATCACATTCTCCCCAACTTAAGAAAACGCTCATCCTCGAGTGGGTCAAGAAACATACCCGGAGACTCAAATAGGTGAGGATATCAGCTCCGCATGTCCTGCTCGACCTCCCAAGTAGCCTCCTCCACGGGTTGACCTCTCCACTGCACCTTGACTGAAGCAATCTCCTTGGACCTCAACTTTCAAACCTGTCTACCTAAAATAACAATAGGCTCCACGTCATAGGATAGATCACCATCAAGCTAAATGGTACCGAAGTCTAATACATGAGACGGATCCCCGATGTACTTTTGGAGCATAGACACATGGAATACTGGATGAACGCTGGATAAGCTGGGTGGCAAGGCCAACTCATATGCCACCTCTCCAACCCTCGTGAGTATCTCAAAAGGACCAATGTACCTGGGACTCAGCTTCCCCTTCCTCCCGAACCTCATGACACCCTTCATGGGCGAAACCTTCAGCAATACCCTATCACCAACCATGAAAGACAACTCTCGAACCCTACGATCCGCATAACTCTTCTGGCGAGACTGTGCTGTGTGAAGCCTCTCCTGGATCAACTTTGCTCTATCCAGAGCATCCTGAACTAACTCAGTCCCTATCAATCTATCCTCACCAGGCTCAAACCATCCGACGGGAGATCTACACCGTCTGCCATACAATGCCTCGTACGGGGCCATCTGAATACTCGACTGATAACTGTTGTTGTAGGCAAACTCGGCAAGTGGCAAGAACTCATCCAATGAACTACCAAAATCAATCACACATGCCCGCAACATATCCTCCAGATCTGAATAGTGCGCTCCGACTGCCCGTCTATCTGGGGGTGAAATGCGGTGCTCAACTCAACCCGCGTACCCATCTCTCGCTGAAATGCTCTCCAAAACTGAGAAGTGAACTGAGTGCCTCTGTCAGATATAATAGACACTGGGACCCCATGCAACCTGACAATCTCCCGAATAAAGATCGCCGCCAACCGCTCCGATAAGTAAGTAGTACAAACTGGGATGAAATGTGCGGACTTGGTCAGCCGATCAACAATCACCCACACAGAATCGAACTTCCTCAAAGTCCGAGGGAGCCTAGTAACAAAATCCATGGTGATCCTCTCCCACTTCCACTCAGGAATAACCATACGCTGAAGAGCATCGCCCGGTCTCTGATGCTCATACTTGACCTGCTGGCAGTTGAGGCACTTGGCTACATGCCTAACAATATCCATCTTCATCCTCCTCCACTAGTAGTGTTGTCTCAAGTCTCGGCACATCTTCGCGGCACCTGGGTGAATAGAGTACTGCGAACTGTGTGCCTCCTCAAGTATCAACTCCCGCAAGCCATCTACATTGGGCACGCATATACGACCCTGCATCCTCAGAACACCATCGCTGTCGATAGTCACATCTCTAGCATCATTGTGCAACACTTTGTCCTTAAGGACAAGCAAATGTGGGTCATCATACTGTCACTCCCTGATGCGATCATATAAAGAAGATCGAGAAACAACACAAGCCAACACTCGACTGGGCTCCGAAATATCCAACCTCACTAGCCGATTGGCTAGGGCCTGAACATCATAAGCAAATGGCCTCTCCCCAATCGGGATGAAAGCTAGGCTGCCCATACTAACCACCTTCCGACTCAAAGCATCGGCCACCACATTGGCCTTCCCCGGATGATACAAGATAGTAATGTCATAATCCTTAAGCAACTCCAGCCACCTCCACTGTCTCAAATTAAGGTCCTTCTGTCTGAATAAGTGCTGAAGACTGCGATGATCCGTGTACACCTCACATGAAACACCATACAGGTAATGCCTCCAAATCTTCAAAGCGTGAACTATGGCTGCTAGCTCCAAATCATGAACATGGTAGTTCTTCTCATGGGGCTTCAACCGGCGAGAAGAATAGGCAATGACCCTACCCTCCTACATCAACACACAACCAATGCCAAATCCTGAGGCATCACAATACACAGTATAATGATCTGAAGTTGACGGTAGTGTCAAGACTGGTGCTGTGGTCAGTGCTGTCTTGAGATTCTGAAAGCTCTCCTCGCACTCCTTGGACCATATGAAAGGAACACCCTTCTGAGTCAATCTAGTCAAGGGTGAAGCAATAGAAGAGAATCCTTGAACGAATCGGCGATAATACCCTGCCAATCCCAGAAATCTACGGATCTTAGTAATTGAGATCGGTCTGGGCCAACTTTGCACTGCCTCTACCTTCCTCGTATCTACCTAAATACCATCACGGGACACCACGTGTCCTAAGAATGCCACAGACTCAAGCCAAAACTCACATTTAGAGAACTTGGCATACAACGTCTCATCTCTCAATCTCTACAATATAATACTCAGATGCTGAGCATGCTCCTCCTGGCTACGAGAGTAGACTAGAATGTCATCAATGTACACAATCACAAATGAATCCATATAGGGCCTGAACACACTGTTCATCAAATGCATGAATGCTGCTGGCGCATTGGTCAGCCCAAAAGACATCACAAGGAACTCATAGTGACCATATCTAGTCTTGAATGCAGTCTTCATAATGTCGGACACTCTAATCTTCAGCTGATGGTAGCCTGAACGAAGATCAACCTTCGAGAATACCCTAGCTCCCTGGAGCTGATCAAATAAATCATCAATACGAGGCAGAGGATACTTATTCTTCACTGTTACCTTGTTCAGCTGCCTGTAGTCAATACAGATTCTCATAGAGCCATCCTTCTTCTTAACAAACAGGATCGGTGCACCCCACAACGACACACTCAGCCGAATGAATCCCTTATCTAGGAGTTCCTGGAGCTGCTCCTTCAATTCTTTCACTCAGCTGGTGCCATCCGATACAGAGGAATAGAAATAGGCTGAGTGCCTGGTAGCAAATCGATCCCAAAATCAATATCCCTATCCGGCGGCATGCCCAACAGGTCTGAGGGAAACACATCAGGAAAGTCCCGCACAATAGGAATAGAATCAATACTGGGAGTCTAAGCCTCGACCTCCCGCACAAATGCCAAATAAGAGAGACATACCTTCCCAACCATTCGTTGGGCCTTGAGGAAAGATATTACCCTACTGGGTGCATAATCAGTCGTGCCTCGCCACTCGATCCTCTGAATGCCCGGCATAGCCAAAGTGACTGTCTTGGCATGACAGTCCAGAATAGCATGACATGGAGATAACCGATCCATGCCCAATATAACATCAAAATCAATCATGCTGAGAAACAATAGGTCCACTCGGGTCTCCAAACCCCCAATAGTGACCAAACAAGACCGGTATACATGGTCTACAACAATAGTATCCCCTACCGGGGTAGATACATACACTGGCAGCTCAAGACACCCTCGGGTCGTGCCCAAATGAGGAGCAAAATATGTATACACATAAGAGTAAGTAGAACTAGGATCGAACAACACTAAAGCATATTTGTGGCAGACTGAAATAATACCTGTAATGATAGCATCAGAAGCAACGGCCTCAGATCGGCCCTGAAGAGCATATCATCTAGCCTGTCTACCTGATCGGCCTCCACCTCGAGGGCGACCCCTAGCTGACTGACCCTCACCCCTAGCTAGCGGGGTGGTTGCTAAAGTAGAAGGACCAGATGACAAGGGTTGCCCCATCTGCTGATAAGACCTGGAAACAAGAAGGGACACTCTCTACAGATATGCCCAAACTCTCCGCACTCGTAGCAACTCCCCGGTCCTGGGGGCTGAGACTGATAAGGATCCCTGGTGCTGGAGTGGCCAGATGATGAACTAGGCCGAGAATAACACTAGGCAGATGGGGCCTGTGAAGAACTCTGAGATGGAATGGCACTGAGAGATGGCTGGATCGGGTGCGAACCTTGATAACCCTCTCTAGAAGACCAACTACCGCGATCTGAGCGGCCCGACTGCGAAGATCTGAAAGAGCGACCTCGGTTCTGCTAACTCTGGCCTCTAGTCTGAGTGCCACTGGAACTAACTGATCCTCGAGGCCTCTTGGCCTCCCTCTCATACCGCTCTCTGCGATGATCTATCTCTATATCGCGAGCGATATCCACAGCATCCTCAAATGTACGGCTCAAAACCTTCTCTCGGGTCATCAGAATACGGATGGGATAAATGAGGCCGTCCACAAAGCGTCCAATCCTCTCTCTGTCGGAAGGAACTAACCACGGTGCATATCTTGACAACTCTGTAAATCTTATCTCATACTCTGACACTGACATGTCCCCCTGGCGGAGACCCTCAAACTGCCTACGCGTCTCCTATCTCTGAGATCGAGGAACCCACTTCTCCAAGAACATAGTGGAGAACTCTGGCTATGATAGTGGTGCTGCCCCTGCTGGCCTGCGGCGCTCATAAGCCTCCCACCAAGTGAAGGTTGGCCCCTGAAACTAAAAGGTAGTGAAGGATACACCACCGGACTCCAAGATCCCTGCTGTATAGAGCATCCGATGGAACTTGTCCAGAAAACCTTGGGCGTCCTCGCCCGGAGCACCAGTGAACACCTGGAGGAGATAACCTGGTGAACCTCTCGAGACGACGCTGCTCATCGTCCATCATGGCTGGGACCCTATCCCCCTGAACCTGATATGTTGGCTGGACTGGAACCACAACTGGAGGAGCCTCAGGTGTCCGTCTGAAGTACTTGCACCACCTACTCTGGAGTATGGGCGGCAGGAGTTTGAGCACCTCCACCGGCTTGAGAAGTGGCTAGCACGGCCTTAATTGAAACCGCCTAAGCTAGGCTGGTGCAAATAGTCAGTAATTGGGCCAGAGCCTCCTCAAGTCTTGGAACCACAATGGGCATAGTTGGTGCTTGATCTGGTCCGAGTGGCTCAACTACTAGGGCTGTGGGTCAGCTGGTAATGTATTAGCTACCCTACCACCGCCATGACCACGGCCGCGTCCACGACCTCTAGCAGGTGGTAGTGGTGGTTGTCCACCTCGTCCGGAAGCTCGAGTTCTCTCCATCTGCGAGAGAATAGAGTGTCAAAGTTCAGTTCAAGTCAAAAGTAATCGCACGACAAGAATTCCAAGAATTGAAACTTTCCTAAAAGGTTTGCAGCCTCTCGAGGATAAGTACAAGCATCCCCGTACCGATCCACGAGACTCTACTAAACCGACTCATGAATCGCAAGACCTGTTAACCTAGGATCTGATACCAACTTGTCACGACCCAAACCCTGGTCGTGATGGTGCCCAACACAATGCTAGGCAAGCCCGACCATATTATCTCTTTAACCAGCCAATTATTAATTCCAATTAATCGAGTTAAACTTAAAAAACAAGTGTTCATATCAAATGATAAACGTAATAGTAGAGACATACAAAATACGGTCCCAACAAAATCTTGGTGTCACAAGTCTGAGCCTCTACAGAATAAACATCCTAATACAAACAAGTCTAAGCAGAATGAAAGCAACAAAATGATAAGGAAGGAGAAAACAGGTTCTGCGGATGCCGGCAACTACCTCGTAGTCTCCGCAAAAGTAGATATGAGTAAGCAGATACAACAACTCAACTGCTCTCGGGCAGCTACAACAACTCAACTGCTCTCGGGCACCTGGGAACCTGCACAAAAAGTGCAGGGGAGTGGGGTGAGTATATTTCAACTCATTGAGTAATAATAATAAACAATAACTGAAAATAAGTACTCCTGCACTATCACTAAATAGTTCTAAGGCAAACCCCCACGGGTAAGTCATCCCTACAGTGGGTACTCTGATCTCCAGTCCACATCTATCTCAACAGGGTCCCACACTGACCAAATCCTCACTCATACTGCTACAGTGTATAGCCATCTCAATGTATGAAGATATATACATATGCCTATAATGTATAAGTATTTAAGTATGTATAAGGATATGAATAAGTATAATGCTGCGGCGTGCAGCCCGCTCCAATACATATACCGCTGCGGCGCGCAGCCCGCTCCAATACATATACCGCTGCTGCGCGCAGCCCGCTCCATTTAATATCGACGGCGCTCACTGGGGGTGTATACAGACTTTGGAGGGGCTCCCTAGGCCCAAGCGCTATGATACTGCGGCGTGCAGCCCGATCCACACATATGTTACTGCGGCGTGCAATCCGATCCAATATATATATATATATATATATATATATATATATATACTATATCGCTGCGGCGTGCGGCCCAATCCCATAATATATATATATATATATATATATATATATATATATATATATATATATATATATATATATATATATATATATATATATATATATATATATATATATATATATATATATATATATATATATATATATATATATATATATATATATATATATATATATATATATATATATATATATATATATATATATATATATATATATATATATATATATATATATATATATATATATATATATATATATATATATATATATATATATATATATATATAATACCTCATAATGAGTCCTCGACCCTGTCCCAATCAGCATAGGATTTTCCTTTCAGGCCCACTCAGCTAATTCAGGGAATTTCCACCCTAAGTAATCTATATCTCACAGTACACATCTAGTACTGGCTCTTTAATATGCTATTCTGCTAGTTTTACGGCTGAGTGTAAGTTTCCAACATGATATAGGGGTCGCCTAGCTCTACAGGTCCTCTAATGCTCTACAGATCGGCACAAAGCCCCAAACATGGCTATTAGCCCAATTACACAGTTATAATCTCATTATCAGTCACAATACACAATACACTATTAGTCGTAAAGGACCAAGTCCAATTCCCCAATCACAATGTCACCACGCCCGTCACAAGACGTGTGCCTCATCTCAACGTAGCACTGTGAAATGCTAGTACAGGGTTTCAAACCCTCAGTACATTATTTACTCTCACCATTCATCTCGAACCGGTACAAGCCTTAGTCCGCCTTGCACTTTCCTCGCAATTCAACCGCCTCGGATGTCGAATCTGTTCAAAATCATAGAGAATACATCAATATATGCTAATAACACACAACCCATTCGAAATAACTCAAATTGCAACGAAACCCACAAAGTTGTCAAAACCCGACTTTTGGTACGCTTCTCGAAAAAATACAAAAGTTACATATTCGGAATCCTCGTCTCAATACGATTCTAAGCATATAATGTTTTCCAAAATCGTACTCCGTTTTCCCACTCAAATCGGCATTTTATCAAAGCCCTAGCTTAGGCTAAATTCCCCCATGATTTCTTCGAATTTCAACAAAATAAAGGAGGATTTCAAGATAAAAACGCGTAAATGAACCATAAAACTCACCTCCGACGATATCCCGATGAACTCCCAGCAATTTCCCATCCAAATCGCCCAATTTGCCTCTTAAAACCGAGCCCTAATGTTTTTATGACTTATGAAATTTTTCCCTTATGTTATTCTTATCACAGGCGCGATTTCCGCTTCTGCGGTTCCTGACTCGTACCTGCGAGTCCCCTTCTACGGTCAAACGGACGCTTCTACGATTCCATAACAAGCCGCCCAGTTTCGCTTCTGCGGTTCAGGTCTCGCACCTGCGAGACCGCATAAGCAGACTGGGATCCGCTTCTGCGTAGCTCCTCGACCTGGCCATCCTCCGCTCCTGCGATCCTGGGCTCGCTACTGCGAGCCATCCCCTGCGCATCCTGGGCCGCTTCTGCAGAACTTCCCAGCTAGCCCAAAACTCTCTCCTACGAGATTAATTCTGCCCCTACGCTTCCGCTTCTGCGGTCCCCCACTTGCAGAAGCGAAAATAGCAGAAGCCAAAAATCCAGACCTGCAAAAATCTCTAAAATTCTCCCGTTTAACCTCCCGAAACCACCCCGGGTCCCCCGGGACCCCAACGAAAGCCACAAACATACTCCATAGCATCATACGAACTTGCTCCAATGATAGAAACACATACTTTAACATGGAAAAACATCGAATTCAATCAATTCAAGCCTAAGTTTCCATTCAAACTCCCGCAACCAACATTCGATCAAAAATACCGACCAAACGACGTCCGAATGACCTAAAACTTATCAGACACATCCAAAATCATCTAACGGAGCTACTGCAACTGTCGGAATTCCATTCCGACTCCCGGATAAAAATCTCACCTATCGATCAGATATCGCCAAAATTCAACTTTAGCCAATTCAAGCCTAAAACTATACCGAACCTCCAAATTCACTTACGATGTGTCTCCTAGCTCATAAATGACCTCTCGGAGCTGACCGAATCATCAGAATTCGATTCCGAGCACTCTAACTCACAAGTCAACATCCAGCTGACTTTTCCCAACTATTCCTTCCTTTAAGAGACTATTTCTCTCATATCCAACCAAACTCGACCCGGATTGACTCAAACTTACCCAACATGCATATTGCAACATTAACAAGCATATAACGGGGATAACAGGGTGATAACTCACATGATGACGGGCCGGGTCATCACATGTTTCTATTAAGGCCCGAATCATTCACATTTAACGAATAACAAAGACTAATATCATTTTTAAACAGTACTTATGATCGTAACAGTTAAAAAATTAAACATCAAATTGCAATTAATCACTACTGATTTCAGTATTTAACAACCAATTAAACATTCTAACACAGTAATTTGTATCAGTGTTATTATTCTATATGGCAGATCCTGATATTCAAGTAGTTATCATGATACTAGTTTGCAGGATTATTTTGTCACTTTATTTTAACTAAAGAAAAATAGTGTTCAAATTTAGCTAAGCATGCTTGAGCTACTGAAAATCACAAAGTCTAAAGCGAAGTTGTAGATAACTCCTATTTAATATAAATAAACGATAATACAATTTGAACTTCAAAAATTATTTATACCTTTGAATTAAATGGTTCTGATTCAACATTCGATTAACGAAATAGCTAAGTACCAATTTATATATCTAATTTTGGAACATAATTATATATCTAAGTGCATTAGCTGTGTATTAGCATGTTTTAGTTTTAGAATTAGGTGATAGTTATATCTAAATTACTAAATTACGTTTAACTACAACATTAACTACTTCTACTCTAATCTAGATTGAATTCATATAATTATTTAATTATTACAACCAATTCCTAAATGAATTACAATGAATCTAAGTTTATAACTACAAATATAAGAAAATAGATACAGCATCAGCAAAAATCAGTCTGATATTTCATTCCTTCATCACATTTTTAATTACACCTTCGAGAGACAGTCGTGTACCTGATCAAATGAAAGGGAATTGATAAGTTCTAAGGGATGAAGGAGAAGAGAAATCAACAATAGCAGCAACAGAGTATCAACAACGAACAGGAGCAAGTATTAACACATCAATCTTCCAAACTCAGTAGACAATAAGCAATTAACTCGAGAAATAATAGAAATCCAAGCTAAGTTGAGATGAATACAACAGAGGAACAACCAACACGGATTCTAGGAGTGATGCTCGAATTGAAAGCTAATTTCGACTTTCTAAAGCTGGAAATCCCAAGAGTTGAATCCCCAGAATATATGCTAATATGTGAATTTTTGAACTCCAAAATTCAGAACCCCTTTTTCAGGCTTGTAACAGCCTATTTATAGAGTAAATTTGGGGGGAATTTTGAATTAATTATTTTTATTTCCCTCCCCAACTCTTTTCAATTAAATACATTAAGGTCTAGCGGAATTGTAACGAAATGCTCTTAAACCCATGCTAGAAGGTTCTAGGCTGTTCTCTATTGTTCTATTGGGCATATTTTACATAGTTTCCCCCACTTTCTAAGTTTTATTACATAATTACATTTTATATATGCCTAGTCTACCCTTTATTATTGATGTATCTTAGAAAAACCAAGCACTAAAGTCATTTATATCCCCATAGGCTCTATGTAATCTACAGAAATACCATTTGCCTTTCCCCTTTTACCCTTTACATTTAGTCATATTTACCCGACCTACATTAGGTCTTTCAAGAGTTGGGTAAATGAATGTATTTAACATATATCCCCCTAAGACTTGCTTTAAAAATTAGCCAGTCTCAGACTACAGAACCTTTTTAATGTTAGCTACTTTTACAAAGATAGCCACTTACCAAAACTCATACTGTGTTGCAAACATAACCAACAAAAGGCATTTACATATATTACCTAAATATGCATAAGCATTTAGAAATTTAGAAGAAACTAACATACAAATCATATTGCAAATTTAGCCATATTCATGTTGTTTTGCACAAGTAGCCCTAATTACGACTTAACTTTAAAATTAATTAGAACTCAGAGAGACAAGTTAATAATGATTGAATTCCAATTAATTAAAACCCTAGTCGAGACAGGATCTATTGAACAATCTCATGAAAATAACTAATAACACATGATTTACAAATAGCTAATATCAGAATTTAAGAACACTTAGACGATTTCAGTCACACATGAAATAAGCTCCACGGCTAATATGAACAAGTATGAACAAGGTATAGCACACAGATAGATTCAGGTTTTTTAAAATGCATAGGAATAGATTCAAGTTCTAAACAGATAAAAACATAAAAGAGATTAAACATAACAGGTTCAGGGTACTTAGCTTTAGGGCATTCCTTTCTTTTTCCTTTTCTTTCTTTCTTTTCTTCTTTCTTTCTTCTTTCTTTCTTCTTTCTTTCATTTTATTGATTTTTTCAGTGTTTCAATGACTCATGGTCTCCTAAGTGTCAGACCTCCCAAACAAGCTCTTGGGAGTCTGATTTGAGTAGGAGAGGGGTGTTGGGGGACTTGGGGTAAGGTTTTGAAGGGTTTTCATTTTTGGATGCTCGCCGGAGTAGGGTTCAAGCGAGACTTTTACTAATATTCGAAAGGTTGGGGTAATATTCGAGGTATATGGTTATGGTGGGGTTATAGATCATCTCAAGATGGTCATATGGTGTTAAAATGGGGGTCTGGTTCATACTTTGGTGGTCGCCGGCTAGGGTTCCAGGGACCGGAATTTCAAGAATAGAGAGTGGTGGATTTCTGGGGCAAGGTTAATGGAGTATTGGGGTGTTTAAAGGTGGAGAGGAGTGTTTGGGGGTTGGCCTAAGCCGGGGAAGATGGTAGGGGACTGACCACCGGTAGGGTTTCGTTGGTCTCCATACGAGAAAGGGGGGGAAAGGTCTCATGGCGGCTAGGGTTTGTATAATGAAATAGGGTGTGTGTATATTGAAGATTGAACGGGGAGGGTATGATATATACTGAAGTGGTAACGTTGCTTCTTAACCATTAGATTCAATCAAATGAACGACCAAGATCTTTTGTCCTCAAAACGACAGCGTACAATTTAATGAGGTCTCTTATTAGGTCCTTTGGATTAAATAAATGAACGGTTAAGATTGATTGCCTTAGGCGACATCGTTTGGTTAAATGATTCCCTAGCCTCATCCATTTTATTAAGTGTGATGGACGGTTGTGATTAATTCTCTTAACGTCGTCGTTTTATTAATAAAGGCACCGCCTGACTTGGTCCGTTGATCAATTGTATCAACGGCCAAGATCATTTGATACTAACGACGTCGTTTGGTCTTTGTAGGAGACTGGGCAATACCGGCTAATTACTTGGGCCTTGTCTGTGGGGTATTGTGTTTGGGCTGAGTATATCATATGTATTTGGCCCAATACAATATTCTATATTGTATTTTGTCTTTGTTTTTTTTGAATTGTATTGATTTTAATTTCTTGTATTTTCTTTTTGTATTTTGTACTTATTTTCCTTGTATACATTTTACACTAATGTATTTCTTTTATTTTCCAATTTTTGTATTTTTTCCTTGATTTTTCCGAATTTTTTGTATTTTTGCTTGATTTTCTAATTTCCTAGTATTTACTCTATAATTTTTTGTGATATTTTTTCTTATTAATTTCCTTTTTGTATTGTCATTTCAAATTTATTTTTTAGCAATTAAAAACAAACACTGGTATTTTGTACATATTTTATTCATCTATACATACATATATATATATATATATATGTATATATATATGTATATATATATATATATATATATATATATATATATATATATATATATATATATATATATAAATTTAATTGCTTGGGGCAAAAATCACGTGCTCACAGCTGCCCCTCTTTGCTCGGGAACACGAAGAGTTTCAGTGCAAAGACAAGTGAGCAGTAATGAGGGATTTTTGCCCACTCGCATATTCCGTATGAAGCATTTTTGAAAAGTTTTGACCGCACCCTGCTTCAGAGGTTGCCTACATATCCTGGGCTATACATGAATTAGGTTAGTGTAGTTCGGGAATGTCTGGTAGTTTGAAACTACCAGGGAAGCTGTGATTTTATTCCTGTTGCTGTTGTTATTGCTGTTGTCACACCTCCTTTTGGCGCGCCCCCTACCCGGGGGTAGAAGCGTAAGGGAGTTTTTCCAATTTAACTGACAATATTAGAAACATGATTATTTTATTTATTTCAGAGTCGCCACTTGGAATAAATTAAGGTGTCCCAAGTCACCGATTTATTTAAATCCCGAATCGAGGAAATTTACGACTTTCCAAATGAAGTCTGCGAACCAGAGATTCTATGTAAGGAATTCTGTTGACCCGAGGGAAGGTGTTAGGCACCCCCGGATCCCGTGGTTCTAGCACGGTCGCTTAAACTATTATATTTGGCTAAAATCTTTTTTATACATGTCATAACTCATGTGCAAATTTTAACCTCTAGCCGCTTTTAATATTATTATTATTATTATTAATTTATTATTGATAATCGACAATGAAAATTCGGAACAGAAGAATGCTAATACAAGATAGTATAATCTATATCACCACAAAAGAAAAAGCACAACGAAGAAATAGCCTTACATGAAAAACTCATTACGTGAAATAATAAAACAAAAAAAATGGCCAACAAAGAGATTACAATCTATTGCTTCTTTAGCACTAATAGATGAAGCTTATCGAGTGAAGCTATAATAATGGTACTACATGAATGTGATACAATTATACAACAATGACGGAGAAAACTGTTTCTTTCTCAAATGCATGCTTGCAAAAAATGGCTCCAATATTTAGGATAAATCAAATCTTCCAACATGGTAATAAACTATAACTCTTTAATTGCCAAATCAAGATTCGGGTTCATGCCTTAAGAAAAAGAAGTCTTACTGTCATAAATCTAACCAGCAGTCACTAATGTATAAACTTTAAGCACCTATAGCATATGATATCCATATATTTTCAATTACACTGTTTGTGGTAATACACATTGGCTTAATCATTAACATAAGGTCTAGTTGGCCATTCTAATGTATGTATATATTTAGACACATCAACAATAGTATATGTTCAGGATTCAACAATCGAGCACCTTCATTCAATCTTCTCCTTTTAAAAGCTCGGAACTACAGTAGAGATTCGAGATGTGTACCTGAAAATTAAAGCAGGAAATGAAAGGCGAAGGATCAGCAGAATAACACAACAACAACAACAACAGCCCAGTAACAGATCAAAATCCAGTAGAACTCCAGAAAATACCAACAGCAACACTAAACAAAACAGACTCAAACAAGAGATGCAATGAAATAGTGAATCTCTAAGCTCTCAGCGACTCCCTTTCAGATTCTATCACTCTCTTTTTTCTACTTGTTTCTTCTTCTTTTTCATCCTAACTCTGTGTGTGTGTGTTTTTTTCCAGTGAGTGTTCTCTAGTTCTATTCTGCCAGTGTTTCTGTGTGTGTCTATGTTTTCCAGTAAGTATCCCTCTATGTCTTTCTATTTTTTCCAGTGAGTGTCTGTTCTCCTGTTTTCCAGTTTTTCAATCTCTTTTTATAGCCTAGAGATTTCAGATTCTCCAATCTCAATTCCTTTTCCAGCCTGTGTTATTCCCTAGCCCATGTGCACCCCTCTTTGAACCTTTTATCAGTCCCCCCATGTGTTTTCATTTTCCAGCCCTCAAAATCACTCAAAAATATTAAAGAATCAATTTTCATTCTGACATTCTCTGCCCAGTGCACTGTTTTAGTGTCTAATACCAATTGTTAATTAAAATGCATATGGGCAGCTATGTACTTTGTCAATCACATGGCTTCCCTCTTGAACCACAAACTTTTAAATTCAGTAGTTAATGGGTGCCAACTATGACCAGTGAATTCATGAAATTTGAAATAGCTTCTCTAATCACTGCCTATGATCACAACACTAATCTTTGAAACAGCTATATCCAATTCACAGCCTAATTTAAAATCAGCAGATTTCAAAGCTCAAACCCGCAGGGGATCATAACAATTACAACTATCAAAACAAACAAATACGAACCAGCAGTGAAGTTACATATAGTTGACAACTATAATTCAGCTACTGTAAACTAATAGTGATACTACAAACAATTAACAGCTAATCAAGGCCCAATGTTCTAACAAAACGAACCTACAGAATTAATCGACGATATTCGATTAATCGATTACAACATGTATAATCGACAACAAACAATCGATAAGTTAGTGATTCAACATTCTCGGCCAAAGATGGAAAAATACGAAACTAATAATTCGATGACGCTAATCGAAGCGAATACATATTCTACAACATACGCAATCAAATAAACAACACAAAATTTAGAATTGACCAAAACAAAGGGTCGGATTGGAGAAGAAGAAAGAAAATTAAATTAAACACAAAACTGAACACATGAACGACTAAAACAAACAATGATCACGACCATAAAATGAAAACAGAAAGAGAAGTGAAATACCTCGAGCAGAGAATCCGAAATCGAACAAACTTGGCTCAAATGGATTTGCGTTTGCATTTTTGAAGTTAAACGGACTTTAATTGAAATGTTTTCAAACGAAAACACTTCAATTAAAGTCCATTAACTTCAATTACTGTTAATTTGGACAAAATCCCTAGTTTTTGAATTCTAGGGTTCTTGAGGCCATTTTTTGGGGTTCGACTAATTCCGGTCGGATTCGAGATGGACCAATGGTCGTTTGGGTGTGAGGGTGGTCTGAAGGTGCTAGGGTGAGATTTTGGGCTCGGTTGGAGTAAGTTTTTGTTTGGCTCGAATCTTCACTCGAATATTCGAGAAGCTACAGAATGATTCGAGCCATATGGGTGATGGATTCATGCTCAGGGTGGTTTAGTGGTTCAGGGGGTGTTAGTTAGGTGACCGGCGGCGTTGTTGCCGCCGGGTTTTGGGTGGAGGTGAAAAGAGGCGGCGAATAGGGTTTCGTTTGCCTCGTCTCTGATACAGACGATGATGGAGGGTATTTGGATAGGGGGGCTGGGGTAGAGATTAGGATTATATAGTTGGGGGTAGATTTGATCTCGGCCGTTTGATCAATTACGATCAACGACTTGGATCATTTTACTAATAAAGAACGATGTTGTTCAGGTGAGTGAGTGGTTGAATCAAACCGGGTTGTGGGAACGAGTCACTGAACGGGTAAGGGTGGTTTGATCTAGACCGTTGGATGGGGTGGGATTGAACGGTTGAGATGGTGTCATTGGTTTTAAAGGTTGGGCTAGTGTTTCTTTTTTTTTCGGATTTGGACTGGGTTTAATGAATATTTGGGCCTGAATTTGGCCAAAGTCTTGGACAGCCCCGTCCAAATTTTCCTTTATTTCCAAATCTTTTCCCCTATCTTTTAATTCCTAAAAAAAGTCAAAATTCTAAATTACACTAGAAAGATCAAATTAACTCATAAAAATACTAAATTAGTTATACTAACATTTTACACACATAATTAAATATCTATTAAATATAAAATCACACAACTAGGTATTTAAATATTAAAAACGCAAGAATACACACATTTTGTTTTTGTTATTTTCATTTTTGTCAAATAAATCTGATTACTCTAAATTGCAAACATGAATTTTATATACAAATGCAATATATTTTTGTATTTTTATATTAATTTAAACAATAGATATGCACATGCAAAAAAAAATGCAAATAATAAGAGAAAAATAACACAAAAAATCACAAAAATCACGCACAACACAAAACTGTTTTATTTTTGAATTTTTTTTGGGAGTAATTCTCATGTAGGGCAAAAATGATGTGCTCTCAGGTGCCCCTCTTTGTGTGGAAACGCGAAGAGTTTTCGTGCAAAATAATAATGAGCAAGTACGAGCGATTTTTGTCCGTTCGAGCACTCCGTGTGAAGCATTTTGGAAAGATCTTGACCGAGCCTTTGCTTCGGGAGGCTTCATACATATCCTGGGCTGCACAGGAATCAGGTAAATGTAGTTCGGGAAGTTTTGGTAGCTGGGACTATCGTGGACTGACACTTTGTTGTTACTGTTTCTATCGTTGATGCTGTTGCTGCTTACTGCTTACTGACCTCCTTATTACACCAAAAAGAAATTAAAGCTGAACTAGCTATGCTATCAAACTATGAATTACAAGATTCCTATCTATGGTTCTCTTGAAAACTTGATCTTGAATCTTAGCTGATTTGCTGTAGACCTCGACCTAAATCTTGATGCTCAACAAGCTGTACGTGCTTGTTTATTTCTGTAACATTGAGTGAAACGGAGTCGGCGGAGCTTGTTACTTCAATCAGCTTCTGAGCAATCCGTGCTTTTGTTTACTCCAACGTTTGAACTCTTTTCTTTTGGTTCTTTTCTTCATTCTGGATTGATGTTCCATTCGTAGGTTATCTCGATCCTTGCGTCCCGAGGTCAAACATATTTAGACAACAGAACAAACAAACGAATGAATTTTTTCTACCCCAGTCTTTGCTAGGTAAATTTCGTGAGTTAGTTGTGACACAGAAAGTGATTAAAAAGACTCTTTGGTATTGGGTAAGAAAATAATGGTTCCACAAATAAACGTTCCACGGCTGTCTGGCCGGGATTTTCAAGAAGAGTTTCACAACTTTCTGGCCGAAATTCAAACAATGTCTAACGGTTTTTGGCCGCTAGACCCTCGGTATTTTGGCCGGGGTTAAAATAAATGGCTCCGCAGTTTTTTGACTGGGAGATCCTCGGTTTTCTGACCGGGGATAAAAGTTTCACGACTTTCTGGACTGAAATCAAACAATATCTAACGATTTTTGGCAGTCAGACCCTCGGTTTTTTGGCCGGGGTTAAAGTAAATGGCTCCGTAGTTTTCTGACTGGGAGATCCTCGGTTTTCTGACCGGGGATAAAAGTTTCACGGCTTTCTGGCAGGAATTCAAACAATGTCTAACGGTTTTTTGGCCGCCAGACCCTCGGTTTTCTGGCCGGGGTTAAAATAAATGGCTTTGCAGGTTTTTCGACTAGGAGATCCTCGGTTTTCGACTCGGGATAAAAGTTTCACGGCTTTCGGCCGAATTCAAACAATGTCTAATGGTTTTGGCGGTCGGACCCTCGGTGTTTTGGCCGGGTTAAAGTAAATGGCTCCGCAGCTTTATGAGCGGGAGATCCTCGGTTTTCGACGGGGGATAAAAGTTTCACGGCTTTTTGGCCGGAATTCAAACAATGTCTAACGGTTTTTTGGCCGTCAGACCCTCGGTTTTTGGCCGGGGTTAAAGTAAATGGCTCCGCAGTTTTTGACTGGGGAGATCCTCGGTTTTCTGACCGGGGATAAAAGTTTCACGGCTTTCTGGCCGGAATTCAAACAATGTCTAACGGTTTTGTGGCCGTCAGACCCTCGGTTTTTTGGTCGGGGTTAAAGTAAATGGCTCCGCAGCTTTCTGACTGGGAGATCCTCGGTTTTCTGACCGGGGATAAAAGTTTCACGGCTTTCTGGCCGGAATTCAAACAATGTCTAACGGTTTTGTGGCCGTCAGACCCTCGGTTTTTTGGTCGGGGTTAAAGTAAATGGCTCCGCAGCTTTCTGACTGGGAGATCCTCGGTTTTCTGCTCGAGGATAAAAGTTTCACGGCTTTTTGGCCGGAATTCAAACAATGTCTAACGGTTTTTTGGCCGCCAGACCCTCGGTTTTCTGGCCGGGGTTAAAATAAATGGCTCTGCAGTTTTCTGACTAGGAGATCCTCGGTTTTCTGACCGGGGATAAAAGTTTCACGGCTTTCTGGCCGGAATTCAAACAATGTCTAATGGTTTTTGGCAGTCAGACCCTCGGTGTTTTGGCCGGGGTTAAAGTAAATGGCTCCGCAGCTTTATGACTGGGAGATCCTCGGTTTTCTGACGGGGGATAAAAGTTTCACGGCTTTTTGGCCGGAATTCAAACAATGTCTAACGGTTTTTTGGCCGTCAGACCCTCGGTTTTTTGGCCGGGGTTAAAGTAAATGGCTCCGCAGTTTTTTTACTGGGGAGATCCTCGGTTTTCTGACCGGGGATAAAGTTTCACGGTTTTCTGTCCGGAATTCAAACAATGTCTAATGGGTTTTTGGCCGTCAGACCCTCGGTTTTTTGGTCGGGGTTAAAGTAAATGGCTCCACAGTTTTCTGACTAGGGAGATCCTCGGTTTTTTGACCGGGGATAAAAGTTTCACGGCTTTTGGCCGGAATTCAAACAATGTCTAACGGTTTTTTGGCCGTCAGACCCTCGGTTTTTTGGCCGGGGTTAAAGTAAATGGCTCCGCAGCTTTCTGACTGGGAGATCCTCGGTTTTCTGACCGGGGATAAAAGTTTCACGGCTTTCTGGCCGGAATTCAAACAATGTCTAACGGTTTTGTGGCCGTCAGACCCTCGGTTTTTTGGTCGGGGTTAAAGTAAATGGCTCCGCAGCTTTCTGACTGGGAGATCCTCGGTTTTCTGACCGGGGATAAAAGTTTCACGGCTTTCTGGCCGGAATTCAAACAATGTCTAACGGTTTTGTGGCCTTCAGACCCTCGGTTTTTTGGTCGGGGTTAAAGTAAATGGCTCCGCAGCTTTCTGACTGGGAGATCCTCGGTTTTCTGCTCGAGGATAAAAGTTTCACGGCTTTTTGGCCGGAATTCAAACAATGTCTAACGGTTTTTTGGCCGCCAGACCCTCGGTTTTCTGGCCGGGGTTAAAATAAATGGCTCTGCAGTTTTCTGACTAGGAGATCCTCGGTTTTCTGACCGGGGATAAAAGTTTCACGGCTTTCTGGCCGGAATTCAAACAATGTCTAATGGTTTTTGGCAGTCAGACCCTCGGTGTTTTGGCCGGGGTTAAAGTAAATGGCTCCGCAGTTTTCTGACTGGGAGATCCTCGGTTTTCTGACGGGGGATAAAAGTTTCACGGCTTTTTGGCCGGAATTCAAACAATGTCTAACGGTTTTTTGGCCGTCAGACCCTCGGTTTTTTGGCCGGGGTTAAAATAAATGGCTCCGCAGTTTTCTGACTGGGAGATCCTCGGTTTTCTGACCGGGGATAAAAGTTTCACGGCTTTTTGGCTGGAATTCAAACAATGTCTAACAGTTTTTTGGCCGCCAGACCCTCAGTTTTTTGGCCGGGGTTAAAATAAATGGCTCCGCAGTTTTCTGACTGGGAGATCCTCGGTTTTTTGATCGGGGATAAAAGTTTCACGGCTTTTTGGCCGGAATTCAAACAATGTCTAACGGTTTTTGGCCGTCAGACCCTCGGTTTTTTGGCCGGGGTTAATGTAAATGGCTCCGCAGTTTTCTAACTGGGAGATCCTCGGTTTTTTGACCGGGGATAAAAGTTTCACGGCTTTCTGGACGGAATTCAAACAATGTCTAACGGTTTTTTGGCCGCCAGACCCTCGGTTTTTTGGCCGGGGTTAAAGTAAATGGCTCCGCAGTTTTCTGACTGGGAGATCCTAGTTTTTCTGACCGGGGATAAAAGTTTCACGGCTTTTTGGCTGGGATTCAAACAATGTCTAATGGTTTTTTGGCCGTCAGACCCTCGGTTTTTTGGTCGGGGTTAAAGTAATTGGTTCCGCAGTTTTCTGACTAGGAGATCCTCGTTTTTCTGACCGGGGATAAAAGTTTCACGGCTTTTTGGCTGGGATTCAAACAATGTCTAATGGTTTTTTGGCCGTCAGACCCTCGGTTTTTTGGTCGGGGTTAAAGTTAATGGTTCCGCAGTTTTCTGACTGGGAGATCCTCGGTTTTCTGACCGGGATAAAAGTTTCACGGCTTTCGGCCGGAATTCAAACAATGTCTAACGGTTTTTTGGCCGTCGGACCCTCGGTTTTTGGCCGGGGTTAAAATAAATGGCTCCACGGTTTTCGACCGGGAGATCCTCGGTTTTCGATCGGGGATAAAAATTTCACGGCTTTCCGGACGGGATTCAAACAATGTCTAACGGTTTTTGGCCGTCGGACCCTCGGTTTTTGGTCGGGGTTAAAATAAATGGCTCCGCGGTTTTCTGACTGGGAGATCCTCGTTTTTCGACCGGGATAAAAGTTTCACGGCTTTCTGGCCGGAATTCAAACAATGTCTAACGGTTTTTTGGCCGTCAGACCCTCGAATTTTTGGCCGGGGTTAAAATAAATGGCTCCGCAGTTTTCTTACTGGGAGATCCTCGGTTCTCTGACCGGGGATAAAAATTTCACGGCTTTCTGGCCGGGATTCAAACAATGTCTAACGTTTTTTTGGCCGTCAGACCCTCGGTTTTTTGGCCGGGGTTAAAATAAATGGCTCAGCAGTTTTCTGATTAGGAGATCCTTGATTTTCTGACCGGGGATAAAAGTTTTACGGCTTTCTGGCCGAAATTCAAACAATGTCTAATGGTTTTTTTGTCGCCAGACCTTCGATTTTTTGGCCGGGGTTAAAATAAATGGCTCCGCAGTTTTCTGGCTGGGAGATCCTCGGTTTTCTGACTGGGGATAAGAGTTTCACGGCTTTCTGGCCGGAGAGACCCTCGGTTTTCTGACCGGGGTCCAAACAGATACTGGACTAACATGATTTGATTCTCTTTTTTGGAGTTTTCATTTTCTTTTCTTTTATTCTTCCTTTTGGGCCCTTTTTTTTAGGTATTTTTTTTAATCATCAAGAAATGCATAAGATAAAGCTTTTGAAAAGAAACTTCCCTTTTTATGCGCTTTCCTTGTCCCAGAGCCATTTCAATGCTTGAGTACTTCACTTCTTTGAGTTGTACCTTCTTCTTGCACAATTAAATAGACCTGCTTTCAACAAAGAACATTTTATTAGTTGAAAAAGTGGTTGACTTTGTGGCCTTGATTATCTTCATTGCTTGATCCTTCCTCCATTTTCATTGAGAACTTTGCTACCAATTGTCTTTTGGGGTGACTTCTTTTCAAACTGACCGGGTTCATCCTCGGGATTCCATGAGGATTTTCTGTGTGGGCTCTGTCCTTCTGCCTCATTCTGTTTCTTCTAAGACCCTAGCCTTTGATTTCCATTTTCTTCCTAACATCGGTTCTTTTGGAAACAATCGATCATCATGATCAGTTGGGATTGGATCAATACACCACTGAGGCTGGGTATCTTTCTTCAACTTTTTTTTTTATTTTTATTTTCTATTTTACCAGACGGAGTCCTGTAAAATCGGTCCTGCCGCTTTTCTTTGTAATAGTTTCAGAATTAAAATTAAACCGAAAGGGATTCAAAGAATAACTATACAAAAAACAAGAAAATAAGTTTAAAGAGAAGCGTCCCTTTCGGGGAAAAGAAGGACTTATCTGGGATGCATGCTGACTCCAAATAACCATAACATGCTTCTTGGACTGGACGCCTGACCCACATAAACTTTCCAACTTCTTATGAACCCATTGATTCGTAATTTCAAAACCAGGGAACCTTGCCAAAATTCTTTTAGTGAAGGGACGTCTTCGTTTTGGTCGGCGGCGCCCTTTGCGGGTTTCCGCCAATCGATCCCTCTCATTTCTCTTCTCACTGTCGCCTGATAGTGCTCTTTGCGAGTTTTCACTAAACTGACTCTCTCATTTTAGCTTCTCCAATCGCCATCGCCTTATGGTGCCCGAAGGTTTTCACCGATAAGACTCTCTCATTTTGTTTCTCTCAATTCAGACTGTGCCAGATTTCCGTCAATGATGTTTTTCACTTTCTTGCCTTTGCCAATTGATCTGAAGGACTTGAACAAGGTCTTTGGGTAAAAGGAAATTGAATGGAATTACAACTCTAGAACCGTCTTGACGGATCTAAACTGAACCGTCATATCATCTGCCCCAGTTTCAATTTTTTGGGGAAATTGGGATTTTTGTGTTTTGGTATGAATGAACCTCAGGGAGAGGTTGCCTACGTAACCTTTCGGAATCAAGTCAGAACGTAGTTCAGGTACTTTGTTTTTTTTATTTTGTTTTGTTTTTATTTTTTATTTTTATTTTTATTTTTTTTCATTTGGATTCCAAAGAGGGTAGCCAAAGAAAGGTAACCGGCTCAAAGGGTTTACAAAAAGGTTGGTAGTGTTTGGGTAGCGGGAAAGAAAGCCTTCGTCATCTCAGCTGCCCCTCTTTGTGTGGAAACGCGAAGAGTTTTCGTGCAAAGAATAATGAGCAAGTATGAGCGATTTTTGTCCGTTCGAGCACTCCGTGTGAAGCATTTTGGAAAGATCTTGACCGAGCCTTTGCTTCGGGAGGCTTCCTACATATCCTGGGCTGCACAGGAATCAGGTCAATGTAGTTCGGGAAGTTTTGGTAGCTGGGACTATCGTGGACTGACACTTTACTGTTACTGTTGCTATCATTGCTGCTGTTGCTGCTTACTGCTTACTGACCTCCTTATTACACCAAAAAGAAATTAAAGCTGAACTAGCTATGCTATCAAACTATGAATTACAAGATTCCTATCTATGATTCTCTTGAAAACTTGATCTTGAATCTTAGCTGATTTGCTGTAGACCTCGATCTGAATCTTGATGCTCAACAAGTTGTACGTGCTTGTTTAGTTCTGTAACATTGAGTGAAACGGAGTCGGCGGAGCTTGTTACTTCAATCAGCTTCTGAGCAATCCGTGCTTTTGTTTACTCCAACGTTTGAACTCTTTTCTTTTGGTTCTTTTCTTCTTTTCTTCATTCTGGATTGATGTTCCATTCGTAGGTTATCTCGATCCTTGCTTCCCGAGGTCAAACCTATTTAGACAACAGAACAAACAAACGAACGAAATTTTTCTGCCCCAGTCTTTGCTAGGAAAATTTCGTGAGTTAGTTGTGACACAGAAAGTGATTAAAAAGACTCTTTGGTATTGGGTAATAAAATAATGGTTTCACAAATAAACGTTCCACGGCTGTCTGGCCGGGATTTTAAAGAAGAGTTTCACGACTTTCTGGCCAAAATTCAAACAATGTCTAACAGTTTTTGGCCGCTAGACCCTCGGTTTTTTGGCCGGGGTTAAAATAAATGGCTCCGCAGTTTTCTGACTGGGAGATCCTCAGTTTCTGACCGGGGATAAAAGTTTCACGACTTTCTGGCCGGAATTCAAATAATGTCTAACGATTTTTGGCCGTCAGACCCTCGGTTTTTTGGCCGGGGTTAAAGTAAATGGCTCCGTAGTTTTCTGACTAGGAGATCCTCGGTTTTCTGACCGGGGATAAAAGTTTCATGGCTTTCTGGCAGAATTCAAACAATGTCTAACGGTTTTTGGCCGGAAGATTTTCGGCGGGTTAAAATAAATGGCTCGTAGTTTTCTGACTGTTTTCTGACCGGGATAAACGTTTCACGGCTTCTGCGGAATTCAAACAATATTTAACGGTTTTTTGCAGTAAGACCCTCGGTGTTATGGCGGGGTTAAAGTAAATGGCTCTGCAGCTTTTTGATCGGGAGATCCTCGATTTTCGACCGGGATAAAAGTTTCACGGCTTTTTGGCCGGAATTCAAACAATGTCTAACGGTTTTTGGCCGTCAGACCCTCGGTTTTTTGGTCGGGGTTAAAGTAAATGGCTCCGCAGTTTTCTGACTGGGGAGATCCTCGGTTTTCTGACCGGGGATAAAAGTTTCACGGCTTTCTGGCCGGAATTCAAACAATGTCTAACGGTTTTTGGCCGTCAGACCCTCGGTTTTTTGGCCGGGGTTAAAGTAAATGGCTCCGCAGTTTTTTGACTGGGAGATCCTCGGTTTTCTGACCGGGGATAAAAGTTTCACGGCTTTCTGGCCGGAATTCAAACAATGTCTAACGGTTTTTGGCCGTCAGACCCTCGGTTTTTTGGCCGGGGTTAAAGTAAATGGCTCCGCGAGTTTTCGACTGGGAGATCCTCGGTTTTCTGATCGGGGATAAAAGTTTCACGGCTTTCTGGCCGGAATTCAAATATTGTCTAACGGTTTTTTGGTCGCCAGACCCTCGGTTTTTTGGCCGGGGTTAAAGTAAATGGCTCCGCAGTTCTCTGACTGGGAGATCCTCGGTTTTCTGACCGGGGATAAAAGTTTCACGGCTTTCTGGCTGGAATTCAAACAATGTCTAACGGTTTTTTGGCCGTTAGACCCTCGGGTTTTTGGCCGGGGTTAAAGTAAATGGCTCCGCAGTTTTCTGACTGGGAGATCCTCGATTTTCTGACCGAAGATAAATGTTTTACGGCTTTCTGGCCGAAATTCAAATAATGTCTAACGGTTTTTTAGCCGTCAGACCCTCGGTTTTTTGGCCGGGGTTAAAATAAATGGCTCCGCATATTTTCTGACTGGGAGATCCTCGGTTTTCTGACTAGGGATAAAAATTTCACGGCTTTCTGGCCGGGATTCAAACAATGTCTAACGGTTTTTTGGCCGTCAGACCCTTGGTTTTTTGGCCAGGATTAAAATAAATGGCTCCGCAGTTTTCTGAGTGAGAGATCCACGGTTTTCTGACCGGGGATAAACGTTTCATGCATTTTTTCTGCCCCAGTTTTGCTAGGAAAATTTCGTGAGTTAGTTTTGACACAGAAAATGATTAAAAAGACTCTTTGGTATTGGTTAAGAAAATCACAGTTTCACAAATAAACGTTCCACGGCTTTCCGGCCGGGATTCAAACAATGTCTAACGGTTTTTCGGCCGCAAGACCCTCAATTTTTGGCCGGGGTTAAAATAAATGGCTCCGCAGTTTTCTGACTGGGAGATCCTCGGTTTTTTGACTGGGGATAAAAGTTTCACGGCTTTCTGGCCGGAATTCAAACAATGTCTAACGGTTTTTTTGCCGCCAGACCCTCGATTTTTTGGCCGGGGTTAAAATAAATGGCTCCGCAGTTTTCTGGCTGGGAGATCCTCGGTTTTATGACCGGGGATAAGAGTTTCACGGCTTTCTGGCCGGAGAGACCCTCGGTTTTCTGACCGGGGTCCAAACAGATACTGGACTAACATGATTTGATTCTCTTTTTTGGAGTTTTCATTTTCTTTTCTTTTATTCTTCCTTTCGGGCCCTTTTTTTTTAGGTATTTTTTTAATCATCAAGAAATGCATAAGATAAAGCTTTTGAAAAGAAACTTCCCTTTTTATGCGCTTTCCTTGTCCCAGAGCCATTTCAATGCTTGAGTACTTCACTTCTTTGAGTTGTACCTTCTTCTTGCACAATTAAATTGACCTGCTTTCAACAAAGAACATTTTATTAGTTGAAAAAGTGGTTGACTTTGTGGCCTTGATTATCTTCATTGCTTGATCCTTCCCCCATTTTCATTGAGAACTTTGCTACCAATTGTCTTTGGGGGTGACTTCTTTTCAAACTGACCGGGTTCATCCTCGGGATTCCACGAGGATTTTCTGTGTGGGCTCTGTCCTTCTGCCTCATTCTGTTTCTTCTAAGACCCTAGCCTTTGATTTTCATTTTCTTCCTAACATCGGTTCCTTTGGAAACAATCGATCATCATGATCAGTTGGGATTGGATCAATACACCACTGAGGCTGGGTATCTTTCTTCAACTTTTTTTTTTTATATTTATTTTTTATTTTACCAGACGGAGTCCTGTAAAACCGATCCTGCCGCTTTTCTTTGTAATAGTTTCAGAATTAAAATTAAACCGAAAGGGATTCAAAGAATAACTATACAAAAAACAAGAAAATAAGTTTAAAGAGAAGCGTCCCTTTCGGGGAAAAGAAGGACTTATTTGGGATGCATGCTCACTCCAAATAAACATAACATGCTTCTTGGACTGGACGCCTGACCCACATAAACTTTCCAACTTCTTATGAACCCATTGATTCGCAATTTCAAAACCAGGTAACCTTGCCAAAATTCTTTTAGTGAAGGGACGTCTTCTTTTTGGTCGGCGGCGCCCTTTGCGGGTTTCCGCCAATCGATCCCTCTCATTTCTCTTCTCACTGTCGCCTGATAGTGCTCTTTGCGAGTTTTCACTAAACTGACTCTCTCATTTTAGCTTCTCCAATCGCCATAGCCTTATGGTGCCCGAAGGTTTTCACCGATAAGACTCTCTCATTTTGTTTCTCTCAATTCAAGCTGTGCCAGATTTCCGTCAATGACGTTTTTCACTTTCTTGCCTTTGCCAATTGATCTGAAGGACTTGAACAAGGTCTTTGGGTAAAAGGAAATTGAATGGAATTATATCTTTGGAACCGTCTTGACGGATCTAAACTGAACCGTCATATCATCTGCCCCAATTTCAATTTTTTGGGGAAATTGGGATTTTTGTGTTTTGGTATGACTGAACCTCAGGGAGAGGTTGCCTACGTATCCTTTCAGAATCAAGTCAGAACGTAGTTCAGGTACTTTGTTTTGTTTTATTTTGTTTTGTTTTTATTTTTTATTTTTTTTTTTTTTTTTTTTGATTTGGATTCCAAAGAGGGTAGCCAAAGAAAGGTAACCGTCTCAAAGGGTTTACAAAAGGGTTGGTAGTGTTTGGGTAGCAGGAAAGAAAGCCTTCGTCATCTCAATTATACAAAAGCCAACGTCGCAGTAGGTCCTGACATAGTACCTTTGTACTGTATCTGTATTGATTACTGTTTCAAGATCATTTCCTTCAATGTCTCCCAGGTACAGTGTCCCTCTCAGTGATATTTTCCGGATGATGTATGGATCCTTCCAACTAGGAGCGAAATTTTCCTTTTGTTTCTTGGTAATGAGGAGGAATGCGCCTTAACCTGGGCCGCACTTTCTTGTTGCAAGCATGGGCCTTTCTTTGCTGGGATAAATACTCGGGTATTCCTTGAGTACAACACAACCCTTTTGTATGCGAACCAATTTTCTCTCAGTTATTCCAATTCATTGTTTCATTTCCTTAAAAATAAACTATTGTGCATTTCAACTCTCGATTCATTAATCTGAAATCTGACAGCGTTTTAGGATCTAGGCATAAAGTCCGCAAGCATGTCATGTTATTTAAAGCTGCATGATTTGAACTAAAGAGAAGAGAAAAAGAAAACTAAAAAAAATCTGAAAGAAATAAAAAATAAAAAATAACAAAAGAAAAGGAAACAAACGATGAAAGATTAATTTCATTTCTTGGAATCGAAAGGATAAAACAGGGTTCACATTCAGAAATTTAAAAACAAAAACTAAAAGAAAAATCCAATTTACACCCTGAAATAATTCTGGATGCAGAAAAATGCGGCAGGACAAGTTTACTGGGCTTCCGCCTGATCGGGAATGGCCTAGCCTTTCAGTTTGGGAGTTTAGTGTCTGATCCCATCTTAACGGTGATAGTCCCTTTCCCTGGATCGACCATGTGGGCATCGCAGAGCTTTGCCTCATGTTTTCCTTCACTCTCTTCAGTCATGAAATCCTCATTATCTTTCTCTTGACGGTCCTTAAGCTTTTGTGGTACGCGTCCAACAAACACCGGCTCATTCAGTCGTGATGTCTTAATTGCCTTCCATGCCACATAGGCTTGCTTAGGTGCACCAATTTCCTTTTCTGGTTCTAACTCGGTGATTTTACTCTTCTTTTCCCCTTTCTCTTGTTTTGGGGCCGCCTTGGGCTTCCTTTCCACGTCAGCAATAGCAATTATGGCCTTAAGCGCTGGATTGAATTCTTTGTCTTCCCAAATCATCCCAACTATCGGCCCGTTATTGTGAGCAGGCAACGGATTATTGGTCACATTTGCGACATCCTCATCCTTCAACACAATCTTTCCTTGCTCTATTAAATTCTCCACCGCTTGTTTCAAAGTCCAACAGTCATTAGTATGGTGGCCCTCTGCCTCTAAATGATATGCACACCTGACACCAGCTTTGTAGGAAGGCGATGTCGGGTTTTGTCTATTCTGAGGAACCGGCTGCAGTAGACCCATTTGGACAAGTTTCGGGAATAGATTAGAGTAAGATTCACTAATTGGGGTAAAGTTTGATTTTCTTGGTGGTTCCCAAGGACGGAAGTTATTCTGCGGAGGTTGGGGATTATAGTGGTTCTGGTGGGGAGGCTGATTTCTTGGAAATAGAGCTTGGTTTCTACTGACATGCTGTTGCGGTTGCGCAAAAGGTTGAGCATTCATGACCGCGTACGGTTGAGGGATATAGGACATTTCCTGAGCAGAGTAATAATGCTGGGGGTTCTTTCTGAAAAGAAGGGTCTAGGAGCGTGGTGCCTTCTATCACCCGAAGTTGCCATGGAGGTTTCCTCTTTCATCCTACCCTTTGTTATTCCTCCAGACCCTCCTTAGATTGCTTGGAAGGTCACTCGAATGGCTGCCTGACTCAAAATCCTTCCCGTCTTTAAACCATTTTCTACCATTTCCCCAATCTTGATCGCCTCTGCGAAAGGCTTTCCCATTGCTGACAGCATGTTCTGGAAATAGTCTGGTTCCTGAGCCTGGAGGAAAGTAGTGACCATTTCTATTTCGTCCATAGGGGGTTTCACCCTGGATGCTTGCTCTCGCCATTTGATAGCATATTCTCTGAAGCTTTTTGAGGGTTTCGTCTTTAAGTTCGATAAAGAATTCCTGTCTGGCGCAATGTCGATGTTGTACTGGAACTGTTTCACAAAATCTCATGCCAAATCTTCCCAGATGTGCGATCGAGATATGTCTTCATCCATGTACCATTCTGATCCTATCCCGATCAAGCTTTCTCTGAAATATGCCATCAACAATTCTTCCATGCCGCCGGCACCTCGCAATTGGTTGCAGTATTTCTTTAGATGAGCAATAGGGCCGCCATGCCCGTCATACTTCTCAAACTTCGGCATCTTAAAACCTGAGGGCAAATGGACATGTGGGAACATGCACAAATCTGCGTAAGAAACACTCTTCTGTCCGCCTAGACCTTGCATGTTTTTCAAACTCTGTTCCAAGCTGCTCATTCTTTTTGCCATTTCATCCCGTTCAGGAGCTTTTGGATTTTGGCTTGGCATGTGCTGAGGATAGACATTGGCGGCAAACTGGGTAGGATCCCGTGGAAGGGGTGGTGCCGGGAATGTAAAAGAAGAGGAATCAAAGAAAGGAGTATGTGTGCCGGGATGCGCCGTGATTGGAACGGGCAAACCAACGGATGTTCTTGTAGATGTATCTAATGCTGTCACCCGAGGATGGGAAGTGGAGGGTGATTCGGAGAAGGTTGTAACATTAGAATATCCAAACAAAGTAGGTGGGTAATTGATGGGGGTACTAGAAATCCCACTTGACCTCAGGAATAGTTCAGGGAACCCAGGGATCAGACGTGGGGGCTCTTTCCCGTTATTCCAGTCATCTAACATCTCCAGCATGCGACATCGCAAAATTCTGTTTTCTTCTGCAGCTGCTGACTCGGTAGTCGGAATGGCTGACACGGAACTCTCTTCCAAAACGGGAACGGTTGGTAGAGGAATTTCTGAAGACATGTTGGCGCTTTTTTTCGACCTTGTGAAATAAGGATGGGTATTTTCTTTTGATTTAGCAACGGGTTGTTGAACTTTTCCTTTGGACCTCGTGAAGTACGAATGTGAGGCCAGAGTACCACAAAATCAACCACCCTTTTCTAAAACCCTGGAGTTTGGCAAACAAACGGTTAGTCTGAGACAACATAACAGATAAGTAATCTCACGTTGGGTGTGATGCACTTATACAGTTGATCGTGTTGCTACTTGTATTCGATTGTAATGTGTTACTCCGGCTTATACTTTCCTTTGCGTTCGTCTTCTTTCTCCCTTTATCAATTTTCTCTTTCTTTTTCTTTTTTTTTTCTTTTTTTATTTTTTTTTTCATTTTTCTTTTTCTTTTGGTGATGGTCGAATCTTATGTGGATTGCCTACGTATCATGTCCCCGCATGAATCAGACCGGGCGTAGTTCGGAAAATCGGGAATTGAGTAAATCGACTAATTCTTGAAAGAAATGCTTTAAGAGAAAAAAGGAAAATATATTCATATTTTTGCTTATTTTTTTTAATTTATTTTTTGCTTTTTTGAAAGACTTCTAAAAAAAAGTATTCGCTTTGGAATAAAAAAAATATTTTTGTTTGGATTTTTGTTTCTTTTTTTTATTATTATTTTCTTTTTATTTTTTAGAAAAGTACTTCAAAAATGAAGGAAATACATATTTTTAATTTTTCTTTTTATTGATTTTTCTTTTTATTTCATGAAAAGCAGTAGAAACAACGAAACCATTTTTTTTAGTTTTTTTAAACTACTTTTACTCTTTTTGTTTTTGAATTTTCTAAAGAAAGATTTTAAAGAAGGAACTAAACGAAATTTGTTTTTTGGATTTTTTAAAAATTGGGGTCGGAACCGATGAGGTTTTCCTACGTATCTCACATCCGGTGAGAATCAGACCCGCGTAGTTCGAAAAATCGGGAATGGAGTAAATCAATTAATTCTTGAAAGAAATGCTTTAAAAGAAGAAAGGAAAATATATTTATATTTTTGCTTATTTTTTTTTAGTTTTTTTTTTGCTTTTTGTTTTGGTTTTTTGATAGAAAGACTTCTAAAAAAAAAATTAATCTACTTTGGAGTAAAATCCATATTTTCAATTTTGATTTTTATTGATTTTTCTTTTTATTTCATGACAAGTAGTAGAAAGAACGAAACCATTTTTTTTTAGTTTTTTAAACTACTTTACTCTTTTTTTTTCTAAAGAAAGATTTTAATGAAGGAACTAAACGAAAATATTTTTTTTTTAATTTTTTTTTTTTAAAAAATTGGGGTCCGAACCGATGAGGTTTTCCTACGTATCTCACATCCGGTGAGAATCACACCCGCGTAGTTCGGAAATAAAAGAACTAAATCATTTTAAGAAAAGAAAACAAACTATTTTTAAACAGCATTTCTAAAACAAATTATTTTGAGAGAAACTAACCTATCTTTAATAAAATCAATTTTTTTTTTGTTTTTTGCATTTTTCAAAATTATTTTCTAAGAAAATTTATTTGGAATTTTTTTTTTGCATTTTTCAAAAATTATTTTCTAAGGAACTAAGAAAATTTATTTGGAATTGTTTTTTGCATTTTTCAAAAGGAAACACTTTAAAGAAACTAACTATTAACAAACATTTTTTGGAGATTTTTTTTTCTTTTCATTTTGTTTTTTTTTTCATTTTCAAAAATTATTTTCCAAGAAGAGCATCTCGTTTTCCATTCGATTGACATCTTCCACTTCTTACCTTGTTTTTTAACAAACCGGTCGGCATGTAAGATCGGAACAAATTAATGCACACAGAAAGATGCAACAAGTTGGTCTTTTGTTTCAGGTACACCTGTCCTAGACAGGCCCAACCCCTGTGTTGAGCCTCCTAAGTCAAATATGCACATGATGCAAATAGACGTTTTTATCGGGGTTCCGACATAAGGTTCTGTTATTCTAAGTCATCATCCTGTTGGAAAAAGTGTCTAGACTGATTTTAACTCGAGCGGACAACTCGAGCCGAGGAGTGTCAGTGCACCGGTAACATGGCTTTTCGGCTTAATTGACAATACTCCCCGCCTAAACATGTGTGACTAGAAAAATCCTTCACCGGGTGCCAAGCACCACAGCTATCTTGAGAAAACGGGCAATGTCCAGCAAATGCCCGATATTATATTTCAACGAGACTAGGAAGAAAAAAAAAGGGTATCGGCACAATTTATATACAGTTCACAAAATATCAAAGCGGTAAAAGCAACATTTAGCATATTAAATATAAACATGTAATAAAATCAGATAATAAATAAGCCAAATACAACAATTATTCAAAGCTCGAATTCTTAAACCCCGAACCAGTGGTTTTGGGTTTGTTTCCCCAAGAGAGTCGCCAGAGCTGTCACACCTCCTTTTGGCGCGCCACTTACCCCGGAGGGTAGATGCGCTAGGGGAGCTTTTTCCAATTTAAGTGACAATATTCGAAATGGGATCATTCTATTTATTTCAGAGTCGCCACTTGGAATAAATTAAGGTGTCCCAAGTCACCGATTTATTTAAATCCCGAATCGAGGAAATTTACGACTTTCCAAATGAAGTCCGCGAACCAGAGATTCTAAGTAAGGAATTCTGTTGACCCGAGGGAAGGTGTTAGGCACCCCCGGATCCCGTGGTTCTAGCACGGTGGCTTAAACTATTATATTTGGCTAAAATCTTTTTTATACATGTCATAACTCATGTGCAAATTTTAACCTCTAGCCGCTTTTAATATTATTATTATTATTATTTTATTATTGATAATCGACAATGAAAATTCAGAACAGAAGAATGCTAATACAAGATAGTATTATCTGTATCACCACAAAAGAAAAAGCACAACGAAGAAATAGCCTTACATGAAAAACTCATTACGTGAAATAATAAAACAAAAAAAATGGCCAACAAAGAGATTACAATCTATTGCTTCTTTAGCACTAACAGATGAAGCTTATCGAGTGAAGCTATAATAATGGTACTACATGAATGTGATACAATTATACAACAATGACGAAGAAAACTGTTTCTTTCTCAAATGCATGCTTGCAAAAAATGGCTCCAATATTTAGGATAAATCAAATCTTCCAACATGGTAATAAACTATAACTCTTTAATTGCCAAATCAAGATTCGGGTTCATGCCTTAAGAAAAAGAAGTCTTACTGTCATAAATCTAACCAGCAGTCACTAATGTATAAACTTTAACCACCTATAGCATATGATATCCATATATTTTCAATTACACTGTTTGTGGTAACACACATTGGCTTAATCATTAACATAAGGTCCAGTTGGCCATTCTAATGTATGTATATATTTAGACACATCAACAACAGTATATGTTCAGGATTCAACAATCGAGCACTTTCATTCAATATTCTCCTTTTAAAAGCTCGGAACTACAGTAGAGATTCGAGATGTGTACCTGAAAATTAAAGCAGGAAATGAAAGGCGAAGGATCAGCAGAATAACACAACAGCAACAACAACAGCCTAGTAACAGATCAAAATCTAGTAGAACTCCAAAAAATACCAACAGCAACACTAAACAAAACAGACTCAAACAAGAGATGCAATGAAATAGTGAATCTCTAAGCTCTCAACGACTCCCTTTCAGATTCTATCACTCTTTTTTTTCTGCTTGTTTCTTCTTCTTTTTCTTCCTAACTCTCTCTGTGTGTGTGTGTTTTTCCAGTGAGTGTTTCTCTATGTTCTTTCCCTCTATTCTGCCAATGTTTCTGTGTGTGTCTATGTTTTCCAGTAAGTATCCCTCTCTGTCTTTCTATTTTTTCCAGTGAGTGTCTGTTCTCCTGTTTTCCAGTTTTTCAATCTCTTTTTATAGCCTAGAGATTTCAGATTCTCCAATCTCAATTCCTTTTCCAGCCTGTGTTATTCCCTAGCCCATGTGCACCCCTCTTTGAACTTTTTATCAGTCCCCTCATGTGTTTTCATTTTCCAGCCCTCAAAATCACTCAAAAATATTAAAGAATCAATTTTCATTTTGACATTCTCTGCCCAGTGCACTGTTTTAGTGTCTAATACTAATTGTTAATTAAAATGCATATGGGCAGCTATGAACTTTGTCAATCACATGGCTTCCCTCTTGAACCACAAACTTTTAAATTCAGTAGTTAATGGGTGCCAACTATGACCAATGGATTCATGAAATTTGAAATAGCTTCTCTAATCACTGCCTATGATCACAATGCTAATCTTTGAAACAGCTATATCCAATTCGCAGCCTAATTTAAAATCAGCAGAATTCAAAGCTCAAACCCGCAGGGGATCATAACAATTACAGCTATCAAAACAAACAACTATGAACCAACAGTGAAGTTACATATAGTTGACAACTATAATTCAGCTACTATAAACCAAAAGTGATACTACAAACAATTAACAGCTAATCAAGGCCCAATGTTCTAACAAAACGAAGACGATATTCGATTAATCGATTACAACATGTATAATCGACAACAAACAATCGATAAGTCAGTGATTCAACATTCTCGGCCAAAGATGGAAAAATACGAAACTAATTATTCGATGACACCAATCGAAGTGAATACGTATTCTACAACATACGCAATCAAATAAACAACACAGAATTTAGAATTGACCAAAACAAAGGGTCGGATTGGAGAAGAAGAAAGAAAATTAAATTAAACACAAAACTGAACACAGGAACGACTAAAACAAACAATGACCACGACCATAAAATGAAAACAGAAAGAGAAGTGAAATACCTCGAGCAGAGAATCTGAAATCGAACAGACTTGGCTCAAATGGATTTGCGTTTGCATTTTTGAAGTTAAACGGACTTTAATTGAAATGTTTTCAAACGAAAACACTTCAATTAAAGTACATTAACTTCAATTACTGTTAATTTGGACAAAATCCCTAGTTTTTGAATTCTAGGGTTCTTGAGGCCATTTTTTGGGGTTCAACTAATTCCGGTCGGATTCGAGATGGACCAATGGTCGTTTGGGTGTGAGGGTGGTCTGGAGGTGCTAGGGTGAGATTTTGGGCTCGGTTGGAGTAAGTTTTTGTTTGGCTCGAATCTTCACTCGAATATTCGAGAATCTACAGAATGATTCGAGCCATATGGGTGATCGATTCATGCTCAGGGTGGTTTAGTGGTTCAGGGGTGTTAGTTAGGTGACCGGCGGCGTTGTTGCCGCCGGGTTTTGGGTGGAGGTGAAAAGAGGCGGCGGCTAGGGTTTCGTTTGCCTCGTCTCTGATAGAGACGATGATGGGGGGTATTTGGATCGGGGGCTGGGGTAGAGATTAGGATTATATAGTTGGGGGTAGATTTGATCTCGGCCGTTGGATCAATTACGATCAACGGCTTGGATCATTTTACTAAGAAAGAACGACGTTGTTCAGGTGAGTGAGTGGTTGAAGCAAACCGGGTTGTGGGAACGGGTCACTGAACGGGTAAGGGTGGTTTGATCTAGACCGTTGGATGGGGTGGGATTGAACGGTTGAGATGGTGTCATTGGTTTTAAAGGTTGGGCTGGTGTTTCTTTTTTCGGATTTGGACTGGGTTTAATGAATGTTTGGGCCTAAATTTGGCCAAAGTCTTGGACAGCCCAGTCTAAATTTTCCTTTATTTCCAAATCTTTTCCCCTCTATTTTAATTCCTAAAAAAATCAAAATTCTAAATTACACTAGAAAGATCAAATTAACTCATAAAAATACTAAATTAGTTATACTAACAATATACACACATAATTAAATATTTATTAAATATAAAATCACACAACTAGGTATTTAAATATTAAAAACGCAAGAATACACACATTTTTTTTTGTTATTTTCATTTTAGTCAAATAAATCTGATTACTCTAAATTGCAAACATGAATTTTATATACAAATGCAATATATTTTTGAATTTTTATATTAATTTAAACAATAGATATGCACATGCAAAAAAAATGCAAATAATAAGAGAAAAATAACACAAAAAATCACAAAAATCACGTACAACACAAAACTATTTTATTTTTGAATTTTTTTTGGGCGTAATTCTCATGTAGAGCAAAAATCACGTGCTCACAGCTGTTACTGCTGACTGACTCCTTATTACACCATGGTAAGAAAAATAAAGAAGCTAGCCTAAGTTATGGTCTATGAATTACAAAAATCCTATATATATCTTGCGTCTTGTATTGCCTTGATTGTTCATCTTGCATCTTGTTCTTTATTTGCGTATTCCATTCTTTGATAAATCTTTTGCTTGTAACTTGCTTCAAACATATAGCTTCATTCCGCTTGTATGACTTCAAAAATGTGTTTCTCCGTTTCTCCGGGTTGGTACCTGTTTATTACCAAAACAAAGAAAACTTTTTCCTCAGCCCCAGTATGGCGCTTTCAATCTATTATGATGTTATTTGTTAGAAAAGAAAGAAAAAAATTTATTTTACAGAAAGTATACCCTTGTTATACAGGTGGGCGCCTGATGCAGAAATTAAAAATGCAGAAAAGTATTTCCTTGTTATCTAGGTGGGCGCCTGATGCAAAAATTAAAAATGCAGAAAAGTATTCCTTTGTTATCCAGGTGGGCGCCTGATGCAAAAATTAAAAATGCAGAAAAGTATTCCCTTGTTATCCAGGTGCGTGCCTGATGCAGAAATTAAAAATGCATAAAAGTATTCCCTTGTTATCCAGGTGGGCGCATGATGCAGAAAAGTATTCCCTTGTTATCCAGGTGGGCGCCTGATGCAGAAATTAAAAATGCGGAAAAATATACCCTTGTTATCCAGGTGGGCGCCTGATGTAGAAATAAAAAATGCAGAAAAGTATTCCCTTGTTATCCAAGTGGGCGCCTGATACAAAAATTAAAAATGCAGAAAATATTCTCTTATTATCCAGGTGGGCGCCTGATGTAGAAATTAAAAATGTAGAAAATATTCCCTTGTTATCCAGGTGGGCGCCTGATGCAAAAAAGTATTCCCTTGTTATCCAGGTGGGCGCCTGATGCAGAAATTAAAAATGAAGAAAATATTCCCTTGTTATCCAGGTGGGCGCCTGAGCAGAAATTGAAAAATGCAAAAAATATTCCCTTATTATCCAGGTGGACGCCTTAGCAGAAATTAAAAAAATGCAGAAAATATTCCCTTGTTATCCAGGTAGCCGCCTGATGCAGAAATCAAAATGCATAAAAGTATTCCCTCAGTTTGATAACTAGGTGTAACTTTGAAAAATAAAAGGTAATACCTCCCTCGTTGTTCGGGTTGGCTCCTGATTATTGATTCTTCCATCGTTGATTCTTTCCCTTATTGTTGCTTCCTCTTGATTGTTTCTCCCACATTGGTCACATTCACTTTAAAGTGACTAGTAAGAATTTGAATCTTTTGTCCCTGTCTTAATCAGTAAACAATTTATTAGTTATAAAATGATGGTTAGCAACTGGCATTCTTGTTGGCCTTGCTTCCACTGTCTGCCTCATCTTGCTTCGTACTGCTTTGCCGTATTTTCCTTTACATTCTTCCTTGTGATCCCCTTACGTTTTCTCTTTTTGTTTCTTTTCTCTTTCATTCCTTTTAGCTATGTGATCGACTTGTGTTATTTTATTTTCTCCTATCCTTTGAAGGACCCAGTATTATTGTGCCATCCAACATAAGAAGCTGGTAGTTAGCTTTCAACTAGCAACTGGTTTTGAACAAATAAAATGAAATGCAATGACCTGAATTTAGGATAGGGATATTTTGAAGAAAAGGGTCGAACTTATCTGGGTAGGAAGGCTGATTCCTTTAACCATGCCATGCATTTGAATATCCGACCCAGTCTGTCCAATCAAATCTTTGCTGCCTTTGATTCCTCCTTTCATCAACCCAAACCTCTCTTGACTTGCCATCTTCCTTTTCATCAGGTCATTCCTCACTTTCGCCTTATGGTGTCCGTGAGGGTTTTCACCAATAAGACTATCTCATTTTTATTTTCTCTCAACTCACATTCGCCTTATGGTGCCCGTGAGGGTTTTTACCAATAAGACTCTCTCATTTTTATTTTCTCTCAACTCACATTCGCCTTATGGTGCCCGTGAGGGTTTTTACCAATAAGACTCTCTCATTTTTATTTTCTCTCAACTCACATTCGCCTTATGGTGCTCGTGAAGGTTTTCACCAATAAGACTCTCTCATTTTTATTTTCTCTCAACTCACATTCGCCTTATGGTGCCCGTGAGGGTTTTCACCAATAAGACTCTCTCATTTTTATTTTCTCTCAACTCACATTCGCCTTATGGTGCCCGTGAGGGTTTTTACCAATAAGACTCTCTCATATATTTTCTTTATTTTTTCTGTCTCCAAACTCTCGGGTAATGTCCGTGATGTGTTTCTCTTTATTTCCATTGCATTGTCATTTTCTTGAAATTAATCAGAAGGTCTTCCTTTGGACCATAATGTGGCTTTTGGATATGTTTAGAAAGAAGGGCATAAAGGCTCAAATTTAAAATGTAGGTTCAAAATAATTACAACTCTCGGAATAATAAAAACATAACTTCTGCCCTAGTTTCAATTTTGGGGAAACTTGGATTTTATTTCTGTCGTGACTGAACCTCATAGTGGGTGCCTACGTACCCTTTCGGGATCAATTCAAATGTAGTTCATACCCTAAGGTTTCTTCGTCATTTAACTTTTTCCCGATTTTCTTCTTTTGTATATATTTTTTCTTTTTCTTTTCCTTCTTTTTTTTCATCATTCATTTTTTTTTTCATTCTGCTTTTTTTTTCCTTTTCTTTTTTTTTTCATTTCATCATTCATTTCGACATCATCATTGATTCCAAGAGAGTGATATGAAAGAATAATACAATAAGGCTCAAAAGGGGTAGCAATGGGTAAAGTGTTTGGATAGAAAAATAAAATGCCTTCATCATTTCAATCTCAAAATTATGACAAATACAATTGTATACATGAAAGGAATCATACATAATATCTCTTGACTGCATTAGAGTTGATGGCAGTCTCTACACATTTCCCTTCCACATCTGGTAGATATAAAGCTGTCACGACCCCAAACCCCGATCGTGATGGCGCCCAAAACATTGCTAGGCAAGCCCGACCATCTTATCCAATTACCAGCCAAGTATAATTAATACTGATTAATCGGCGTGATTAGCCTATTTTTCATAACAAATCAAGAAGTGTAGAAATGAAATACAAGAACACAGTCCCAACCAAATCGTGGTGTCACAAGTCTGAGCCTCTACAAATGAGATCTACTACACAATCAAGTCTATCCAGAATGGAGACAAAAAAATGATAAAAAGAAAGAGGTCAGGTACTGTGGACGTCGGCAACTACCTCGAAGTCTCCACAGAATGGGGATAATAAAGCAGTTGCGATAGCTCAACTGCCCTCCTGAACTTGTATATCTGCACAAAAAGTGCAGGGAGTGGGGTGAGTATATTTCAACTCAGTGAGTAACAATAATAAACAACAACTGAAAATAAGAACTCCTGTACTATCACTAAACAGTTCTAAGGCAACCCCCACAGGTTAGTCATCACTATAATGAGTACTCCGATCTCCAGTCCACATCTATCTCATCTAGGTCCCATACTGACCACATCCTCGCTCGTACCACTACGGTATACGACCATCTCAATATATGGAGACATATACATCTGTCTATAACATATAAATATTTCAGAGTATATATATGAATATGAATAAGTAAAATGCGCTCGCGGCGCGCCCGCTCCAATACATATACCGCTGCGCGCGCGCAGCCCGCTCAAATACATATACCGCCGCGGCGCGCCGCCCGCTCCAATACATATACCGCGCGCTCACGCAGCCGGCTCCAATACATATACCGCTGCGGTGTGCCTGCCCGCTCCATTTAACGTCGACGACGATCACCGGGTATGTTACAGAAGTCGGAGGGGCTCCCTAGGCCCAAGCACTATAATATCGCGGCGTGCGGCACGATCCACACAAATATTACTGCGGCGTGCAGCCCGATCCAATATATATATGTATATATCTCTATACTGCTGCGGCAGCGCGCAGCCCGATCCCATAATATACACCGGTGCTCACTGAGAATGTGTGCAGACTTAGACTCCGAAGGGGCTCCTACAGCCCAAGCTCAATAATACTACGGCGTGTAGTCCGTCCCACATGTATATTACATGTATATTACTGCGGCGTGCAGTCCGATCCAATATATATACTGCTGCGGCGTGCAGCCCAAGCGCAATAATACTGCGGCGTGCAGTCCGTCCCACATGTATATTACATGTATATTACTGCGGCGTGCAGTCCGATCCAATATATATACTGCTGCGGCGTGCGGCCCGATCCAATATAGGTATATATATATAATACCCCATAATGGGTCCTCGACCCTATCCCGGTCAGTATATACTTGGCCTCTCAAGCCCAATATAATATATCACAGTGGGTCCTTGACCCTGTCTCAGTCAATATAGACTTGGCCTTTCAGGCCGAATATAACATCTCATAGTGGGTCCTTGACCCTATCTCATCTCAATCGGTATAGACTTGGCCTTTCAGGCCCACTCAGCTAGAACAGGGAATTCCACCCTAGACAATCTCTCTCAATGTACACATCTAGTACGGGCTCATATTATGCTATACGGCTAGAGCTACGGCTGAGTGTATGTTTCCAACACGATATAAGGGTCACCTAGCTCTATAGGTTCCCTAATGCTCTACAGATCGGCACAAGGCCCCAAACATGGCTATTAGCCCAATTGTACAGTTATAATCTCATTAACAGTCATACAACACAGTATTGTATTAGCCGGGAAGGACCAAGTCCAATTCCCCAATCACAATGTCACCACACTTGTCACAAGACGCGTGTCTCATCTCAACATAGCACTGTGAAGTGCAAGTACGGGGTTTCAAACCCTCAGTACATTATTTACTATCACCACTCACCTCGAACTGGTAGAAGCTTCATGCCTGCGATGCCTTAGCTCCTCGAACCGGCATCCACGCACGTCAAAACTAGCCAAAATCAGTACAAATATATCAAAATAGGATAATGGAACATAACCCAATCGAAAGAACTCGAAAAATATCAAAAATCACCGTCGGATCAAAATTTCACCTACCGTTCGGATTTCGCCAAAATTCAACCATAGCCAATTCAAGCCTATTTCTACACCGGACCTCCAAATTCAATTCCGATTGCTCTCCTAAGTCACAAATCACCTCCCAGAACTAACCGAATCATCAGAATCCGATTCCGAGCCCTCTAACTAAATAGTCAACTCCGGGTTGACTTTCCATATTCAAGTTTCCTTCAAAAAGGCTATATGCCTCATTTTCAATCCAATCCACTCCTTACTCACCCGATAGACTCTAACACTGATATAAAAGCATAAAACATGTAATTACAACATAACGGGGTGGTAATTCTCGTGACGACGGGCCGGGTCATCACAAAAGCTCCGTTGGACAATACCCGAGATACCATAAACGGCCCTTGCCAATTAGGCGCAAACTTTCCTTTTGCTTCGGCCTAGTGTGGTAAAATACGTCTTAACACCAATTGTCCAACCTCGAATTTCCGTGGATGTACTTTCTTGTTATATGCTCTGGCCATCCTCCATTGGTACAGCTGTCCGTGACATACTGCTGCTAATATTTTCTCATCGATCAGGCTCAATTGCTCTAACCGGGCCTTTACCCATTCATCATCAATTTCAGCCTCAGCAATTATCCGGAGGGAAGGTATTTCAATTTCTGTAGGTATCACTACCTCCGTTCGGTATAACAATGAGTAAGGGGTTGCACCAATTGAAGTACGCACAGTAGTACGATAACCCATTAGAGAAAATGGTAATTTTTCATTCCACTGTCTCGACTCCTCTAATATTTTTTGAAGAATTTTCTTAATATTCTTGTATGCAGCTTCAACTACTCCATTTGCTTTAGGCCGATAAGGTGTAGAATTACGGTGCAAGATTTTAAATTTCTGACATGCCTTTGCCATGAGATGACTTGTTAACATTAGCTCCATTATCTGTGATAATCACCTTGGGAATTCCGAAGCGGCAAATGATATGTGTATGTAAGAAATCCACTACTGCCTTCTTTGTTACTGCTTTAAATGTCTTCGCCTCCACCCATTTAGTGAAATAATCAATGGCTACTAGGATGAACCTATGACCATTAGATGCTGTGGGTTCTATCGGACCGATGACATCCATGCCCCAGGCGATAAAATGCCATGGTGCTGACATTGTATGCAACTCGTAAAGCGGGGAATGAATCAATTCCCCGCGTATCTGGCATTGATGGCATTTCCGTACATATCTAATGCAATCTCACTCCATAGTGAGCCAATAATATCCAGCCTTTAGTATTTTCTTGGCCAAAACATATTCACTCATATGAGGTCCACAAGTTCCTGCATGTATTTCAGCCATGATTGTAGTGGCATGCTGTGCATCTATACATCTCAATAAACCCAAATCCGGGGTTCTCTTGTATACAATCCCACCGCTGAAGAAAAATCCACTTGCTAGTTGCCTTATAGACCTTTTCTGATCTCCCGTGGCTTGCACTGGGTATACCCCCATCCTCAAATAATCTTTAATGTCATGGAACCATGGTTCACCATCAAGTTTCTCTTCTATCGTGAAACAATAAGCATTTTGATCATGAACTTGTATTTGCAATGGATCTATATAAGCTTTGTCTGGATGGTGCAACATGGACGACAATGTGGGAAGGGCATCTGCAACTTCATTGTGCATTCTTGGGATATGCTTGAAATCTATGGACTGAAACCTTTAAGATAGTTCATGTAGACATTATCAGTATGGTATAAGCTTCAAATCACGTGTCTCCCATTCTCCTTGAATTTGATGTATCAAGAGATCCGAGTCACCCATGACTAAAATCTCTTGAACACCCATGTCTATTGCCATTCTCAATCCTAGTATACATGCTTCATACTCGGCCATTTTATTAGTACAGAAAAAGCGAAGCTGAGCAGTAACATGATAATGCTGACCCATTTCTGAGATGAGCACTGCTCTAATTCCGACTCCTTTGCCATTGACAGCCCCATCAAAGTATAATTTCCAGCCCAGCTTTTTGTCTTGTTCTAATTGTTCAATATTCATTGTTTCCTTATCAGGAAAATATGTCTTCAGCAGTTCATACTCATCATCAACTGGGTTTTTTTCCAAATGATCAGCGATTGATTGTGCCTTCATTTGCAGTGTGGGTTACATAAACAATATCAAATTATGTAAGTAGAATTTGCCATTTAGCGAGCCTTCATGTGGGCATAGGCTTCTAGAATATGTACTTCAGTGGATCCAAACGAGATATAAGATAAGTGGTATAGGCCGACATGTAATGTTTCAACTTCTGTGCAACCCATGTTAAAGCACAACATGTCCTTTCCAGCTGAGTGTATTTTACCTCGTAAGATGTAAATTTCTTACTGCGATAGTATATTGCTTGCTCTTTCTTCCCCGTTTCATCATGCTTCCCCAGTACACAACCAAAAGAATTATCCAATACGGTCAGATAAAGGATCAAGGGCCTTCCAGGTTCTAGAGGAACCAACACAGGAGGAATGGCCAAATATTCCTTGATTTTGTCAAATGCATCTTGACATTCCTCAGTCCAATTCACCGCAATATCTTTCTTCAATAATTTGAAAATAGGCTCACAGGTCGATGTCAGCTGAGCGATAAATCTGCTAATATAATTCAACCTGCCCAACAAACTCATCGCCTCTTTCTTGCTCTTTGACGGAGGCAAGTTCTGTATTGCCTTTATCTTTGACGGGTCTAGTTCAATACCATGTCGGCTTACCACGAACCCTAGTAACTTTCCTGATGGTACTCCAAAAGCACATTTTGCTGGATTGAGCTTGAGATTGTATCTTCGAAGCCTCTGGAAGAACTTCCTCAAGTCTTTGACATGATCACACTGCTTTTTAGATTTGATAATAACATCATCCACATACACCTCAATCTCTCGATGTATCATGTCATGAAACATAGTGGTCATTGCTATCATATATGTAACTCCAACATTCTTCAACCTAAACAACATTACTCTATAGCAATATGTTCCCCAAGGTATGATAAAGGCTGTCTTTTCTACATCCTCTTCATCCATCAAGATCTGATGATAACCCGCATAACAATCCACAAAAGAACCAATCTCATGTTTGGCACAATTGTCAATCAATATGTGGATATTTGGCAATGGAAAATCGTCTTTCGGACTAGCTTTATCGAGGTCTCGATAATCAACACACACTCTGGTTTTTTCGTCTTTCTTTTGGAATAGGCACAACATTGGTTAAACAGGTGGGATACTTGGTAACTCGTATGACCTTTGCTTCAAACTACTTGTTGACTTCTTCTTTTATTTTCACACAGATATCCATTTTGAACTTTCTTAACTTTTGCTTAACAGGCCGACATTCTGGATACGTGGGCAACTTATGTACCACCAAGTAAGTACTGAGCCAGGGCATGTCACCGTAAGACCAACCAAATATATATTTGTACTCATGTAATGACCTAATCAAGTCTTCTCTGAGTGAAGCCTATAAATGCACACTAATCTTTGTTTCCCGAATATTCTCCTCATTTCCCAAATTAACAGACTCTGTCTCATTTAAGTTTGGTTTGGGTTTTTCCTCATAATGGCTCAAATCCTTACTAATTTCCTCCAAAACTTCCTCATCCTCATATTCCACTTCATTATCATTTTCAATTTCTTGTATAACTATCTGATTATCAAGACTGGACCGGGAATCCTTCATGCATGACACATCATTGAAATTAGCAAAAACTGGACTGTACAAGCAAAAAAGAAAATAAAATAAGGCTATAAAAATAGAGGAATAAAGAAATTGCATTTCATTAAACTTTGAAAAGTTACAAGGTTTGGATACATTTGACTAGACGGAACATAGGATTACAATTTTTGAAACAAGGCAGATTTAGGAATGGAACATTAAAAGCTAACTACCACAACTCCCTCCTGATTGGAAGAGGAGTAGCTTCCAGGTTATTTAGCCTGATCTGGGGTCCAACAAACTGAACATCCATCTTGCTTGTTCCCTCGGCTGCCTCTATCATATTCACTCCTTCAAACAACCTTTCGAACCTTGCTAATAGCTCTTCATCTGGCCTTATCTCTACATGACCCGTCATGATAGTCGTCAGACGTCTTTGTGTACCAGACATGACAAAGGAGTAGGACAGTTTTGGGATAGGTTTGGGGAGGATCCACCCTTTCTTTTTCAATCTTTTGGCTCTCTGTATATTGGCGATGGTTGGCTTGAAACCTAGGCCGAAATTATTAGTGCTACCAGGAAGATGAACTGGTTGTGTTATACCTTGCAAAGCAACTCCTAGACCTTTTCCCGGAGAGAACCCGTTCTTTATCATTTCCTTGGCAACCATGACCGCTCATGGGTTACTTTGGGTACTGGGGTGCTTTCTCCTTCAGATATTTTGTTCACAGTCACAGTGTCCATCACTTGGTACACCCAAGGACCTTTGTCTCCTTCGACTTCTTTGAATGGCGTGATGGCATTACAAATATTATCCTCACCGTGCACTACTATATCTTGCTGATCCCATTCAAACTTCACCATTTGATGTAGTAAAAAAGGCACTGCTTTTGCAGCATGGATCCATGGACGTCCTAACAGGAGGTTATAGGACACAGCAACGTCCAACACTTGAAGCTCCATGGTAAATTCCACTGGTCCGATGGTGAGTTCTAGTATGATATCTCCAACGGTGTTCTTTCCACCTCCGTCAAACAACCTCACACATATGCTATTTCTATGGATTCTTTCGTGATCAATCTTCAGTTTTCCCAGAGTATACAAAGGACAAATATTAGCACTCGGCCTATTATCGACCAAGACACGAGTCACCACTAACTCCTCACACTTCATTGTAAGGTATAACGCCTTATTGTGCTATGTCCCTTCTAGTGGTAGTTCATCGTCTGAGAATGTTATCCTATTTGCCTCAAAATTTTCTTTGTAATCTTCTCCAAATGACACACCGTGATCTTTTCTGGTACATGAGCTTCATATGGGATCTTCATTAACACCCTTCGGTGTTCATTGGAATGAATCAACAAAGATAGCAAAGATATTTGAGCTGGTGTCTTCCTCAATTGCTCAAATATAGAATAATCTTGAGCTTTCATTTTCTTTAGGAACCCCTCAGCTTCTTCCTCGGTTACTTCTTTCTTCACATGGGCCGGATTTTTTTTCACAACTTTCGCCTTCCTCAAATCGTAAGGAGCAAAGCATCGTCCAGACCGGGTCAAACCATGAGTTTCGGAAATTTCCTCTTTGACTTCTTTCACTTTGTACATGACAGTTACCTTATCATAGTTCCATTGTACAGCTTTGATGTTCACAATCGGCATCTGAAATACTGGCTTGAAGACAACTGGTTCTATATGTGCCCCTTTCACAGTCAATATGGGCTTCACCCCAAGCACTATCACTTTTACAGATTCAGGTTCAATTACCACTACTGGCTGTCTTGTAGGTGGCTCGACTGACACTTTTTCACTCCCAACTTTCTCCTCTGTCTTGCCGTTTTCTTTGATTGCCATCACCATCTGAGAGGGTTTTTTGCACCTTTCTCCCTGTACTAGTTCTATCATATGTGTTTCATGGTGCACCGGCAAAGGATTTTATGATTATGTTGGGAGTCTCAGGTGCTTGCATCTCAATTTTTTTGGAGTCAATGAGCTCTTGTATCACATATTTTAGGTGCCAACATTTCTCTGTGTCATGTCAGGTGCCCCAGAAAAATATTCACAATGGATGGATTGATCTAAGTTTCTCGGTGGAGGGTTGGGAATTTTAAGCTCAATAGGACTCAACATCCCTAATTGTCTTAATCGTTGAAAGAGGCTGGTTTTTTATTCTCCCAGAGGAGTGAATGTTTTCTTTCTCTGAGCCTTGTCACTTTTGACTTCAGGGTCGGGAGAGAAACTGGTTCGGTTAGGATTTATGTAGGTTTTTGGTGGTGGGTAGGTATTTTGGGCATGGTAGACATTCTGAAGGGCTGGGGCTCGCCATGAAGGAGGAGGTGATGGGTAAGATTGGGCATGCTGAACAGAAAACTGAGGACCAGTCGGAGGATAATAATGTTGAGGTGGGTTATACAGTGTTGGTGGGTATGGTTGATATGGGCGAGGCTGATGATGATATGGGTTAGGGCCCCGAGGCCAAGACCTTCCCTCTATAACTGCAACTTCTTCTTTCTTTGTCTTCCCAATTGATCTTCCCGTCCCCGTCGGAATTGCTTGATTTGTAGCCTTGATGGCTGAATAACTCATGATCTTATTAGTTTTCAAACCTTCTTCCACAAAACTCCCCACCTTAACTACCTCATTAAAGGTCTTTCCAATTGCATAAACCATATGCCCGTAGTATGTCGGCTCCAAAGCTTGTAAGAAACAATCTACCATTTCTCCTTCTTTCATTGGTGGATCCACATGGGCCACCCATTCTCTCCACCTGAAACCATACTCCCGAAAACACTCTCCGGGCTTCTTTTCCATTTTGGTTTATGACAATCTATTCGAGATGATTTCCAAATTATATTGAAAGTGGTTCGCAAATGATTGAGCCAAATTGTCCCAAATGAACCATCGAGTATGATCTTGCCGGGTGTACCATTCTAATGCTGAGCCGCTGAGGCTTTGACTGATATAAGCGATAAGTAGTTCATCCTTTCCCCCAAATCCACACATTTTGCTGCAATATCCTCTCAGATGGGCCACTGGATCATCATGGCCATCATACATGTCAAATTTCGGCAATTTAAACCTAGCGGGTAGTTGTACCTCGGGGAACAAATACAAGTCCTTGTATGCAACACTAACTTGGCTTCCCAGACCCTGCATATTGCGAAACGACTGCTCAAGGCTCTTCATTTTCCTGGCCATCTCCTCTTGTTCAGGGTTTCTAGCAGGTTTTTCCTCCTCCGTCATATCGATAAGTGGGGTGTAAGGATCATGTTGTCTGAAGGTGGGTTCTGGATGGCAGTAATGATTATACTTGATATGAAATATAGACTCACTAGAGGATTTGTGTAAAGTGGTTGGTGGTGGTGTCACATACACTAGAGCGGCCTAGGGTGGTGGTGGTGTCACATGCACTAGAGCGGCCTAGGGTGGTGGTGGTGGAGCTTGTTTAGGAAGTGAGGATGGTACTTGTGATGTAGTGGCGTAATAGTGTGGGTATGTAGGGTATGTAGAAGATGAGTTCATGGTGGGTGGATCTTGGTTCGGGATTGATAGAGGAATATATATGGGGTTGGCTGGGTAAGTAGGTAATGGTTGTCCTCTTGACCAAGCCTGATACATTTCCGACATCTGTTGTTTAAGCTTATACATTTCTTCCTTCATGCTATTCACATCTACTACTTCCTCCTCTTGCATGGGATCCATGATTGTCGATTCAATTTCTTGGGTCGCTGCTTTTGTCATGCTTTTAGAATGAGTGTTGTAGTTGTGATGTACCCGAATGCCATTTGCTATCTGTTTTATCTAATACTCATCAATGACAAAAACTTGTTAATAGTTAGATCATAATAGATGAACATCACATGTTTTAAAAAACACAACTTTTGCCTGGCAATTATGCGTCATCCCGGCATTATTGTTTTTCGACCCGCCAATTTCTTTTTCAGCTTTTCTTTTTCTTTTCTTTGTTTCCACCCATCTTTTTTTCATTGTTTCCTTTTTTTTCTTTCTTTTCTTTTCTTTATTTTTTTCTTTTTTTTTCTTTTCTTTTCGTTTTTCGATCCTATATGTTTGCCTATCGCACAAGCAATTGCATGTAAGGAAAAATAATGACAACTTTTGGATTTTCAATTTCATTGATATTCAAACATTGATTACAAAAGATGATGTTGTATTACAACCTTCTAGATGCAAAAATAAAAATACAGAAAATGCATGCCCTATGAATACATTAAAGCTCCTACTGCCCACGAGACATCGTTCCGTCTTACCGCGAGCCTATATGCTAATCCCTTTTGGAGTTTGTCCAGGTCGGTCATCACTTGTTTCACAAAGATCATTGTTGCTGCGGTAAATATGGACTGGGTCATATCCTTGCACAATTGGCATTTCCGCGTAATATAGTGAGCAATGTTGACAATTGTTTCCCAGATGATCCCTTTCTCTTGAAGCAACCTCCTAATCTGTTCGGCACGAGTATCCTACATTTGCTGGCTCTTCTTTTGAAGTTGTTGTAGCTCCAATTCTAACCAGGCCATGTCCATGTAGTAGTGCTCTCTCTCTCTATGTCAAATTCTTTTGTTTGTTTGCTACTTTTGACTTCGGCCGTGACAATCTTTTCCCTTAGCCTAGCAACTTCAACATTATGTTCATCCTTTAACTGTTGGATCATCTGAGCCCTTTCTTCGGCATTCCTGGCCAATTGTTTCCGAACTCCAATTAATTCCTTCTCAACTTTATCTAGATCAAAGCTATAATCGTTCACCTTTTGCCGTAAATTATCAATTAGCTTTTTATCTCGGGCAAGTCGAGTGTTTCTTTTTACCCTCATCGGCTGCTGCTTGTAGGCTACTTTTAAATTTGAGGTCCTGAAATTGTTTCTCCAATATGCTAATTTTGGATCGATATTCATTCTCCTTGGCCAGCCAATCCCATTGTTCCTTTGATAGCTCGGCAAACTCTTGAATATGAGGTCTCTTCGTCGGTCTCTCATGCTCAAAATCACTACGGTACCATGCGAAATACCTTGGTGACACTTAACCTCTAGCCCAATCTCTCACACAAGTGTCCATTCTCAGACATTGGCATTCATTCCATATTTGTCGGATTTTTGCTTCCGGGAATTGCCCATCGGGACTGATCTCTATTGCTTGAAGGCCGAGGTCCCCATCTTTCGGCACAATTTGATATCTTCCGAGTTGCCGTAATACTCGGTATGGCGCATAAGGTTGGATACTCTTGAGACCCATTAAAAGGAAATACGTCCCTTCTGCTGGCATGTATATGACTTCATCGATGGGTGTGAGCACGTGATTTTTGCCCTAAGCAAATAAATTCCAATATTAAATAAATAAGATTTTTTTTTATTTGCAATTATGTGCTTAATAGAATAAGATGTGTGATTTTGATTGAAACAATATGAAATTAGAAATTAAGAATCAAAAGAAAGAGGGTTAATTAAAAAATATCACAAAAAATAAAGGAATTAAAGAAAAATTAACAGAAAATACAAAGATACTGGAAAATTAAAGAAAAATAGCAAAATGTCATAAAAATACCAAAAATTAGAAAAACATTAGGAAAATAAATGACAAACAATAATTGAAAAGAATACAAAAATAAAAAAATAAAATACAACAAGGAAAATACAAAAAATAATTAAATACATAAGAAAATATACAAGAAATACAGACTGGGCCAAAGTTTCAAGCCCAAAATATAAATAGTCCAAAATACTACATTATTTGGTCCAAATAATAAATAAAACGACGACGTTTCAAAGGATTAAATCCTGTCCGTCCATAAAATTGATCAAACGGATACAACTAAGTCTTATTGAATAAACCAAACAACGTAGTATTGGTGATTTAATCCTGGCCGTCCAATTAAGTTGATCTAACGGAGGCCAGGCATTCTTCATTAAAGACCCAAACGACAGCGTACGAGATCAATTGATCCTGGCCGTTGATCAGAAATGATCCAAAGGCCAGGATCGCCCAGCCCTAGAGGATTATTTAAACTCCGTCCCTCATTCAGAGACAGGCCATTACCCACTCCCTAAATCCTAGCCGCCCTTCTCCTTCGTCTTCTTCATCACGACCATGGTGACTGGCCGGCATTCATGGCAGTCTCCGGTCACTCCTGACCCCAAAACTGTTCCCCTCTTTCTTCTTCACACAAAACCACTCTAAAACTAAAGAAAACTAGAAAAAACTCCTGACTTCTTGAAAGTCCGGTCACCGGAGTCTTTGTCGGTGACCTTCAAACTTTGAATCCGCCTCCCAAATTAACCCCACATAACCACTACGAGGGGATCTTTCACCCTACGTAGTTGGTTTCTCTCGAATATCTCTAAAAATGCTTGAATATCCAAAATAAGTTCGCCAGAACCCTATCTCCGGCGAACTCCTAAACAAGACCCACCCCCAAAACACACCCCTTTACCTCTATAACACCCCACTTACCACCAAAACCCAAGAAAATAACTGTTTGAGAAAAATATGAAAAATATAGACTTCGAGTCTTTGAAGTCTTAAAGACTGGAAGAAAAGAAAAGAAAAAGAACAAGAAAAGGAAAAGAAAAAGAAAGAAAGAAATAAAGAGAACATGAGACCAATCCTGTCAAGCTAAGTTCATTTTCCCTTGTTTTCTCTGTTTTTTATTTTTTGGCATGATTTTGTCTACTTTGCCTTCTTTGATTATGTAGGTAATCTTTCGCATGAACTCTGTTTAGTTGTCTCATTTGCTAGTTGTAGTTAATCTTTCGCATGTTTAAATGTTAAAATCTTCTGATCTTCTACATATCTTCTAATTGTTTCATCTTTTACATGTTTTCTGTTATAACATGCTTTCAATGGTTCATCTTCTGATTTCTATGTTTCATTGCATATTCTAGTCTAATAAATTTTTCTGAGGGTTTCTATCATTACCCTGTCATCTATCCTATTTATTATGCCTCTTAGGGTTTTTCTATAAGTCTATACATGAATGTGTTGTGAGTATGCTTCTTTATGTCGAATTTGTTAATTATGCCTATGAGACGACCCGGCCCGTCGTCACGGGAATTACCACCCCGTTATGTTTTAATTACATGTTTTAAGATTTTATATCAGTGTTAGAGTCTATCGGGTGAGTTAGGAGTGATTTGGATTGAAAATGAGGCATATAACCTTTTTGAAAGAAACTTGAATATGGAAAGTCAACCCGGAGTTGACTATTTAGCTAGAGGGCTCGGAATCGGATTCGATGATTCGGTTAGTTCCGGGAGGTGATTTGTGACTTAGGGGAGCGATCGGAATTGAATTTGGAGGCCCGGTGTAGAAATAGGCTTGAATTGGTTAAGGTTGAATTTTGGCGAAATCCGAACGGTAGGTGAGATTTTGATCCAGGAGTCGGAATGGAATTCCGACAGTTGCAGTAGCTCTATTAGGTGATTTTGGATGTGCCTGCAAAATTTCAGGTCATTCGGACGTCGTTTGGTCGGGTTTTTCATCGAATGTGCAATTCCGAAAGTTTTAATAAATTTAGGCTTGAATCCGTGTGTAATTGGTGATTTTGACGTTTAGGATGGTGTTTTTATGATTGGAACAAGTTCGTATCGTGTTTTGGGGTATGTTGGTGGTTTTCGTTGGGGTCCGGGGGCCTCGGGGTGAATCCGGACCATCATCCGACATTTGGAAGCATGAAATGGTCTGCTGTAATCTGCAGATCACTGGGCATAATATAAGCCTTCGCGTTCGCGAAGGAAGGTTCCGCGTTCGCGAAGGCCAGGTTCAGTAAGGCATCGCGTTCGCGAGGGCAATGCAGCGTTCGCGAAGGTTGGGGCCAGTTGGCCATCGCGTTCGCGATGGGTGGGTCGCGTTCGCGTACGAGGAAAAGGTAAGGCATCGCGGACGCGTGACTTCACGTCGCGTTCGCGTAGAGTAAAAGTCAGGAGGCTGCGGAGTTGATCTTCGCGGACGCGTGAGAGAGTGCCACGTTCGCGATGAAGAAGAGGAAAAAGGCATCGCGTTTGCGTGAGAGGCGTCGCGAACGCGATGAAGAAAAGAGGCTGGCAGTGAAGATAAGTTCAGAACAGAACCAGTCGCGGGTTTAATACCCAAAAATGCCATTTTTGAGTTCTAGAGAGAGAAACTCACGGGAATTGCTGGTAATTCATTGGGGATTCGTTGGAGGTAAGTTTTGTGGCTTAATTACATCATTTTAACATGAAATCATGGGTTAAGTTTCCTGTAAATGGAAGATTAAAGGTGGGTTTGAGCCCTAGGCCTAAATTGAAGAAAAACACCGATTTGAGTGGGCAAATGGAGTCCGATTTTGGTAAATTTTATATGCCTAGACTCGTATCGAGATGAGGATTCCGAATATGTAACTTTTGTAATTTTTCGTCAAGCGTACCGAAAGTCGGGTTTTGACAACTTTGGGAATTTTGATGTAAATCGAGTTGTATTGATTGGGTGTCGTCCTATTGGCCTAATTTGTTGTATTTCTACTGTATTTGATCAGATTCTACGCGTGCGGAGCTTGATTCTCGTGGCAAGGGCATTGCGGAGTAGTCGTCGCGCCGTATTGAGGTGAGTAATAGATGTGGGTGATGACCGGCGGGTTCGAAACCCCGGTATACCACTTTGTGACGCTGTATAGCGGCGAGACACGCACACTCTTGAGAGTGCGGGGTCGATCATGAACCGGAGACTATATATTAGTCCGACCTGTTGATACTGTATTATTGGCTATTCTCGAGCCGTTGAACCCCCTTCTTGGGCGGTTGAGTATACTTGTGGGCCGTGAGCCAGTTATTGGATCCCGCGAGGATCATTATCATTGTCTTATCATATAGACATGCTAGTTTACTACTAGTCCGCAGCTATTTCTGTTATTATGCTAATTCCAATCTCTGGAACTTGATATTACTGTTTTCCAACTGAAAAATGATAAAAGAGTTTTCAAAAACTACTTTTGAGCACTGCGAGGCCGTATCCGCATATTAGGCGACTAGTAGTGGATCGGGCCGCGCGCCGCGGCGAGATATATGTTGGATCGGACCGCACGCCGCAGAATATCTCTATGAGATGTGCTTGGGTCAGTAGGAGCCCCTCCGGAGTCCGAACCCCACGGTGAGCACGGGTACCCAAAATTGGAGTCGGGCTACGCGCCGTAGCGGTCATATCATGCATTGCATTGCATTTAGCTACATCCGCTAGCTGTTATGCTATTTATTGGTATTTGTTGGTACAGGTACAGTGAAGATTGATTCTATGACAGGGTAGCTGATTATAGCTTTACATAGTGCTTTATTGCGGATTTCTTATCTGCTGTCTTACCCTTGTTTATTACCACTGAGTCTGGCAGTACTCATTTTACTCCCTGCACCTTGTGTGCAGATCCAGGTACCTCTCAGCAGTGATCCAGTAGCTGGGCGAGGCGACATCTGTGGGATATACGAGGTAGCTGCAGAGTCCGCAGGACCCGATATTCCTTCCTACTGTCTTTTGATTTTGTATTGACATTTCTTTCCGCATTTGGTATTTCTTTTGTAAACCTTTATACACTTACGTTCAGTAGAGGCTCACGACTCTTGACCCTTGGTCTATGGGAGTTGATGTATTATGGGACTTGGTTCCCCGTTTTCGTTACATGTATCGTTGTTATTTCGTGAATTAATTTGCTTAAATGGGTTAAAGAGAGCTTGTGGCTCCGTGATTATTGTTGATTGGTCGGGCTGGCCTAGCAGTGTGCTGGGCGCCATCACGACCGGATTTGGGGTCGTGACAAGTTGGTATCAAAGCCTAGGTTTACTAGGCCTCGTGAGTCTTGAGCCGGTTAGTAGAGTCTTGTGGATCGGTACGGGGACGCCTGTACTTATCCTCGGGAGGCTGCGAACCTTTAGGAAACACTTCACTTTTGTTGAACTCTATCGTGCGATCTTGTTGTTCTGAGAACTAAACTTCTATATTCTATTCTCTCGCAGATGGCGAGAACACGAGCATCGGGACGAGGTGGATGACCTCCATTGCCACCTGTTAGAGGTCGTGGGCGCGGTCGTGCTAGAGGTAGAGGTAGGGCAGGTGAGGCAGTACCAGCTGACCCGCCCGTTGTACCAGTTCAGGAGCAGCCCCCAGTAGTTGATACTCCAGCAGCCCCAGTTCAGGGCCAGACTATATCTATTGCTATTCCTGGTCTTCAGGAGACTCTTGCTCAGATATTATCGGTGTGTTACGGTTTTGCTCAGGTAGTCTCAGCTACTGCTACTACAGCGACATCTCAGATAGGGGGTGGTCAGCAGACCCCTGCAGCTCGCACACCTGACACGGTTATTCAGGGACTTCAGACGCCAGAGGCGGTCCCCGCTCAGGTGGTTGCACCGGTTATTCCTCCAGCTGCACCGGCTCCAGCTCCAGAGCATATGGTTCAGGTTATGCCCGATGACGAGCAGCGTCGTCTTGAGAGATTTGGCAGACTTCAGCCACCCCATTTCAGTGGCGTTGAGGGCGAGGATGCCCAGGGTTTCTTGGATAAGTGTCAGAAGATGCTGCGTACGGCTGGTATTCTTGAGTCCAGCGGAGTTTCATTTACTACATTTCAGTTCACCGGTCCCGCATTTGATTGGTGGGAGGAGTTTGAGAGGCGTAGGCCTGCAAGAGCAGCACCTCTCACATGGCAGCAGTTCTCTACTCTCTTTCTAGAGAAATATGTACCTCGGTCTCGTCGCGAGGAGCTACGTCGCCGGTTCGAGTGGTTGATTCAGGGCGACATGTCTGTGACTCAGTATGAGCTTAGATTCACTCAGTTGGCTAGGCATGCCACATGGATGATCCCCACCGATAGGGAGAGGATCAGGAGGTTCATTGATGGCCTCAACTACTCTATCCGTATTCTTATGACCGGCGAGCGAGTTCTGTCATCATCGTTTGAGCAGGTTGCTGATATGGCACGCTCCATTGAGGCGGATCGTTGCAGAGAGAGAAAGGAGCGGGAGGCCAAGAGGCCTCGTGGTTCTGGCAGTTTCAGTGGTGCTCCATCTAGAGGGCATTCCCAGCAGAGCAGAGGTCGCTCATCTAGACCTCCTCATTCAGGCCGCCCAGAGCAGAGCGGAGGTTCTTATGGTCGTGGTCGACAGGGGTTTCAGCAGGGTCGGTCATCACTTAGTGCCCTCCCAGCCCAGAGTGCAGCACCTACTTCTCCAGCACCAGGTGCATGTTATGAGTGTGGTGAGTTTGGCCACATGAGGAGACGGTGCCCTCGACTACGTAGGGGCAGGACTCAGCAGAGGGATCAACCCTCCTCTTCAGCACCATCTCAGGCTAGTAGAGGTGGAGGTCAGTCTTCTCGTGGTCGCCCCAGGGGCGAGGAGAGATCTGGTGGAGGCCAGGCACGGTTCTATGCACTTCCTGACAGGCGTGATGCAGTTGCCTCCGATGCTGTGATTACAGGTATCATTTCTGTCTGTCACAGAGATGCCTCTGTTCTATTTGATCCAGGGTCCACATATTCTTACGTGTCCTCTTATTTTGCACATCACTTGGGTGCGACTCGTGGTAGTCTTGATTTACTTGTTCATGTATCCACCCCCGTGGGTGATACGATCGTTGTGGATCATGTCTATAGATCCTGTGTTATATCTATTGGGGGTTTGGAGACCCAGGCAGATTTGTTATTGTTGGGAATGGTGGACTTTGATGTTATATTGGGTATGGACTGGTTGTCTCCGTATCATGCTATATTGGATTGTCATGCTAAGACAGTTACGTTGGCCATTCCTGGTATTTCTCATATTGAGTGGCGGGGTTCGACCGATTTCGTCCCTAGCCGTGTTATTTCGTTCCTAAAAGCTCAGAAGATGGTTGAAAAAGGGTGTTTATCGTACTTAGCTTTTGTGAGAGATGTGGGAGCTGAATCTCCTAGCATTGATTCTGTACCTGTTGTGAGGGATTTCCCAGATGTATTCCCCTCAGACCTGCCGGGCATGCCGTCGGACAGGGATATTGATTTTGGCATTGACTTGGTGTCGGGCACTCAGCCCATATCCATTACTCCTTATCGAATGGCACCAGCCGAGTTGAAAGAACTAAAAGAGCAGCTTCAAGAACTTCTGGATAAGGGTTTCATCCATCCTAGTGTGTCACCGTGGGGTGCGCCGGTATTATTTGTTAAAAAGAAAGATGGTTCCATGCGAATGTGTATTGATTATAGGCAATTGAACAAAGTGACAGTGAAGAACAAGTACCCTCTACCGCGCATAGATGATTTGTTTGACTAGTTACAGGGTGCGAGGGTGTTTTCTAAGATCGATCTTCGTTCGGGCTATCACCAGCTGAAGATCAGGGACTCGGATATTATGAAGACTGCATTCAGGACCCGATATGGTCATTATGAGTTCCTTGTGATGTCGTTTGGGCTGACCAACGCCCCAGCAGCATTTATGCATCTGATGAACAGTGTGTTGAGGCCTTATTTGGATTCATTTGTGATTGTGTTCATTGATGACATTCTAGTCTACTCCCGTAGTCAGGAGGAGCATGCTCAGCATTTGAGTATTGTGTTGCAGAGATTGAGAGAGGAGAAGCTATATGCTAAATTCTCCAAGTGCGAGTTTTGGCTCGAGTCCGTAGCATTTATGGGACATGTGGTGTCTCGTGATGGTATTCAGGTTGATCAGAAAAAGATAGAGGCGGTGCGGAGTTGGCCTAGACCGTCCTCAGCTACAGAGATCAGGAGTTTTCTTGGCTTGGCGGGGTATTATCGCCGGTTTGTTCAGGGATTTTCATCCATTGCTTCTTCATTGACTAAATTGACCCAGAAGGGTGCACCATTCGTGTGGTCGGATGAGTGCGAGGAGAGCTTTCAGAAGCTCAAGACAGCTTTGACCACAACTCTAGTGTTAGTATTGCCATCAGCTTCAGGTTTATATATCGTTTATTGTGATGCCTCGAGAGTGGGGATAGGTTGTGTGTTGATGCAGGAAGGTAAGGTAATTGCTTATGCTTCTCGGTAGTTGAAGCCACATGAGAAGAACTATCCTGTTCATGATTTGGAGCTAGCCGCCATTGTTCATGCATTGAAGATTTGGAGGCACTATTTGTACGGTGTGTCCTGTGAGGTGTATACCGACCATCGTAGTCTCCAGCACTTGTTCAAACAGAAAGACCTTAATTTGAGACAGCGGAGATGGCTGGAGTTGTTGAAGGATTATGACATTACTATATTATATCATCCGGGGAAGGCCAATGTGGTGGCCGATGCTTTGAGCCGGAAGGCGGTCAGTATGGGGAGCTTGGCATATATTCCAGCTGAGGAGAGGCCATTTGCTTATGATGTTCGGGTGCTAGCCAATCGGCTAGTGAGGTTAGATATTTCGGAGCCCAGCAGGGTATTGGCTTGTGTTGTATCTCGGTCATCTCTATATGATCGTATTCGTGAGCACCGGTATGATGATCCACATTTGGCTGTCCTGAGGGACAGAGTTCAGCATGATGATGCTAGAGATGTCACCATTGATAGTGACGGCGTATTGAGGATGCGGGGCCGGATATGTGTGCCCAATGTTGATGGCCTTCGTGAGTTGATTCCGGAAGAGGCCCATAGCTCGCGGTATTCTATCCATCCAGGAGCCGCTAAGATGTATCAAGATTTGAAACGAGTACTATTGGTGGAGAAAGATGAAAATGGACATTGTCGGACATGTAGCACGGTGCCTCAACCGTCAGCAGGTTAAGTACGAGCATGAGAGGCCCGGTGGCGTATTTCGGCGCATTGTTATTCCCGAGTGGAAATGGGAGAGGATCACTATGGACTTTGTTCTCGGACTCCCTCGGACGGCGAGGAAGTTTGATTCGTATGGGTGATTGTGGATAGACGGACCAAGTCGGCTCACTTCATTCCGGTTAGTAGTACCTACTCATCGGAGCGGTTGGCATCGATCTTTATTCGAGAGATTGTTCGGTTGCATGGAGTTCCGGTGTCTATCATATCCGACAGGGGTACTCAGTTCACTTCTCCAGTTTTGGAGAGCATTTCAGCGAGAGATGGGTACGCGGGTTGAGTTGAGTACGACATTTCACCCCCAGACAGGACGGGCAGTCTGAGCGCACTATTCGGATCTTGGAGGATATGTTGCGAGCTTGTGTGATTGATTTTGGTGGTTCGTGGGATGAGTTCCTACCACTTGCCGAGTTTGCCTACAACAACAGTTATCAGTCGAGTATTCAGATGGCCCCGTATGAGGCATTGTATGGCAGGCGGTGTAGATCCCCCGTGGGATGGTTTGAGCCTGGTGAGGTTAGATTGATAGGGACCGAGTTAGTCCAGGATGCTCTAGATAGAGCAAAGTTGATCCAGGAGAGGCTTCGTACAGCACAGTCTCGTCAGAAGAGTTATGCGGACCGTAGAGTTCGAGAGTTGTCTTTCATGGTTGGTGACAGAGTATTGTTGAAGGTTTCACCTATGAAGGGTGTCATGAGGTTTGGGAAGAAAGGAAAGTTGAGTCCCAGGTACATTGGTCCTTTTGAGATACTTAGGAGAGTTGGAGAGGTGGCATATGAGTTGGCCTTGCCTCCCAGCTTCTGATGATTCGGTTAGTTCCGGGAGGTGATTTGTGACTTAGGGGAGCGATCGGAATTGAATTTGGAGGCCCGGTGTAGAAATAGGCTTGAATTGGTTAAGGTTGAATTTTGGCGAAATCCGAACGGTAGGTGAGATTTTGATCCGGGAGTCGGAATGGAATTCCGACAGTTGCAGTAGCTCCGTTAGGTGATTTTGGATGTGCCTGCAAAATTTCACGTCATTCGGACGTCGTTTGGTCGGGTTTTTCATCGAATGTGTAATTCGGAAAGTTTTAAGAAATTTAGGCTTGAATCTGTGTGTAATTGGTGATTTTGATGTTTAGGATGGTGTTTTTATGATTGGAACAAGTTCATATTGTGTTTTGGGGTATGTTGGTGGTTTTCGTTGGGGTCCCGGGGGCCTCGGGGTGAATCCGGACCATCATCCGGCATTTGGAAGCATGAAATGGTCTGCTGTAATCTGCAGATCACTGGGCATAATATAAGCCTTCGCGTTCGCGAAGGAAGGTTCCACGTTCGCGAAGGCCAGGTTCAGTAAGGCATCGCGTTCGCGAGGGCAATGCCGCGTTCGCGAAGGTTGGGGCCAGTTGGCCATCGCGTTCGCGATGGGTGGGTCGCGTTCGCGTACGAGGAAAAGGTAAGGCATCGCGGACGCGTGACTTCACGTCGCGTTCGCGTAGAGTAAAAGTCAGGAGGCTGCGGAGTTGATCTTCGCGGATGCATGAGAGAGTGCCGCGTTCGCGATGAAGAAGAGGAAAAAGGCATCGCGTTCGCGTGAGAGGCGTCGCGAACGCGATGAAGAAAAGAGGCTGGCAGTGAAGTTAAGTTCAGAACAGAACCAGTCGCGGGTTTAATACCCAAAAACGCCATTTTTGAGTTCTAGAGAGAGAAACTCACGGGAATTGCTGGTAATTCATCGGGGATTCGTTGGAGGTAAGTTTTGTGGCTTAATTACATCATTTTAACATGAAATCATGGGTTAAATTTCTGTAAATGGAAGATTAAAGGTGGGTTTGAGCCCTATGCCTAAATTGAAGAAAAACACTGATTTGAGTGGGCAAATGGAGTCCGATTTTGGTAAATTTTATATGCCTAGACTCGTATTGAGATGAGGATTCCGAATATGTAACTTTTGTAATTTTTCGTCAAGCGTACCGAAAGTCGGGTTTTGACAACTTTGGGAATTTTGATGTAAATCGAGTTGTATTGATTGGGTGTCGTCCCATTGGCCTAATTTGTTGTATTTCTACTGTATTTGATCAGATTCTACGCGTGCGGAGCTTGATTCTCGTGGCAAGGGCATTGCGGAGTAGTTGTCGCGCCGTATTGAGGTGAGTAATAGATGTGGGTGATGACCAGCGGGTTCGAAACCCCGGTATACCACTTTGTGACGCTGTATAGCGGCGAGACACGCACACTCTCGAGAGTGCGGGGTCGATCATGAACTGGAGACTATATATTAGTCCGACCTGTTGATACTGTATTATTGGCTATTCTCGAGCCGTTGAACCCCCTTCTTGGACGGTTGAGTATACTTGTGGGCCGTGAGCCAATTATTGGATCCCGCGAGGATCGTTATCATTGTCTTATCATATAGACATGCTAGTTTACTACTAGTCCGCATCTATTTATGTTATTATGCTAATTCCAATCTCGGGAACTTGATATTACTGTTTTCCAACTGAAAAATGATAAAAGAGTTTTCAAAAACCTACTTTTGAGCCTGCGAGGCTGTATCTGCATATTAGCTGACTAGTAGTGGATCGGGCTGCACGCCGCAGCAGGATATATGTTGGATCGGACTGCACGCCGCGAGAATATCTCTATGAGATGTGCTTGGGCTGTAGGAGCCCCTCCGGAGTCTGAACCCCCACGGTGAGCACGGGTACCCAAAATTGGAGTCGGGCTACGCGCCGTAGCGGTCATATCATGCATTGCATTGCATTTAGCTACATCTCGCTAGCTGTTATGCTATTTATTGGTATTTGTTGGAACAGGTACAATGAATATTGATTCTATGACAGGGTAGCCGATTATAGCTTTACATAGTGCTTTATTGCGGATTTCTTATCTCGCATTGTCTTACCCTTGTTTATTACCACCGAGTCCGGCGAGTACTCATTTTACTCCCCGCACCTTGTGTGCGGATCCAGAGGTACCTCTCGGCGGTGATCCGGTAGCTGGGCGAGGCGACATCCGTGGGATATACGAGGTAGCTGGCGAGTCCGCAGGACCCGATATTCCTTCTTACCGTCTTTTGATTTTGTATTGACATTTCTTTCCGCACTTGGTATTTCTTTTGTAAACCTTTATACACTGACGTTCAGTAGAGGCTCACGACTCTTGACCCTTGGTCTATGGGAGTTGATGTATTATGGGACTTGGTTCCCCGTTTTCGTTACATGTATCGTTGTTATTTCGTGAATTAATTTGCTTAAATGGGTTAAAGAGAGCTTCTAGCTCCGTGGTTGATATGGATTGGTCAGGCTGGCTTAGCAATGTGCTGGGCGCCATCACGACCGGATTTGGGGTCGTGACAGCCTAAGTCTCATATTGTGAGTTAGTTAATTGAGATTCAACCATTATCTATTTTCCCTCCGAGTTTTGGTTAATTGATAAGTGATTTCTGATTGTGGCTATGTGTGCAAATTGACATAAGTAGGTTGTATTTGTAATAGATTCATGTGTTAGACTATGATCAATTTTACTGTGCTTTAGGGTGTTGGTTATAGCTGTAATAGATAAATGATTAGTTAACTGGCTAGAATTGAAAGTAACCAAATTGGCTAATATTGAAAAGTAACCTAAGCTGGCTACAATTGAAATGACTTAAGACTATTTGATTAATATAACCACTCCTGAGACATTGGAGTGGCTAATTCTGCAAGTCTAAGTCTAAAGTGGTTAATTCTGCAAGTCTAAGTCTAAAGTGGTTAATTCTCCTAGGCTAAGTCTAAAGTGGTTAATTCTGCAAGTCTAAGTCTAAATAGAAGCAGGTTATTCGTGCAAATCTAATTCAATTAGATAAGTATTAATAGAAAGGGTTACCTCTTAAAGAGGTTAAAGCTTAAAAGAATTAAGGTTAAAGATGGCAAAGTCTTAAATGATTCATAAATAATGGTCAGCAGTTAAATACTAGTTAAATTCAGAATACCCAGACCATTAACTGGTCGGGTAAATAACAAGAAGTAACATGGGTATAAAAAGGAATAAAAATGGCATAGTTGTAGATTTAATAGAGCCTACAGGGATAAATTACACATTCAGGCTTAGTATTTCTGCAATAATGCATAAAATAAATGGTAAAACAGACCCAATAAAAAGGCATAACTGTTAAAATCCTTAGCAAGTGAGGGTACTATAGTAATAGACCCTTAATAGAAGCAAAAAGACCACCCTAGAACCTTCCAGCAAGGGCTGGAAGGCATTTCAAAGCTGAAATAAGGTACCAAACTGTAATTAATTAGGGAATTAAGGGGAGGGAACTTGTAATAAGATTTTTAAATTTCCCCCTCAAAATTTCATCTAAAGCATCAATAAATAGGTTGTAACTTAGCTTGAAAAAGGGCTGGATTCTAGAAATTCAGAGAAACTTTCTGAAATTAAAGGTGATACACAACAAATAGAGAGTGAAATCTTGGGTATAGTCGAGTGCAATTTCGAAATTCAATAAGGATCTTCTGCTATTCTTCATTGTTGGATTCTATTGGGTTTTCTTCAAGTCTGCTCTTGGATTGTTTATTTGATGAACTTGAGGATTATATTCGACTGTTTATTCACTGTGCTGCTGTGATGTTCTCTCTATTGATTCTGCTGCTGTGATCATTTGACTATCCTTCTTCATTTGCATCCTAGACTCATAGATCTTCCTTTTGTTGAATCAGGTACACAATCCCTACCAAAATATGTAACTGCAGCTGATTTGAAGAAATAAATACTATGAGTTTTTTCAGAAGAAATATTTTCTGGTGTAATTCATATGCTCTTACTTTTATAGCATGATTAGATCCTTGTAATTTGATAGGAAAGTCTGTAATAATTGATATATATACGAGACATGAACAATGTGATAGGTAGAGTAGTATAGAATATCTGTAGTCATAATCACCCTAGATTTAGTTTAAAAAATAGGTTAATTAGTTAAATCAACTCACCTAGCTTAAAAATAATTTCGTAACCTACATAGTAACTGCAGTAATAACATGAATTAGAACATGATAATTAACTTAGCTTTAGTCTGTCTCTTCATTTCAAACAGATCAACAACAACTGGAAATTGCGTAAGCTAAAATCAGTAATTAATTACAAACTTAAGTATCATATGACTAATCGAAGTAGTTAACTCAAATAGCATACTGTTTGAGTTCAATTAATAATCGATAATCACGATCAAATAGTATGAATTACAAATAGTGATTAATAACAGTTCAATTCGCATGGTTGAGTAGCATGCTGTTAATAAAGTATGATAAATAGTAGTTTGTTGTTCAAATCTGATTAGTGGTAGATAACTGAGATTTAGAATTGATATAGTTAAATTTGTACTTCTATTTTCTTCTGAAATAAATACAATTTGGTTAATTTTTCTCCTGATTGTTGAGTACCAGTATATTTATTATGAAATTCCGATTCTGTTTTCTTTTTCTTTCTTTTGGCCTGGGCTTGAAAAACAATACAGGCCTGGATCCAATTGGATTCGTTTTTGGGCCTTCGAATAATGATTCTAACACATTCTGGTTTTTCAAAACCCAGTCCTGCAAGCTGGGCTGTTAGTTCAAGCCCATAAGCGTCCAGGCCTGTAAACATAAACGATGGGCCTGGATATTGATTCTGAAAAGATAACATAGTTAAAAATAATTAAGGAAATCAGAAATAGAAAAATGTAGCATTCGTTAGCATTGTACTATTAAAAATAACGGGACGAGCCTCGTATAAGAACAAAATACACGGGGCCCCCATATTAAATAATAATATGTGATAGATTCGGGAAGACAATTTAGCAAATTTCACGGTCTTTCCAAAAGTATAATAAGCCATTAGACACTATAGGAACGATTTTAAATATACCTTCTTTAATATGAGTGTACATCTAATGTGACTCAAATCTTAAATCTCGACGAAGCCAAAACATGTTAAAGTCACAGACGTACTGGTTGCAGTGTGACTTGAAATACGTTTTCGCGACGTTGCAAGTCATAAAAATATTAAAAACGAAACATGCACATGTTGTAAAAAGCATATAGTGAAATCAAGTAAAGTCAAAAACGACAGTTGAGCGACCGTTCTAAAACCACGGAATCCGGAAGTGCCTAACACATTCTCCCGGGTTAACAGAATTCCTTATCCAGATTTCTTGTTGCGCGGATTGTTTAAACAGAGTCAACTTTCTCTGATTCGGGATTAACCGGTGACTTGGGACACCATTACCTTCCTAAGTGGTGACTCTAAAATTGTAAATAAAATCCCGATCCGATTGTCCTTAAATTGGAAAAACTCCTTCCTCGTTGTTATTATATCCCTTCCCGGGTGTATTGGTAATTAACGAGGTATACCTTATTCTCCTTTTCGGGAAATAGAAAGGTAGTAAAAAAGGAGGTGTGACAGCTCTAGCGACTCTGCTGGGGATAAGCAACCCAGAACTTCGATTCAGGGTTTAAGAATTCGAGCTTTATAGAATTGTCGTTCTTGATGTTATTTGACTTCATTATATGCTTTGATCAACGTGCTACGTGATTACCGCTTTGATATTACATGGATTGTATATATAAATCTTGCCGAAAACCCTTCTATTCTTACTTCCGGGGATGTGCTTACTGGTTCAGACTCCCCTTTCTGTTAAGTCATACCAAAAAATAAGAAATAGAGGCCGGATAAGTTACAAAATCGAACGACCCTGCGGATCCTCGATACGTAGCCCCCTCCTCAATCCGAGTTGTCCATGCGGATACACAGTCTAGCACCATGAAAACATCAGGATATTGAAGCTAGGTCTAGGACGATTATTTGCATCATATCTGAATTAGGGGACTCAACACAGGGATTAGGTCCTTCTAGGACAGTTGACCCGGTAATTAATGACCGAGCATATTATATGTTGCATTTATTTGTCCTGGATCATTATGCCGACCGGCAAAATACCTAAAAACAAAGTAAAGAGAAAATCTAGAATAGAAATATTGAAATGTTGGCGAAACGCTGTCAAAATTTGAAAAGAAAGTCTGAAAAAATAGGAGGAACAATTTGTTGAAATAATTGGTCACATAACAATCTGACCGAACTACACATGTTTGATTCTCGCCATTAGGTGGGATACGTAGGCAACCCTTGACGGGTCCAACCACCCTTATATAAAATGACCAAAAATATCGAGTTTTAGTTTTTAATAAATCAAAGTGATTGCTGTTTTTGGAAATAGCCAAATGTTCCGAAAGGACGCCGAAAGGACGCCGGAATGCTATTTTTGTAAAAATGGCCACTTTGAAGTCATGTCTTTTTCTTTCCAAAATAAATAGTTTGAAAGGGCTAATTCTTTCAAAAATGAAAATTGTCTTTGAAAAATATTTTCCCTTTTTCTGAATAAAATCGCCTTTAATAAATGTGCAGGATGAGCACAGTACAAAATGAACCTTTCACCTTAATGAATAAAATCCCTTTGGAGTTGAGACTCGTGGAACAATTTGGGTCAAGAAGGACAGGTTTGGGTCAAACGCTATTTGAAAGATCTTACTGGGTTGATGGATATAATACCCCGTGGTGATATCATCCGGGCACTCGCATAATGTTCTACGCTTCTCAGATTTTGAGCTCACTCCTACATTAGAAGAAATTGCTTATTATATCAGGAAAGGTGAGGTTCCCCTAAAGGATAAATACCCGGTGGCTCCAAGGGCAATTATAGTGCACAGATTCCTTGATTCCCTGAAAATCGCCAGGAACGTCCATAATGAAGACTTGGCTCATGGATTTTGTTCTTTAAGTTTCATCTACCGCAAATATGGTTATATTGGGGGATTTAACGATCTACGAACAAGCTATGTAGTAAATCTAACCGAGTTAAGTGGGAAGAGCATAGACGATTCGCCTTTATAGTGGCATTCCAGGGAATAGTCATATTCCCGAGGAAAGATGGAAACATTGATATAAGGGTCGCCGGGGTTGCCAGTACTCTTCTTGTGCAAGATAATAGCACACTGGCGCCGATGATTGTAGCTGATATCTTCCGTGCCCTCACATCCTGTAAAACAGGGCATGACTTCTTCGAGGGATTTAATTTGATTCTCCAGATATGGTTGATAGAACATTTGTGTCGCAATCCTCCGTTCTCGAGTTATGGGTCATCTGAAAAGACGTGCATTGAAGAGTTTTATATGAGAACAAAAGAAGTTAAGCTACCAGAAGGAGCAAAAGGTTGGACTACATACTTGCGATCGTTGACTGCCAACTAAATTGATTGGGCATACGGATGGTTGCCCCTCAACGAGGTGATGTACATGCCAACGGAAGGTTCACAAATCTTCATAATGGGTCTTAAAAGCATTAAGCCTTATGCACCGTACAGGGTACTACGACAGCTTGGGAGATATCAGGTTATACCAAAAGACGGGGACCTCAGCCTACAAGCCATAGAAATCAGTCCGGACGGACAATTCCTGGAAGCAAAGATTCGACAGATTTGGAATGAATGCCAATGCTTGAGGGTAGACACTTGTGTGGGAAACCGATCTCGAGGTGAAGTATCACCAGGGTATGCTGCATGGTATCGCCGGGATATCGAGCATGATAGACCGATGAAAAGGCCTCACATTCAAAAATTGGTTGAGCAGTCTAAGGAGCACAAAGATTGGGTGGCAAGAGAAAGAATCAGCTTGTTAGAAAAACAATTCCAAGACCTCAAATTCGAGAGCAGCTTACAAGTGGCATCCGATGAGGGATAAAAGAAGCAGCTGAGAAAAGAGAATGAAATTCTGAAGGCTCGAATTGCAAAGATGAAAACTATAGCCGAAACCCCAGTTCGTCTAGCCCGAGATGAGAAATTGATTGAAAATCTTCGGTGCAAAGTGAATGACTATAGCTTTGATCTTGATAAAGCTGAAAAGGAGTTAGTCGGGATTCGGAAACAACTGGCTAGAAATGCTGAGGAAAGAGTTAGAATGGTTCAGCAATTACAAGATGAACACAAGGTTGAGGTAGCCCGATTGAGAAAGACAATTATTACAGCCGAAGTCAAAAGTAGCAAACAAACCAAAGAGTTCGAAGTAGAGAGAGAACATTGCTACATGGCTATGGCACGTTTAGAGTTGGAGCTACAACAACTACAAAAGGAGAACCAGCAAACCTTACACGCTCTTGCCAAACAGATTAGTAGGCCGCTTCAGGAAAAAGGGGTCATCAGGGAAAGAATTGTCAATATTGCTTAGTACATCACAAGGAAATGCCAATTGTGTGAAGATATGTCCCATTCAACATTCACATCAACAGTAAAGTTCTTTGTAAAGAAAGTAATGTTCGACCTGGATAAACTCCAATGTGGATTAGCATATAGGCCCGCGACAAGACCGAACGATGTCTCGCGGGCACTAGGAGCTTTAATGTATTCGTAGGGCATGCATTTTGTATTTGTATTTTTCCTGCATTTGTAGTACAACATCATTTGTAATTGATGTTTTGAGTATCAATGAAAAATTCAAAAGAAGTTATTGTTATTTTCTTCTATTTTCATATAAATTGTCCAGGTGATAGGCAAACATGTAGGAACGAAAAAGCAAAAAAGAGAAAAAAATGGAAAAAAAGAAAACAAGAAAAAGAAACAAACAGAAAAATAATGAAAAACAGAGGTGAAAAGAAAAACGGTGGTTCAAAGAGGAATAATGCTGGGATGATGCATAATGACTAAGGCAAAAGTTATTATTTTACCCCTTATGAGCTAACTATTAACGAGTTTTATTGTTGATGAGTACCAAATTTTCAGTTGGCAACTGGCATTCTGGCACATCACAGCTACAATACACGTTCAAAAGCTATGACTAAAGCAGTGACTCAGGAGATTGAGCCCACCATTATGGATCCGGTACAGGAGGAAGAAGTTGTAAACATTGCTAGTATGAAAGAAGAGATGTACAAGTTAAGACAGCAAATGTCGGAGATGTATCAGGCCTGGTCTAGGGGTCAACCTTTGCCTTCCTATCCAGCCAATCCAGCATACGTCCCTCCTACAAACCCAAATCCTGAACCACCTACTATGAATTCACCCTCCATATACCCAACCTACCAACATTACTATGCTACAACTGCACAAGCATCACCACCACTATCCAAACAAGTTCCACCACCTCCACCTCAGGTCACTCTAGTATACGTGGCATCGCCACCTGCTGCGCTACAAACATCTTCCAGCGAACCTGTATTCCATGTTCAGGACGCTCATTATTATCCACCAGATCCAACATTCAGGCAACATGACTCCTACACACCGCTCATAGACATGACAAAAGAAGGAAAGCCTGTCATAAATTTGGAACAAGAAGAGATGGCCCGTAAGATGAAAAGTTTTGAACAATCCTTCCGTAACATACAAGGGCTAGGAGGCCAACTGAGTGTTGCATATAAAGATTTATGCTTGTTTCCGGAGGTGCAGCTCCCGGCTGGGTTTAAGCTACCTAAATTTGATATGTATGACGGTCACGGGGAACCAGTAGCCTATCTGTGGGGTTACTGTAGAAAAATGCGCGGAGCAGGGGGAAGAGATGAGTTACTTATGGCTTATTTTAGCCAGAGCTTAAGTGGTTCAGCGCTGGAATGGTATACTCGACAAGATCATACCAGGTGGTTCATCTGGGATGACCTAGCTCAGTCATTTGCCAACCATTTCCAATACAATCTAGAGATTATCCCTGACAGGCTGTCATTAACTAAAATGGAGAAGAAGCCCAGGGAAAGTTTCCGGGAATACAAGTTCAGATGGAGGGAGCAGGCTGCACGAGTAGACCCTCCCATGAAGGAATCAGAAATGGTGGACTGCTTTCTACAGGCTTTGGAGCCAACTTACTATGGTCACCTGGTATCGGCAATTAGAAAAACTTTCAACGAGGTGGTCAAGATGGGAAGCTTCGTAGAAGAGGGGTTAAAGACAAATAAGATCATGAGTTATTCGGCTATTAAGGCCACAAACCAGGCAATACAAACTGAAACTGGATGATCGATTGGCAAGAAGAAGAAGGAGGAAGTTGCGGTCATCGAAGGTAGATCATGGTCTCGGGGCCCCAATACATATCATCATCCACCTCGTCCATACCAACCATATCCACCAGCACCCTACAACCCACCTTCACCATATTATCCTCCCACAACTCTACATTTTTCCGTCCCACATGCTCAACATTACTCACCGCCTCCACATGTATAGCGTACCCCAGCTCCACAAATGTCTACCACGCACAAAATGCCTACCCACCTTCCAAAATATACAAAAATCCAAATCGACCAAATATCCGTCCAAATCCGGAAGTAAGAGGAGATAGAGCCAAAAGAAATAAAACATTTACTCCATTAGGGGAGTCATATACCAGCCTTTTTCACCGCCTAAGAGAGCTAGGGATGTTAAGCCCTATTGAGCCAAAGATTCCAAACCCACCACACAAAAATCTAGACCAATCAGTCCGATGTGAGTGATGTTCCGAGGCGCTGGGACATGATACAGAAAAGTGTTGGCATTTAAAGTCCGCTATACAAGAGCTTATTGATACCAGGAGGATCGAAGTGCAAACCCCGGAAACTCCCAATATTATACAGTATCCATTACCAGCCCATCATGAGACGCACATGATAGAGTTTGAGCAGGGAGAGAACAGTAAGAAACCTTCTCAATCAGTGATGATGATTAAAGCTAATAACAAGGTGGAAGGAGAAGTTGAAAAGGAGGGAGCATAAGCTGAGTTGCCAATGAAGAAACCATCAATGGTTGAGCCCGTGAAGATAGTAGTGCCGGGAGCTAAGCATTTATTAACTATGAAGGGAGCTTATATGGAACCAGTAGTTATAAATCCGGTGGTGCAGATGCCAGTCATAAACACCAAGGCCATACCGTGGAACTATAACAAAGTTACAGTGATGTACAAGGGGAATGAGGTTAAAGGAGAAGTCAATTAAACACATGGCCTAACTCGCTCTGGGCGATGCTTTGCCCCGGAAGAGTTAAGAAAGACAAAAATGGAAAGGAGAACCTGACTCATGTGAAGAAGGTAGTTACTGAAGAAGAAGCGGAAGAGTTCTTGAAAAAGATGAAGGCTCTAGATTATTCAATAGTGGAGAAATTCAGAAAAACGCCCGCGCAGATTTCATTGTTATCGTTGCTAATTCATTCTGAAGAGCACAGAAAGGCGTTGATGAAAATGTTGAACGAAGCACATGTGCCCGAGAAGATTTTAGTATGGCATTTGGAGAAAATCACGAATAAGATTTTTGAGAGAAACAATATAACATTTTCAGATAATGAGTTGTCGCTTGAAGGAACGGAGCATAACAAAGCACTATATCTCATACTCAAGTGTGAAGAATTTGTAGTTACCCGTGTTCTGGTGGACAACGGGTCAAGTGCCAATATTTGCCCGCTCTTAACCTTGGGAAAGTTGAAGGTCAATCCTGATAAAATTCATCGGAACAGTGTGTGTGTACGAGGCTTTGATGGAGGTGGCAAGAATACTGTAGGGGACATTGTATTGGAGATTATTGTTGGACCGGTGGACTTCACTATGGAGTTACAGGTGCTAGATGTTGCTGTTTCTTACAATATTTTATTGGGACATCCGTGGATCCATGCGGTGAAAGCTGTGCCATCCTCTCTGCATCAGATGGTAAAATTTTAATGGGAACAACACGAGTTCATAGTACATGGAGAGGATGATGTCTGCAATACTATAAAACCGATCGAAGAAACTTATGGAGATAAGGGCTCGTGGGTATATCAAGTCATGGATGTTGTGGTGGTGAATAAAATATCCGAAGGGGAGAACATGTTGATTCCCACAGTGGCACCTACAGCAGTGATGGTAGCCAAGGAAATAATAAGAAATGGGTTTGCACCGGGGAAAGGCCTAGGGGTAACTCTACAAGGTAAAACACAACCAATCCACTTGCCGGGAAGTAATGACACTTTTGGTCTGGGTTTTAAGCCGACTGTTGCCGATATCCAAAGAGCCAAGAAAATGAAGAAGGAAATTTGGTCCCTCCCAAAGCCTATCCCAAAACTATCTGATTCCTTTACTAGGCCTGGTACACGAAGACATTTGGCGATTGTTATGCGAAGTCGGGCTGAAATAAAACCGGATGTGGAACTCCTAGAAAGATTCAAGATGCTATTTGAAGATGTGAATATGTTGGAGATGGGTAAGGGAACGAGCAAAATGGATGTTCAGTTCGTGGGACCCTGAATTGCGCTTAATAATTGGGAAGCTACTCCTCTTCCGATCAGGAGGGAGTTGTGGTAGTTAGCTTTAAATATTTCATTTCCCCAAAAGTTGTCTTGTTTTGTAGTCCCACACCCCACCAAAAACAAATGTATCCAATACTTTTTACCTTTTTGAAAAATCAATGAAATGCAATTTCTTTCATTCTTCCATTTTTGCCTTATTTTACTTTTTCTTCTTTTGTACATTTCAACATTTGCTGATTCCAATGATATGTCATGCATGAAGGATTCTCGGTCCAGTCTTGATAATTGAATAGTTATACAAGAAATTGAAAGTGAACATGATGTAGAATATGATGATGAGGAAATATTGGAGGAAATATGTAAAGATTTGAATCATTATGAGGATAAACCCAAACCGAACTTAAATGAAACATAATCTATTATTCTGGGAAGTGAGGAGAATGTTCGGGAAACAAAAATCGGTGTACATTTAGAGGCTTCCCTCAGATAAGAGTTAATCAAGTTGTTACATGAGTACAAGGACATATTTGCTAGGTCCTATGATGACATGCCCGGGCTCAGTACTGATCTGGTGGTACATAAATTGCCCATTTATCCGGAATGACGGGCGGTAAAACAGAAGCTAAGAAAGTTTAAAACGGACATCTGCGTGAAAATAAAAGAAGAAGTTAATAAGAAATTCGAGGCGAAGGTCATACGGGTCACTAAATATCCCACCTGGTTAGCTAATATTGTGCCAGTTCCGAAGAATGATGGAAAAACTAGGGTGTGCATGATTACATGGACCTTCATAAGGCTAGTCCAAATGATGATTTTCCAGTGCCAAATATCCATATACTGATTGACAATTGCGCCAAGCATGAAATTGGCTCTTTTGTAGACTGTATTCAAGTTATCATCAGATCTTGATGGATGAATAAGATGCAGAAAAGACAGTCTTTATTACACCTTGGGGAACATATTGTTACAGGGTGATGTCGTTTGGGTTGAAGAATGCCGGGGATACATATATGAGGGCAATGACTACTATGTTCCATGACATGATGCACCGAGAGATAGAAGTATATGTGGATGATGTCATCATTAAGTCCAAAAAGCAATGTGACCATGTCGAAGATTTGAGAAAGTTTTTCCAGAGGCTCCGAAGATATAATATCAAGCTAAATCCAGCAAAGTGTGCTTTTGGGGTTCCTTCAGGAAAGTTACTGGGGTTTATAGTAAGCCGGCGTGGTATTGAATTGGATCCATCAAAGATAAAAGCAATCCGGAATTTTCCTCCGCTGAAGAATAAGAAAGAAGTGATGATTTTATTAGGCAGGTTGAACTATATCAGCAGGTTCATTGCTCAGCTGACGTCAACATGTGAGACTATTTTCAAACTGTTGAAGAAAGATGGTGTGGTAAATTGGACTGATGAATGCCAAGAAGCCTTTGATAAGATTAAAGGAATATTTGGCCAATCCTCCAATATTAGTTCCTCCAGAACCGGGAAGACCTCTGATCTTGTATTTGACTGTGCTAGATAATTCTTTTGGCTGCGTACTAGGGCAGCATGACGAGACGGGAAAGAAAGAGCAGGCGATATATTACCTCAGTAAAAAGTTCACATCTTATGAGGTAAAATACACTCAATTGGAGAGAATGTGTTGTGCTCTAACGTGGGTTGCTCAAAAACTGAAACATTACCTGTTAGCTTATACCACATATTTGATATCACGGTTGGATCCGTTGAAGTATATATTTCAGAAGCCTATGCCTATAGGAAGGCTTGCTAAATGGCAAATTCTACTCACAGAGTTTGACATCATCTATGTAACACGTACGGCAATGAAGGCGCAAGCAGTTGCAGATCATCTAGCAGAGAACCCAGTGGATGATGAATATGAGCCGCTAAAAACATATTTTCCAGATGAGGAGGCAATGAATGTTGAAGAAGTAGAGCAAGATGATAAGCCAGGCTGGAGGATGTATTTCAATGGAGTCGTCAACAGTAAGGGAGTTGGAATTGGAGCAGTACTTATTTCAGAAACGGGTTAGCATTATCCCGTTATCGCTCAACTTCGATTTTTCTGCACTAACAATATGGCTGAATATGAGGCATGCATATTGGGACTGAGGATGGCGATAGATATGGGTGTTCAAGAGATTTTGGTCATGGGTGACCCGGATCTTTTGATACATCAAATTCAGGGAGAATGGGAGACAAGAGATTTAAAGTTGATACCTTATCGACAATGTCTGCATGAACTATCCCAGAGATTTCAATCTATAGAGTTCAAACACATCCCAAGAATGCACAATGAAGTAGCAGATGCTTTGGCCACATTATACTCCATGTTGCATCATCCAGATAAAGCTTATATAGATCCACTACAGATACATATGCGTAATCAAAATGATTATTGTTTTGTCGTGGAAGAAGAACTTGATGGTGAGCCGTGCTATCATGATATCAAACAATGTTTGAGGACAAGAAAGTACCCAGAACAAGCAACTGGAGATCAGAAAAGGTCTATAAGGCGATTGGCAAATGGATTTTTCCTTAGTGGAGGGATTGTATATAAAAGAACACCAGATTTGGCGCTATTGAGATGCATAGATGCGCAGCAAGCCGACACAATTATGGTTGAGGTACATGCGGGAGCTTGCGGACCTCATATGAGCGGATACATTTTAGACAAGAAAATACTGAGAGCAGGTTATTATTGTCTCACCATGGAGCGTGATTGTATTACATATGTGAGGAAATGTCATCAATGTCAAATACATGGAGATTTGATTCACTCTCCACCCTATGAGTTGCATACAATGTCTGCACCGTGGTCATTCGCTGCCTGGGGCATGGATGTCATCGGACTGATAGAGCCTGCAGCATCTAATGGACACAGATTTATCCTGGTCGCGATTGATTATTTCACCAAATGGGTGGAGGCGAAGACATTTAAGGCAGTGACAAAGAAGGCGGTGGTGGATTTCGTGCATACAAATATCATATGCCGCTTTGGAATTCCTAAAGTAATTATCACAGACAATGGTGCAAATCTGAATAGTCACCTCATTGCAGAAGAATGTCAAAGATTCAAAATCCCGCATCGTAACTCTACACCTTACAAGCCTAAAGCGAATAGAGCAGTAGAAGCTTTGAATAAGAATATAAAGAAGATTCTCAGAAAAATGGTGGAAGAGTCAAGGCAATGGCATGAAAAATTACCGTTCGTTCTTATGGGTTATCGTACAACTGTACGTACTTCAATCGGTGCCACACCCTACTAGTTGGTATATGGAACAGAGGCGGTCATACCCTCAGAGATTGAGATACCATCCCTTCGAATCATAGCCGAGGCTGAAATCGATGATGATGAATGGGAAAAGGCCCGGTTTGAACAATTGAATTTGATGGACTAAAAGAGGTTAGCAGCGGTTTGCCATGGGCAATTATATCAGCGGATAATGGCTAGAGCGTATAATAAGAAAGTACGTCCGCGGAAATTTGAAGTAGGACAATTGGTATTGAGGCGTACTCTGCCGCATTGGGCTGAAGCGAAAGGCAAATTTGCACCGAACTGGCAAGGACCCTTTCATGGTATCACGAGTATTGTCCAATGGAGCTCCATATCTGACAGATGTTGAAAGAAAATGTGTAGAGACTGTTATCAACTCAGATGCAGTCAAGAGATATTATGTATGATTCCTTTTTCATTTGTATAATTGTATTTTGTCATAATTTGGAATTGAAATGATGAAGGCAATTTATTCTCTATCCAAACACTTTATCCATTGACATCCCCATTGAGCCTTATTTGTTTTATTCTTTCATATCCCTCTCTCGGAATCATGCATGTTGCAAGAAAAGAAAATGAAAAATGAAAATCGGGAAAAGTCAATGGAAAAAGAAAAGAAGGGGAAAATGCAAATGCAAACAAAAGAAAATGCATAAAAAGACAAAAGAAAATCGGGAAAAGTCAATACGCAACAATGAATATGAACGTAGTTCGAACTACGTTTTGACTTGATCCCGAAGGGGTACGTAGGCAGCCTCACTGAGGTTCAGTCATGATAAAAATAAAATCCAAGATTCCCCATATATTGAAACTGGGCAGAAGTTATATTTGTGATTCCGAGAGTTGTAAATATTTTTGAACCCTCGTTAAATTTTGTGCCTTTTATACCCTTCTTTCTAAACCCATCCAAAAGCCACATTACGGTCCAAAGAAAGACCTTCTAATCAATTTCAAGAAAATGACAATGCAATGAGAATATGGAAAACAGGGCATGGACAGTACCCGATGGTTCAGAAAAAAAAGAACAAAAATATAATATAAAAAATGAGAGAGTCTTATCGGTGAAAACCTTAGTCGGCACCGTAGGGTAATTGTGAGATTGAGAGAATAAAAAATGAGAGAGTCTTATCGGTGAAAACCTTAACAGGCACCGTAAGGCGACTGTGAGATTGAGAGAATAAATGAGAGAGTCTTACTGGTGAAAACCTTGACCGGCACCGTAAGGCGATTGTGAGGACTATTTTGTGAAAGAAGAAAAACATCAAAAAAAAGATTGGTTTAGGTTGAAGGAAAAGTTGGAGTTAAGATAGTAACAATTCGATTGGACAGACTAGGTCGGAGTTTAAATACATGGCATGGTCAGAGGAATCAGCTGTCTTACCCAGATAAGTTTTGTCTCTACTCCAAAATACCCTTACCCCTTTTAAATTCATATTTTTCTGCATTTTGTTAATCACTAATCAGTTGCCCAATGAAAGCTAACTACCAGCTTCTCATGTTAAGAGGTGTAATAACGCTGGGTCAGAGAGAAAATGAAGAAAAAAAAAGGATGGCAATCAAAGCCAAAGGAAAATGAAAAAAAATGAAAATGATGAAAGGAAAAGAAACAAAAAAAAGAAAGCAAAAGGAGATTACAGAGGAAAAGTCAAAGAAATATGGCAAAGGGCTGCATAGCATAATAAAGCAAGAAGAGGCAGGCAATGGAAGCAAAATCAACGAAATGCCAGTTGCCAATATTTTATAACTAATAAGATTGTTCTTTGATTTAGACAGGAACAAAAAGATTCAAATTCTCACAAATCACTTTAAAGTGAATGTGACCAATGTGGAAGAAGAAAAACACACCAAAAAAAAAAAGGAAATACAACAATAAAAGGAGAAATCCGCAGAGGAGGAATCATTCAGTCAACAAGAAAATTACCCAAAAAACATGCAAGGAAGGTATTGTCTTTTTGAAATTCATACCCCAGTTATCAAACTGAGGGAATATTTTTTGCATTTTCATTTTCATGTATCAGGCGCCCACTTGAATAACAAGGGAATATTTTCTGCATTCTAGTTTCATGCATTAGGCGCATTTCATGCATCAGGCGCCCACCTGGATAACAAGGGAATACTTTCTGCATTTTTCATGTTTATGCATCAGGTGCCCACCTGGATAACAAGGGAATACTTTCTGCATTTTTCATTTTCATGCATCGGGCGCCCACCTGGATAACAAGGGAATATTTTCTCTGCATTTTCATTTTCATGCATCAGGTGTCCACCTAGATAACAAGGGAATATTTTCTACATTTTCATTTTCATGCATCAGGTGCCCACCTGGATAACAAAGGAATATTTTCTGCATTTTCATTTTCATGCATCAGGCGCCCACCTGGATAACAAGGAAATATTTTCTGCATTTTCATTTTCATGCATGAGGCGCCCACCTGTATAACAAGGGAATACATTTCTGCAATGTTAATTTCTGTTCAGGCGCCCACCTGTATAACAAGGGAATACATTTCTACAATTTTAATTTCTGTTCAGGCGCCCACTTGTATAACAAGGCAATACATTTCTACAATTTTTATTTGTTTTATCTAACATGAGTAACACCATGACACGTGAAAAGCCCACATTGGGCAGAGGAAAAGTTTTCGTTGTTTTTGTTCTAACAGGGCTGGAGACAAGAAACACAATTGGGACTCACACCTAAGGAAAGGGAGCAGTATGTCAGAAGCGAGAAACTAAATCAAAAAATCAACAAAAAGAAGGATGATGGCATAAGAGATGGAAAAGAAAGGAAGAATAAGAAGACAAGAAGTAGATAGGAATCATTGTAATTTATTGGATGATAGCTTAGAATAGCTTCTTTTTCATTTTATCCCCAGTGTAATAAGGAGTTAGTCAGTGATCATAGCAACAGTAGTAGAAGCAGCAAAGTCTTGGTAGTTTCAAACTACCAGACCTTCCCGAACTACACTGACCTGATTCCTGCTTAGCCTAGGATATGTAGGCAACCTCTGATGCAGGGTGCGGTCAAAAGGTTTTCAAAACGCTTCTCGCGGAATATGCTAGTGGGCAAAAATCTCTCATTACTACTCACTTGTCTTTGCACTGAAACTCTTCGTGTTCCCGAGCAAAGAGGGGCAACTGTGAGCACGTGATTTTTGCCCTAAGAAAATAAATTCCAATATTAAATAAATAAGATTTTTTTATTTGCAATTATGTGCTTAATTGAATAAGATGTGTGATTTTGATTGAAACGATATGAAATTAGAAATTAAGAATCAAAAGAAAGAGGGTTAATTAGAAAATATCACAAAAAATAAAAGAATTAAAGAAAATTTAACAAAAAATACAAATATACCGAAAAATTACAAAATGTCAAAAAAATACTAGAAAAATTAGAAATAAATAGGAAAATAAAAGACAAAAAAATAATTGAAAATAATACAAAAAGAAAAAAATAAAATACAACACGAAAAATACAAAAAATAATTAAATACATAAAAACATATACAAGAAATACAGACTCGGCCAAAGTTTCAAGCCCAAAATATAAATAGTCCAAAAGACTACATTATCCAGTCCAAATAATAAATAAAATGACAGCGTTTCAAAGGATTAAATCCTGACCGTCCATATAATTGATCAAACGGATACAACTGAGTCTCATTGAATAAACTAAACGACGTAGTATTGGTGATTTAATCTTGGTCGTCCAATTAAGTAGATCTAACGGAGGTCGGGCATTCTTCATTAAAGACCCAAATGACAGCGTACGAGATCAATTGATCCTAGCCGTTGATCAGAAATGATCCAATGGCCAGGATCGCCCAGCCCCATAAGAGTATTTAAACTCCGTCTCTCATTCAGAGACCGGTCATTGCCCTCTCCCCAAACCCTAGCCGCCCTTCCCCTTCGTCTTCTTCATCACGACCATGGAGACTGGCCAGCATTCATGGTAGTCTCAGGTCACCCTTGACCCCAAAACTCTTTGCCTCTGTCTTCTTCACACAAAACCAATCTAAAACCAAAGAAAACCAGAAAAAACTCCCGATTTCTTGAAAGTCCGATCACTGGAGTCTTTGCCGGTGACCTTCAAATTTTGAATCCGCCTCCCAAATTAACAGCACATAACCATACGAGGGGATCTTTCACCCTACGTAGTTGGTTTCTCTCGAATATCTCTAAAAACGCTCGAATATCCAAAATAAGTTCGCCGGAACCCTATCTCCGGCGAACTCCTAAACAAGACCCACCCCCAAAACACACCCCTTTACCTTTATAACACCCCACTTACCACCAAAACCCAAGAAAATAATTAGTTTGAGAAAAATCTGAAAAATAAAGACTTCAAGTCTTTGAAGTCTTAAATACTAGAAGAAAAGAAAAGAAAAAGAACAAGAAAAGGAAAAGAAAAAGAAAGAAAGAAATAAAGAGAACATGAGACCAATCCTACCAAGCTAAGTTCATTTTCCCTTGTTTTCTCTGTTTTTTATTTTTTGGCATGATTTTGTCTACTTTGCCTTCTTTGATTCTGTAGTTAGTCTTTCGCATGAACTCTGTTTAGTTGTCTCCTTTGCTAGTTGTAGTTAATCTTTCACATGTTTAAATGTTAAAATCTTCTGATTGTTTCATCTTTTACATGTTTTCTGTTATAACATGCTTTCAGTGGTTCATCTTCTGATTTCTATGTTTCTTTGCATATTCTAGTCTAATAAACTTTCTGAGGGTTTCTATCATTAGCCTGTCATCTATCCTGTTTATTATGCTTAACTGATATACTGAGCCTCTTAGGGTTTTTCTATAAGTCTATACATGAATGTGTTGTGAGTATGCTTCTTTATGTCGAATTTGTTAACTATGCCTAAGTGTGAAATTGTGAGTTAGTTTATTGAGATTCAACCATTATCTAATTTCCCTCTGAGTTTTGGCTAATTGATAAGTGATTTCTAATTGTGGCTATGTGTGCAAATTGATATAAGTAAGCTATATTTGTAATAGATTCATGTGTTAGACTATGATCAATCTTACTGTGCTTTAGGGTGTTGGTTGTAGCTATAATAGATAAATGATTAGTTAACTGGCTAGAATTGAAAGTAACCTAATTGGCTAATATTGAAAAGTAACCTAAGCTGGCTACAATTGAAATGACTTGAGACTATTTAATTAATATAGCCACTCCTGAGACATTGGAGTGGCTAATTCTGCAAGTCAAAGTCTAAAGTGTCTAATTCTGCAAGTCTAAGTCTATAGTGGTTAATTCTGCAAGTCTAAGTCTAAAGTGATTAATTCTGCAAGTCTAAGTCTAAATAGAAGCAGGCTAGTCCTGTAAATGCAATTCAATTAGATAAGTAATAATAGAAAGGGTTACCTCTTAAAGAGGTTAAAACTGAAAAGAATTAAGGTTAAAGTTGGCCAAGTCTTAAATGATTCATAAATAATGGCCAGCAGTTAAATACTAGTTAAATTCAGAATACTCAGACCATTAACTAGTCGGATAAATAACAAGAAGTGATAGGGTATAAAAAGGAATAAAAATGGCATAGTTGTAGATTTAATAGAGCATGCAAGGATAAATTAGACATTCAGACCCAATAAAAAGGCATAACTGTTAAAATCCTTAGAAAGTGAGGGTACTATAGTAATAGACCCTTAATAGAAGAAAAAAGACCACCCTAGAACCTTCCAGCAAGGGCTGGAAAGCATTTCAAAGCTGAAATAAGGCACCAAACAGTAATTCATTAGGGAATTAAGGGGAGGGGACTTGTAATAAGATTTTTGAATTTCCCCCTCAAAATTTCACCTAAAACATCTATAAATGAGTTTTAACTAAGCCTGAAAAAGGGCTGGATTCTAGAAATTCTGAGAAAATTTCTGAAACTAAAGGTGATACACAACAAATAGAGAATGAAATTCTGGGTATAGTCGAGTGCAATTTAGAAATTCAACAAGGATCTTCTATTATTATTCATTGTTGGATTCTATTGGGTTTTCTTCAAGTCTGCTCTTGGATTGTTTATTTGCTGAGCTTGAGGATTATATTCGACTGTTTATTCACAGTGCTGCTGTGATTTTCTCTCTATTGATTCTGCTGATGTGATCATTTGACTATCCTTCTTCATTTGCATCCTAGACTCATAGATCTTCCTTTTGCTGAATCAGGTACACAATCCCTACCAAAATATGTAACTACAGCTGATTTGAAGAAATAAATACTATGGGTTTTTTCAGAAGAACAATTTTCTGTTGTAATTCATATGCTCTTACTTTTATAGCATGATTAGATCCTTGTAATTTTATAGGAAAGTTTGTAATAATTGATATATATATGAGACATGAACAATGTGATAGGTAGAGTAGTATAGAATATATGTAGTCATAATCACCCTATATTTAGTTTAAAAAATAGGTTAATTAGTTAAATCAACTCACCTAGTTTATAAATAGTTTCATAACCTGCATAGTAACCACGGTAATAACATGAATTAGAACATGATAATTAACTTAGCTTTAGTCTGTCTCTTCATTTCAAATAGTTCAACAACAACCGGAAATGGCGAAAGATAAAATCAGTAATTAATTACAAAGTTAAGTATCATATGACTAATCGAAGTAGCTAACACAAATAGCCTACTGTTTGAGTTCAATTAATAATCGATTATCACGATCAAATAGTATGAATTACAACTAGTGATTAATAACAGTTCAATTCGCATGGTTGATTAGCATGCTATTAATAAAGTATGAGAAATAGTAGTCTGTTGTTCAAATCTGATTAGTGGTAGATAACTGAGATTTAGAATTGATATAGTTAAATTTGTACTTCTATTTTCTTCTGAAATAAATACAATTTGGTTAATTTTTCTCCTGATTGTTGAGTACCTGCATATTTATTATGAAATTCCGATTCTGTTTTCTTTTTCTTTCGTTTGGCTTGGGCTTGAAAAACAATACAGGCTTGGATCCAATTAAATTCGTTTTTGGGCCTTCGAATAATGATTCTAACACATTCTGGGTTTTCAAAACCCAGTCCTGCAAGCTGGGCTGTTAATTCAAGCCCATAAGCGTCCAGGCCTGGGAAACATAAACGATAGACCTGGATATTGATTCTGAAAATAAAACACAGTTAAAAATAATTAAGGAAAAACCAAAAATAGAAAAATGTAGCATTCGTTAGGATTGGACTATTAAAAATAACGGGACGAGCCTCGTATAAGAACAAAATACACCGGGCCCCCATATTAAATAATAATAAGTGATAGATTCAGGAGACCGTTTAGCAAATTTCACGGTCTTTCCAAAAGTATAATATGCCGTTAGACGCTATAGGCACGATTTTAAATATACCTTCTTTAATATGAGTGCACATCTAATGTGACCCAAATCTCGTCGAAGCCGAAACGTGTTAAAGTCACAGGCGTACTGGTTGCGGTATGACTCCAAATAAGTTTTCGCGACGTTGCAAGTCATAAAAATATTAAAAACGAAACATGCACATGTTGTAAAAAGCATATAGTGAAATCAAGTAAAGTCAAAAACGATAGTTGAGCGACCGTGCTAAAACCACGGAATTCGGAAGTGCCTAACACCTTCTCTCGAGTTAACGGAATTCCTTATCCAGATTTCTTGTTGCGCGGACTGTTTAAACAGAGTCAACTTCCTCGGATTCGGGATTAACACGGTGACTTGGGACACCATTATCTTCCCAAGTGGCGACTCTAAAATTTTAAATAAAATCCCGATCCGATTGTCCTTAAATTGGAAAAACTCCTTCCTCGTTGTTATTATATCCCTTCCCGAGTGTATTGGTAATTAACGAGCTATACCTTATTCTCTTTTTTGGGAAATAGAAAGGTAGTAAAAAAGGGAGGTGTGACAATGGGTAACCATCTGTATGCCCATTCTATTTGGCTAGCAGTAAGTGATCGAAAATATGTGATCCTACCTTTCCACCCTTCTGGCAACTTGGCCTCTTTTGTCCTTATGTAAAATTCTTTGATACAAGTCTTTTCAGATGATCCATAGCTCGAAAACTGAGGGTGGCGGCATAAATGCTCTATCATCCACATCCGAAGTAGTAGATTACACCCCTCGAAGAAATCTTCTCCCACTTTTTAGGCTGTGAGAGCATGGAAGATATCAGCCACTATCATTGGTGCCAAAGTAGTGTTGTCCTGTGTAAGGAGAGTACTGGCAATCCCGGCAACTCTGATGTCGATGTTCCCGTCTTTCCTTGGAAACATTATTAACCCCAGAAAGGCTACCATAAAGGCAAAATGCGTGTGTTCCTCCCATTTAGCCCGGTTCGCTTTGCTATAGAGTTTGTTCGTTGGAACATTGAATCCTCCAACGTGAACGTATCTGCGATATATAAAGTTTATGGTGCAAAATCCGTGGACCAAATCTTCATTGTGAACATTTCTGGCTATTTTCAAAGTCGAGGAATCTATGCACACTGATGGTCGTTGGAGCAACCGGATACTTGTCTTTTAAGGGAACCTCACCCTTACTGATGTAGTTAGCAATTTCCTCCAATGTCGGAGTGAGCTCAAAGTCTGATAAGTGAAGCATGTTTTGTGCAGGATCCTAGCAGGCAACTAAAGCTCGGATAATGTCGCCTCGAGGTACTATGTCAAGCAGCCCAGTAAGATCTTTCAAATATTTCTTGATCCAATCCTGTCCATCTTGGCCCAAATCATTCCACCATAATCGTAACTCCAACAGGATCTTATTCATTGGTGAAAAGGGTTCATTTTGTACTGTGCTCATCCTACACATTTATTAAAGACGATTTAAACTCATATTATTTTACTTAAAAATGCAGTATATTTTTTGTTTCAAAGATAAATTTCATTTTTTTCAAAAGAATCAGCCTTTTAATACTTCGTTCGAAGATTTCAAGGCTATTATTATATAAGGGAAATGACTTCAAAAGCGGCCATTTTTTCACAAACAGCCTCCCGGCGTCCTTTCGGAACATTTGGCTATTTTAAAAAAAATGGCATCACTTTGATTTATTAAAAACTAAAAACTTGACATTTTTAGGTTGTTTTTTGAAAAGGGGTGGTTGGACCCATCACGGGTTGCCTACGTATCTCGCCTAGTGGTCAGAATCAAACCAGCGTAGTTCGGTCAAATTGTTTTAAGACCAACTATTTGGACAAAAATTATTCCGACAATTTTCATATTTTCTTTTCCTCAAAATGTTAACAGTGTTCTGTCAGTATTTAGGTATTGCTATTCTAGAAATTGCAATTTTTCTCTTTTATTTTTATTTTCAGGTATTTAGCCGGTCAACATAATAGTCCAGGACAAATAAATGCAACATATAATCATGCTCGGTCTTTGATATCCCGGTCACCTGTCCTATACGGACCCAACCCTTGTGTTGAGTCCCCTAAGTCAGATATGATGAAAATAATCATCCTAAATCTAGGCTTAATATCCTAATTTTCAATGGTACTAGACTGTGTACCCGAGCGAACAACTCGGATCAAGGAGGGGGCTACGTACTGAGGACCCGCGGGATCGTCCGGCTTTGTAACTTTTCCGGCCTCTATTTCTTATTGGGTATGACACTAACAGAAAGGGGAGTCTCAACCAGTAAACACATCCTCGGAGGTAAGAAGAGAAGGATTTTCGGCACAATTTTATATATACAGTTCACGTAATATCAAAGCGGTAAACATATAGAATGTTGATCAAAGCATATAATGAAATCATATATAAACAAAAACAACTATTTAAACTGAGCTCGAATTCTTAAACCCTGAACCGAAGTTCTGGGTTTCTTATCCCCAGCAGAGTCGCCAGAGCTGTCACACCTCCTTTTCTACTTACCCGAAGGTATATGCCACTAATTACTACTAAACCCTGGGAAGGGATATAATAATAATAATAGGGAAGGAGTTTTTCCAATTAAAGGACATTCGGATCGGGATTTATATTAATTTTTCAGAGTCGCCACATGGGAAAATAATGGTGTCCCAAGTCACTAGTTTAATCCCGAACCGAGGAAATTATGACTCTATTTAACAGTCCGCAAAATCAGAAATCCGGATATGGAATTCTATTAACCTGGGAGAAGGTGTTAGGCACTCCCGGATTCCGTGGTTCTAACACGGTCACTCAACTGCTGTATTTGCTTTTATCCGATTTCCTTATATGCTTCAATTTTTATGTATTATTCATGTCCCGCTTTGTCATTTTTTAGAATTATGACATCACGAAAATGCATTTCGAGTCACACCGCACCAGTATGCCTGTGACTTTAATGCATTTCAGCTTCGCCGGGATTTGAGATTTGGGTCACATAAATGTGCACCTGTATTAGGAATGTAATATTATTAATCGCGCCTAGAGTGTCTACGTCTTTATTAACTTTGGGAAAGACCATGAAATTCGCTAAACGGTCCTTCCGAGTCTAGAATTTTATGTTGAAATTTATTTGGGGGCCCCGTGTTTTCATTTGTTGTAACGAGGCTCATCCCTTATTTTTTAAAGTCCAATCCTATTCGTGCACTATATTTTCTATTTTTTTTCTTCTTTCTAATATATAACTGTTTTTTGTATTAATTTTCAGACTTATGGATATGGGAGTCCATGCCATTATTCATTTTTGGGCCTGGAATTCATACTGCTTAGTAGTCCATAATCATAATATAATTGGGCCTCTGGAGCCCAGCGTGTACCTCTGATCCTAATCTAAGGCATCAATGTCACATTAATTTGCTGCAGCTGGTTTCTATTATGGCGCGAATCATTCACATTTAAAGAATAACAAGGACTAATTATCATTTTTAAACAGTGCTTATGAGTGTAACAATTAACAAATTAAACATCAAATTGCACTTAATCACTACTGATTTCAGTATTTAACAACCTATTAAACATTCTAACACAGTAATTTGTATCAGTGTTATTATTCTATATGGCAGATCCTGATATTCAAGTAGTTATCATGATACTATTTTGTAGTATTATTTTGTCAATTTACTTTAACTAAAGAAAAATAGTGTTCTAATTTAGCTAAGTATGCTTGAGCTACTGAAAATCACAAAGTATAAAGCGAAGTTGTAGATAACTCCTATTTAATAGAAATAAACGGTAATACAATTTGAACTTCAAAAATTATTTATACCTTTGAATTAAATGGTTCTGATTCAACATTCGATTAACGAAATAGCTAAGTACCAATTTATATGTCTAATTTTTTAACATACATATATATATATATCTAAGTGTATTAGCTGTGTATTAGCCTGTTTTAGTTTTAGAATTAGGTGATAGCTATATCTAAATTACTAAATTACGTTTAACTACAACATTAGCTACTTCTACTCTAATCTAGATTGAATTCATATAGTTATTTAATTATTACAACCCATTCCTAAATGAATTACAACGAATCTAAGTTTATAACTACAAATCTAAGAATACAGATACAGCATCAGCAAAAATCAGTCTGATGTTTCATTCCTTCATCACATTTTTAATTACACCTTCGAGAGACAGTCGTGTACCTGTTCAAATGAAAGGGAATTGATAAGTTCTAAGGGATGAAGGAGAAGAGAAATCAGCAATATCAGCAAAAGAGTATCAATAGCAAACAGAAACAAGTATTAACACAACAATCTTCCAAACTCAGTAGACAATCAGCAATTAACTCGAGAAATAAAATAAATCCAAGCTAAGTTGAGATGAATATAGTAGAGGAATAACCAGTACGAATTCTAGGAGTGATGCTCGAATTGAAAGCTAATTTCGACTTTCTAAAGCTGGAAATCCCAAGAGTTAAATCCCCAGAATATAGGCTAATATGTGAATTTTTGAATTCCAAAATTCAGAACCCCTTTTCCAGGCTTATAACAGCCTATTTATAGAGTAAATTATTTTTTGGGCGGGGGAGGGGGGGAATTTTGAATTAATTATTTCTATTTCCCTCCCCCACTCTTTTCAATTAAATACATTAAGGTCTAGCAGAATTGTAATGGAATGCTCTTGAACCCCTGCTAGAAGGTTCTAGGTTGTTCTCTATTGTTCTATTGGGCATATTTTACCTAGTTCCCCACTTGCTAAGGTTTATTACATAATTACCTTTTATCTATGCCTAGTCTACCCTTTATTATTCAAGTATTTTTAGAAAAAACAAGCACTAAAGTCATTTATATCCCCCTAGGCTCTATGTAATCTACGGAAATACCATTTGCCTTTCCCCTTTTACCCTTTACATTTAGTCATATTTACCCGACCTACATATGGTCTGTCAAGACTTGGGTAATTGACTGTATTTAACATATAGCCCCCTAAGACTTGCTTTAAAAATTAGCCAGTCTCAGACTACAGAACCTTTTCAATGTTAGCTACTTTTACAAAGATAGCCACTCACCAAAACTCATACTGTGTTGCAAACATAACCAACAAAAGGCATTTATACATATTACCTAAATATGCATAAGCATTCAGAAATTCAAAAGAATCTAACATTCAAATCATATTGCAAATGTAGCCATATTCATGTTGTTTTGCACAAGTAGCCCTAATTACAACTAAACTTTCAAATCAATCAGAACTCAGATAGACAAGTTGATAATGGTTGAATTCAAACTAATTAAAACCCTAATTGAGACAGGATCTATTGAACAACCACATGAAAATAGCTAATAACACATGATTTACAGGTAGCTAATATCATAATTTAACAACACTTTGACGATTTCAGGAACACATGAAATAAGCTTCAGGGCTAATATGAACAAGTATGAACAATATATAGAACAAAGATAGATTCGGGTTTTTTAACATGCATAGGAATAGATTCTAGTGCTAAACATATAAACACATAAAAGAGATTAAACAAAACAGGTTCAGGGTATTTTGTTTTAGGGCTTTTCTTTCTTTTTCCTTTTCTTTCTTTCTTTTCTTCTTTCTTTCTTCTTTCTTTCTTCTTTCTTTCATTTTCTGGATTTTTTCAGTGTTTCAGAGACTCGTGGTCCCCTAAGTGTCAGATCTCCCAAACAAGCTCTTGGGAATCTGATTTGAGTAGGAGAGGGGTGTTTGGGGACTTAGGGTAAGGTTTTGAAGGGTTTTCATTTTTGGGTGCTCGCCGGAGTAGGGTTCCAGCGAGACTTTTTCTAATATTCGAAAGGTTGGGATAATATTCGAGGTATATGGTTATGGTGGGGTGATAGATTGTCTCAAGATGGTCATATGGTGTTAATATGGGGGTCTGGTTCATACTTTGGTGGTCGCCGGCTAGGGTTCCGGCGACCGGAATTTCAAGAATAGAGATTGCTGGGTTTCTGGGGAAGGTTTAATGGAGTATTGGGGTGTTTAAAGGTGGTGAGGAGTGTTTGGGGGTTGGCCTTAGTCGGGGAAGATGGTAGGGGACTAACCACCGGTAGGGTTCCGGTGGTCTCCATGAGAGAAAGGGAGGAGAAGAAAGGGGGTCTCATGGAGGCTAGGGTTTGTATAATGAAATGGGGTCTGTGTATATTGATTATTGAACGGGGAAGGTATGATATATACTGAAGTGGTAACGTTGCTTCTTAAAGTTAGATTCAATCAAATGAACGGCCAAGATCTTTTGTCCTCAAAATGACGGCGTACAACTTGATGAGGTCTCTTATTAGGTCCGTTGGATTAAATGACTGAACGGTTGAGATTGATTGCCTTAGGCGACATCGTTTAGTTAAATGATACCCTAGCCTCGTCCGTTTGATTAAGTGTGATGGACGGTTGTGATTAATTCTCTTAACGTCGTCGTTTTATTAATAAAGGCACCGCCTTACTTGGTCCGTTGATCAATTGTATCAACGGCCCAGATCATTTGATACTAACGACGTCGTTTGGTCATTGTAGGAGACTGGGCAAGACCGGCTAATTACTTGGGCCTGGTCTGTGGGGTGTTGTGTTTGGGCTGAGTATATCATATGTATTTGGCCCAATTCAATATTCTACATTGTATTTTGTATTTTTTATTTTTGAATTGTATTTATTTTAATTTCTTGTATTTTCTTTTTTTATTTTGTACTTATTTTCCTTGTATACATTTTACACTGATGTATTTCTTTTATTTTCCAATTTTTGTATTTTTTCCTTGATTTTTCTGAATTTTTGTATTTTTGCTTGATTTTCTAATTTCCTAGTATTTACTCTATAATTTTCTGTGATATTTTTTCTAATTAATTTCCTTTTTGTATTTTCATTTCAAATTTATTTTTTAGCAATTAAAAACAAACACTGGTATTTTGTACATACAATCAAAACAATTGCAATAAAAAATCATTTTATATATATTTGTTTTTATTTTGGAATTTAATTGTTTGGGGCAAAAATCACGTGCTCACAATGAATACTGTGTTTCATGACATGATACACAAAGAGATTGAGGTGTATGTAGATGATGTGATTATAAAGTCCAAGCGGCAGGAGGACCACGTAACAAACCCGAGGAAGTTTTTTCAAAGACTTCGGATGTATGACATTAAGCTCAACCCGGCCAAATGTGCATTTGGGGTTCCCTCGGAAAAAATGTAAGGATTCATTGTCAGTCGGCGAGGCATTGAGTTGGACCCATGAAAGATCAAATCCATCCAAGAATTGCTAGCACCAAAGAACAAGATCGAAGTAATGAGTCTTCTGGGAAGATTGAACTACATCAGCCGATTCATTGCTCAGCTCACATCGATGTTTGAATCTATTTTTAGGCTATTAAAGAAGGATGCTGCAGTCAAATGGACTGAAGAGTGCCAAGAGGCTTTTGATAAGATAAAGGAGTATTTGTCAAACCCACCTGTGTTGGTTCCACATGAACCCGGGAGGCCTCTGATTCTTTATGTAACAGTTTTGGATAATTTGTTTGGTTGCGTATTGGGGCAACATGACATTACTGGTAGAATCTATTATCTTAGTAAGAAGTTCAAAGTGTATGAAGTTAAGTACACTCATCTTCGTAAGACGTGTTGTGCCCTAACTTGGGTAGCACAAAAGATAAAGCATTATCTGTCTTCCTACACTACTTATCTCATTTCACGCTTGGATCCATTGAAGTATATTTTCCAGAAACCTATGCCCACAGGGAGGTTAGCAAAATGGAAAATATTACTTACGGAATTCGATATCGTCTATGTGACGTGGACGGCTATGAAAGCTCAAGCCTTAGCCGATCACTTGGCTCATAATCCTGTTGATAATGACTAAGAACCTTTAAGGACGTATTTTCCCGATGAAGAAGTGTTGCATGCAGACAAAATGGAATTTACTAAGGAGCCAGGATGGAAACTTTTCTTTGACGGAGCTGCGAATGCAAAGAGAGTTAGAATAGGAGCACTACTTATTTCTGAAACAGGACATCATTATCCTGTTACGGCTCAACTACGCTTCTATTGTACTAACAATATGGTTGAATATGAAGCATGCATTTTGGGGTTACGGTTGGCAGGTGGACATGGATGTCCAGGACGTCTTGGTCTTGGGAGACTCGGACCTTCTGGTAGATCAGGTTCAAGGTGAATGGGAAATAAGGGATTTGAAGCTTATACCATATCATCAATGTTTGCATGACCTGATTAAGCGATTTCGATCAGTAGAGTTCAGACATATCCCAAGAAAGCATAATGAGGTTGCTGATGCTTTGGGTACTCTAGCATCAATGTTGCATCACCCATACAAGATCCATGTTGACCTATTACATATTCAGATTCGGGATCAACATGCTTATTGCAATATGATAGAGGAAGAAATGGATGGCGAGCCATGGTTTTATGATGTCAAAGAATACCTTATGATTGGAATATACCTAGAGCAGGCAACTGGAGATCAAAAGAGAGCCATTTGAAAATTGACAAATGGATTTTTCCTCGGTGGAGGAGTGCTATACAAAAGAACACCGAATTTGGGTTTGTTGAGATGTATAGAAGCTAGTCAAGCCATGATAGTAATGACAAAGGTACACGCTGGAGTATGTGGACACCATATGAGTGGATACGTATTGGCTAAGAAGATTCTGCGAGCAGGATATTATTGGCTCAATATGGAGCGTGATTATATCAATTTTGTTGACCGATGAGTTACAAAGCTTGGAATGGAATTCTGATGATCCGATTAGTTTCAGGGGATCATTTATGACTTATTAGAGCAATCATAATCCAATTCGCAGGTCCGGTGTAGTTTTAGGCTTGAATTGGCTAAGGTTGAATTTTGGCGAAATCCAAACGGTAGGTGAGATTTTGATCCGGGGCTCTGAATGAAATTCCGAGAGTTGCAGAAGCTCCGTTAGGTGATTTTGGATATGCGTGCAAAATTTCATGTCATTCAGAGGTGGTTAGGACGTGTTTTAGATCAAATGTTGGTTTTAGAAGTTTTTATGAAAAATTAGGCTTGAATCCGTGAGAAAATGGTGATTTTGATGTTTATGATGGTGTTTTTATGTTGCGAGCAAGTTTGAATGAGGTAATGTGAGGTATTTGTGCTTTTGGTTGAGGTCCTGGGGGCCTTAGGATGTTTTCGGGAGGTTAAATGGGAGAATATTGGAGTTATAGCAGGTCTGAGATTTTGGCTTCTGGTATTTTCGCTTCTGCGGATAGGGAACCGCAGAAGCGGCCTCGCAGAAGCGACCAGGAGGTCGCAGAAGAAGACCGGGCGGTCCAGGTTTCCGCAGAAGCGGATGGTATGTCCACAGAAGCGGGCTCGCAGAAGCGAGCCCAGGATCGCAGAAGCGGAGACGGCAGCTAAGGGAGAAAATCGCAGAAGCGGCAGTTGCTCCGTAGGTCCGGTCTTGTTGGTGCGAGTATGTGACCGCAGAAGCGGTCCTCGCCTTTTAGTGAAAATTCGTAGAAGCAACGTGACTTCCGCAGAAGCGGACTCGCTTAAGCGAGTAAATTTCCGCATAAGCGGAAATCGTCAGTGATTTAATTATAACAGTGTATCAAAAATTCAGAGTTTAAACACACACTTTTAACTTTAGGGAGAGACGAACTTCGAGGGTTTTCAAGGAGAAACAGTGGGAAATCATCAGGTAAGGGTTCCTAAACCCAAATTACATTGTTATAACACATAAACATAGATTAAACGCCCCAAAGACTGAGAATTTAAGTGAAAAACATGGTGGTTAGGGCTTGGAAATTTAGGAAAATAATAGTGGAAGTTGAGGGGTCAAACAGACTCCGTTTTCGATAAAATTTATATGCACGGACTCGTGGCGAGACGAGGAATCTTTTGGTATAATTTTCGGAATTTTTCGAGAAGCAGGCCCGGGGCCCGGGTTTTACCAACTTGGTGCATTATTGCATTTTCAAGTAAATTAGATTAGGTTATGTTTTTTTGACCTATATTGATATAATTACTGTGGTTTTAACTAGATTTGACGCACGAGATGGCAAATTCAAAGGGAAAAGGCATCGCGGACGAGTCCATGGCCGGCGTAGCGGACGAGATGGCAAATTCAAATGGAAAAGTCCACGAGATGGCACATTGTGTTAGATATATTGTGGGTTGTAAGCCATGTTTGGGGCCTTGTGCCGACCTGTGGTATCCCTAGGGGATAGATATATATATGTGATAGCTTGGTTTGCTTAATCACTGATCTCAGTCCTGGTTTGAAATCACCATTTTGAAATGCTAAGTCACCTGTTCTTGGAAACTTAAATGAAAATTAAAGTATTTTAATTATTAATGAACTGGAACCTGGAGATAAATAATTTGAACCGTCATATGCATGTTGTGGACTGAGAATGGATCGGGCTGCACGCCGCAGTAGATGATGTAAGGATCGGGCTGCATGCCGCACCAGATGACTTGATATTGTGCTTGGGCTGAAGGAGCCCCTCCGGAGTTTGTACACACCCCCAATGAGCGTCGTCGACGTTAAATAGATTGGGTTACACGTCGTAGCGGTCATGTGCATTGCATTGCATTTTTATCTATGAATTACCTGTGCTAATAGTGATTTGTTGTTGTTACTAGTTCGTAGGAAGTATCGGATTGTAGTTTAGCTTTGCTTTGTGATATTCTGTGGATTTCCTGCTTTCAGCTATTAATATAAACTTTTTACTCACTGAGTACTTAGTTCTCACCTGTACTCCCTGGACCTTTGTGTGCAGATTCAGGTACACCGGAGGGTTAGACAAGCACTCCAGTTTCTATTAGAGTTATTTCGAGTTGCTGAGGTAGCTGCCGGCGTTCGCAGAACCTAGCTTCTCTTTCCATTCAGTTATTTCTATATGTTTCAGACTTGAGTATTTCGTTCAGTATTTCTATTACTATTCAGTTTTGTTTAGAGGCTCTAGACTCGTGACCCCAGATCTTTGGGAGTGTTATTTTGTTTTCGCACTTCTCAGTATTTATTTATATTATTATTATTGGAGTATCTATTGACAAATATATAATTTTTAAGTTGTCCTATTGGGACTAGTTTTCTAATTGAACACAGTTGTTGGTCTGGCTGGCCTAGTTTTAGTGTTGGGCGCCATCACGACCGGATTTGGGTTGTGACAAGTTGGTATTAGAACCTAGGTTACTAGGACTCGCGAGTCATGAGCTGGTTTACTAGGCTTTCGCGGATCGGTACGTAGACGTCCGTATCTATCCTCGGGAGGCTACAAAACTTTAGAAAACACTTCACTTTCTTGGAATTCTTATCGTGCCTTTTTGATTTAGCTTGAGAAATAACTCTTGAAATTCCTTCCACACGTCTATATGCACACATGAGCGTTCAGTAATATATTTGCCTTGATGGCTGGTGATTCCTTGATTGAGGTGCGAGATGTAATCTCCGCGAGTTCATGTTGGGCCAGTCTGGAGGACTTGAGGCCGAATATTCCCCTATGGCATGAGCACCGAGGTGCTGATTTCACGAGCTGGTATTATGAACTTATATATTCAGTATTGTCCCTAACTGTGGGAATGTCAGCTAGATAGCTACGCGATGAGTATATTGGTGTTATGTGATGTTTCTATATGACTTTGAAGCGTGGAAGAAGGACTACTAGATGATAGCTTGACCATTAAGCGTTTGATTTCCCTTGTGATTGGATGTGTTGCCCAGAGTTGTGGGTGCGTGGAGAATCTTTTCAGTTCCCATAGTTGGGAGCGAAGTACATAGCACGTTGTGGGTTGAGTTCAAACCTAGGAAGGTTATATGACCGTGTAACGTATATGATTGTGGAAGGCATGTTGAAATACTGAATCGATGCGAATTAGGTGGGGTATCTCCTACGGGGTGTCCTTATGTGTATGTTAGAAGATCTCAGGTGTAATTGAAAGGAATTTTCTATGTGTCATCGTTCGAATTGGTGCAACACATGTCCATGTATCAATTTTGATAATGTAATACAGGTATTATTGAGATTTAATATTGTTAATGTGACGCGTGATTTTTGCCTGGAGCAATTAAATTCCAATATATATATATATAATAATACAAAAATGATTTTTGGTTTGTAATTGTGTGATTTAGTTGAAATACCAGTGTTTTGGTTTGAAAATAAAAATAAAATTAAAATTACGAAAATAAATCAATTGGAAAATATCCTAAAGAGTATAAAATTCAGAAAAATCAAATAAAATGCAAAAATACCGGAAAATAAAGGAAAAAAATAGGAAAAATCAAATAAAATGCAAAAGTAAAATGGCAAATATACCGGAAAATTAAGGAAAAAAATAGGAAATAAAAGAAAAATAGTAGTTGAAAATAAATAAATAAAGGAAAATACAAAATACAAAAAAAGAAAATATAAGAAAATAAATAAAATACAAGTTAAAATACAATACAATATAAATTTGGGCTAAAATACTGTAACACCCCGCCTATGGCCACACATGGACCCTACAGCGTAGTGCCGGTCGTGCGACACATGGACACGCAGCCTAAGGAATTGTTACCCTTGGGTATAGGAACATTCCACGCATAGCTGCAGCTACTGGGAATCGAACTTAAGACCCAAGGATTTTCAGGGATTTTACTCCCTCACCTCTCACCAATTGAGCTGCCACCCGACAGGGATATTGATTTCTGTATCGATCTGGCACCGGGCACTCAGCCCAACTCTATTCCACCCTATCGTATGGCCCCACCGGAGTTAAAGGAGTTAAAAGATCAGTTGCAAGACCTTCTAGAAATGAGCTTTATCAGGCTTAGTGTTTCTCCCTGGGGTGCACCTGTGTTATTTGTGAAAAAGAAGGATGGCTCGATGCGGATGTGTATTGATTATCGGCAATTAAACAAAGTTATGATAAAGAATAAGTATCCACTGTCGATGATTGATGACTTGTTTGACCAGCTCCAGGGAGCGAGGGTGTTCTCGAAAATAGACTTGTGGTCGGGCTACCATCAGCTAAAGATCAGGGTGGCTGACATTCCTAAGACAGCCTTTTGCACTCGGTGTGGGAACTATGAATTCTTGGTCATGTCTTTCGGGTTGACCAATGCTCCAGCAACATTCATGGAGTTGATGAATCGGGTGTTCAGGCCTTATCTAGATTTGTTTGTGATAGTCTTTATAAATGATATCCTAGTATACTCCCGTAGCCAGGAAGAGCACGAGCAGCACCTCAGAGTGGTTCTTCAGACTCTGAAGGATAATCAGCTATATGCCAAATTTTCAAAATGTGAGTTCTGGTTGAGGTTGGTTGCATTTCTCGGTCATATCGTATCACTGGAGGGTATTCAGGTGGACCCAAAGAAGATTGAGGCAGTCTAGAATTGGCCTCGACCAGCTTTAGTGACCGAGATCCGGAGTTTCTTGGGGTTAGCAGGTTACTACCGTCGATTTGTAGAGGGGTTCTCTTCTATTGCAGCCCCGATGACCAGGTTGACCCAGAAGGGTGTCCAGTTCCAGTGGTCAGGTGAGTGTGAGGCGAGCTTTCAGAAGCTCATGACAGCCTTGACTACGTCACGAGTGTTGATATTACCTACGGGTGCAGGGCCTTATGCAGTGTTTACTGTGATGCATCCCGTACGGGGCTTGGAGCGGTATTGATGCAGGATGGCAAGGTTATTGCTTATGCTTCGAGACAATTGAAAATCATGAGAAGACTTATCCGGTTCATGATCTTGAGCTAGCAGCAGTGGTTCATGCCTTAAACATCTGGAGGCATAATCTATATAGTGTGGCGTGTGAGGTGTTCACGGATCACAAAATCCTACAATACTTATTCAAACAAAAGGAGTTGAATTTGCAATAGAGGAGATGGTTAGAGTTGCTGAAGGACTATGATGTTACTATCCTATATCACCCAGGTAAGGCCAATGTGGTGGCCGATGCATTGAGTAGAAAGTCTGCCAGCATGGGTAGTCTCGCTTATATTCCAGTCAGTCAGAGACCACTTGCCCTAGATGTCCAGCCCTTAGCCAATCGGTTCGTGAGACTAGACATTTCTGAGCCTAGTAGGGTGTTAGCCTGCACGGTCGCTCGTTCTTCTCTATTAAAGCGCATCCGTGAGCCCAGCAAATTATGGAACAAGCAACGGCTTTCGCGCGAAAGCAATTTGATGATCCTCATTTGCGTGACTTGAGGGATACTGTACAGCGGGGAGGTGCCACGAAGGTAACTCTAGATGATGACGGAGTATTGATATTGTAGGGGCGCATTTGTGTGCCCAATGTGGAGGGGATTCGAGAGTTAATCTTAGCGGAGGCCCACAGTTCACGGTATTCTATTCACCCGGGCGCCGCGAAGATGTATCAGGATTTACGGCAGCACTATTGTTGGCGCAGGATGAAGAAGGACATCGTTGTGTATGTCGCTCGGTGTCTAAACTGTCAGCAGGTGAAATATGAGCACTAGAGGCCTGGTGGTGTATTCCAGAGAATTGAAATTACCGAGTGGAAATGGGAGCGGATCACAATGGACTTCGTTACTAGACTTTATTTGACTCAGAGGAGATTTGATGCTATCTGGGTCATTGTTGATAGGCTGACCAAGTTAGCACACTTCATTCCAGTATCTGTCTCTTACTCATCGGAGAAGCTAGGAGAGATTTACATCAGGGAGATTGTTCGCCTTCATGGGGTGCCGGTGTCTATTATCTCAGATCGGGGTACGCAGTTTACCTCGCGTTTCTGGAGAACGGTCCAGCAGGAGTTAGGCACCCAAGTTCAGTTGAGTACATCTTTCCATCCTCAGACGAACAGTTAGTCCTAGAAGACTATTCAGATCCTAGAGGACATGCTCCGAGACCGTGTCATTAATTTTGGAGGCTCGTAGGACCAGTTTCTACCATTAGCAGAGTTCGCCTACAACAACAGCTACCAGTCTAGCATTCAGATGGCTCCGTATAAGGCATTGTATGGTAGGCGATGTCGGTCTCCAGTCAGATGGTTTGAGCCGGAAGAGGCTTGCTTGTTGGGTACAGACTTAGTTCAGGAGGCCTTAGACAAGGTCAAGACTATCCAGGAGAGATTACGTTCAGCTCAGTCCAGACAGAAGACTTATGCGGATTGTAAGGTCAGAGATGTGGATTTCATGGTTGGTGAGGGGGTATTGCTCCGGGTATCGCCTATGAAGGGCGTGATGAGGTTCGGAAAGAAGGGCAAGCTCGGTCCTAGGTATATTGGTCCATTTGAGATTTTGGACCGAGTGGGAGAGGTGGCTTACAGACTAGCACTGCCACCTAGCTTATCAGCCGTACATCCAGTTTTTCATGTATCTATGCTTCGGAGGTACCACGGCGATCCCACACATATGTTAGACTTCAACACTATCCAATTGGACAATGACCTATCTTACGAGGAAGAGCCGGTGGCCATTCTAGACCGGCAAGTTCGACAGTTAAGGTCGAAGAGTTTTCCTTTTGTGCGTGTTCAGTGGAGAGGTCAGCCTCCTGAGGCATCGACCTGGGAGTCTGAGTCTGATATGCGTAGCCGTTACCCACATTTGTTCCCCGACTCAGGTACTTCCTTCTCTTGTCCGTTCGAGGACGAACGGTTGGTTTAGAGGTGGAGGATGTGACGACCCAAAGGGTCATCACCTGTTTTCCTCATTTTCCCCGCGCTCTCGAGGCCTTGAAAACCTCATTTTATGTTTCCTCGATTTACGTGCATAATCTGGGCATGTAGCCGAAAAGATTTTGTGCTAGAATATGTGAATTCTATGAAAAATTGAAGAAATTTGATATTAATATTGATATAGTTGACTTTGGTTAACCTTTTTGGTAAACAGACCCGGACCCGAGATCGAACGGTATCGGAAGGTCCGTAGGAAAATATGGGACTCGGGCATGCGTCCGGAGTCGAATTCCGAGGCATAGAGCCCAAGATATGAATTTTTCTTTTTTGCTGAAATTATTAAATGAAAATTGATTAAATGACCATGGTATCAGGCTCGTATTTTTGTTCCGACAGCCGGTACAAGTCTTAAATATTATTTAAGTACTTCCTGCAAAGTTTGACGACATTTGGACGTCGTTTGATGTGTTTTGAACTTTAAGTTCCAAATTTGAAAGTTTATGAAGTTAAAGGAAGAAAATCATGAACTTGAGGCTTGATTTGATGAAAACGATGTTATATTGGCGATTTGACCGCGCAAGCAAGTTTTTAGTATGTTTTTGCAGTTGTGTACATGTTTGGTTTTGTTACAACCCATATCCGCACGTGTTAGTTCATTCCATACGTTAGTTAACACAAATCCAAGAAGGAATTATCCTTGAGATGATAAGAAGTTAATCCTATTGATCTTAAGTGATACAAGGGTGCATAAGGGTGATTAACAAGTATTAGAAGTTAAACGAATCAAGGATGTTGTAACTCGTATTTTTGGGTAAACCTATAGGTGCTTAATATACTCAAGAGGTCATGTTTTAAGGTATTTGAATCATATAATATCTGTATCATAAGTCTTGAAGTAAAACGAGTTATAAACAAAAGTTGACAAAAGTTGTTGCAACTTAGGTTCATAGTTTTACTTAAACTTTAGGTCAGATGTTATTAAGCTTTTCTCCCAATATACTTGGAGTTATGGGGTGATATACCCACCAAATTGAATATCTATGTGTCTAGTTTCCAACGCATTAAACCATTTATCAATCCAACATTAGAGTAGAGAGATGTAAACATTTTCGTGAGACTGCACAAGCTGCTACGGGACAAGTAGGTGGGCCACCTAAATGACGGCCCAAAAGAGGCAATTTCGGGTCATACAAAGAGCCCATCAAAAGGCTTATTTTCTGCAATATATCTCTCATTATATGTCACAAATTACCAGACCTAAACCCCTGCAAACTTCCTCCCAAAAACTATCCACAAACCCTAATTGATTTTCCCTCTCTTTCAAGTTCAAATTGGGGGTAAACACTAGAGTTTGAAGAACCAAGATAAAGGCTGAGTTATCCAACAAGTAAGATGAGTTTACTGCTGTATTTAATACATTTATTCCTGCTTTGATTTCATGGTAATTCGTTTTATATATGTAAGAGCTCACGGGACGGTGATCGGAAGCCGTGAGTTCAAGTTATTCACTTATAGCGGAATGTTTTGCGGACTGTTTTGTGTTGCTGTTGGGCTGCGTTTTTATTACTGTTTTGTGGCGTTTTGGAGGAGGCAGGGTGTGGAGAAACACCATATATATGTTGGGTTGTGGTCTGTTAGTTCTTTGTAATATTTTTGGATCGTTTGATACGACTATGGTGGCCGTCGTAGGTATGAAGTGATTAGGTGGTGTGTGGACTGTTTTGGGAGGCTCAATATGTTTATTGTTGATGTTGTTTAGGCTGTTTGGTGATTGTTTTGAATGGTGTGAAGTCATATATATAGTGGAGGTTCTGTCCGTTTCATCGTAAAATAGGTTGTGGTCGATACATAATAGTTATGACGCTTGAATGATAACTATAGTATCGTTTCTCTTATTGTAGACTAAGGAGTCATGAAAATTGCATAGCTTGAGATTGGGGCAGTATATACAAGGTATGTGAGGCTATCCCTTTCCTTATTTTGCACGACTCCAATTGTACATAATGTAATGAACGAGCATCCAAAGATACTCTACTCTTAGAAGCTAGTTGTACTTACATTGTTTCCTCTCTTATGGAACGATTGATGTCGATGTTGGTTCTATTATTCTTATATTATCAATCTTGTTGGTACTTCCTGATTCCTATAAGGTTCATAGTGAAGAGTTAGTCCTAATAAGATGTGCAGAGGATACCGACCTTACGTCACTCCAAAAGGTCTAGAACGTGTTTCCATGAGTCGAGCATGCATTATATATATATATGTATTTATTTTACTCTACCGAGCCGCTCTATAATTGGCCGGGTATGACACCTATAGTGCAACCACTAATCAGTTGGGTTTTACCGAGTTCCACATGGCCGGGTACGTTTTTACCGAGCCTATTACGGCCGGGTATGATATGATGATGATGATGCCCATAGAGGAGTATGTTTTAAAAGTTTATGTATTTATACAAATGTATTATGCATTTCATGTCAGTAGTCCTCAGGGGTACTCAGATGTTACAGGTTGTATATTTTTTATCCCTGCTTACATTGCTATTCATATTTATGGTTCCCTGCCTTACATACTCAGTACTTTATTCGTACTGACGTCCTTTTATTTGTGGACGCTGCATGTCGTGCTGCAGGTCCTGATAGACAGGCAGGTGCGGCTCCCCTACCATAGTAGGTTGTCCAGTTCAGCGGTGATTGGCGAGGTCCCTTCTCCAGACTTGCCGTGGTCTTGGTTCGGATTTTTGTTGATAGATGTTATGGGTATGTCAGGGCCCTGTTCCGACTGTGCTTCAGTACTTATGTTCCTTTAGAGGCTCATAGACAACTGTCGACTCATGTATAGTTTGGTATTCGTTGTCAGCTATTTTTGGTTGTGTAGTCTTTCATGGTAGCGTGGTAGCTTGTACCATATGTATATAGTTACTTAATTGTCTGGTCATCCCATGTTATGTAGGTTCATGCCAGCATACTTTATTTTTGGTTGTCCATGATCCATGTCTACCATTTATATTATCCTGTCAGCCCTAAAATATAATAAAGAAGGTTAGATAATATGTACGTCGGTGCTCGACAAGTATGGTCGAGTGCAAGTCATGACCCTCCAGTTTGGGTCGTGACAAACTTGGTATCAGAGCAGGTCTGGCCTAGGGATTGTCTATGAGCCGTGTCTAGTAGAGTCTTGATTATAGATGTGTAGCACGCCACATTTATAATCAGGAGGCTACATGACATTTAGGGTTGTTATCTTCTTCTTGAATCTAGATCGTGCATAGAGTTGAGTTGTAAGTATTTGTCTCTAATATTCACCTTGTTTTCTTTCAGCAATGCCTTCGATTAGGAAGCAAACAAATAGTAGACAGCTTGATACAGCTGCGGAGGAGGGTACCAGTCAGGTGCCCCAAGATATAGTAGGCCAATGTGAGGCTCAAAGTGAGATGCCATCTCATACCTCATCTACTCTGTCTCCTCCAGAGGATATTACGAGGAACCCAGCACCTCCAGTTCCTCCATCGGGTACTACAGACCAAGATATGCGGAATGCTTTGCAATTATTGACCAGCTTGGTAGCTGCTCAGGTGCAGAGGCAGAATACAGGGGGTGCTGATAAACCAGCTAGTACGAGAGTTAGTGATTTTATTAATTTAGACCCTCCAGTGTTTACCGGATCGGACCCCAAGGAGGACCCCCGGACTTTTATTGACCATGTTCATCGTACATTGCGGGTTATGCATGTTAGTGATACAGAGGCAGTAGAGTTGGCTTCTTATCGGTTACGGGATATGGCGGTTCTCTGGTATGATAGCTGGGAGAGATCCAGGGGTCTGAATGCTCCTCCAGCTGTGTGGAAGGAATTTTCTGAAGCCTTTCTTCGTCACTACTTACCAGTTAAGATACGACGAGCTAGAGCTGATAAGTTCTTGAACCTTAGACAAGATAATATGAGTGTGCGAGAGTACAGTATGCAGTTTGATTCTTTAGCAAAGTATGCTCCACATATGGTGGTCGAGATGAGTGATAGGGTGCATTTGTTCGTGCACGGGTTGGGACCACATCTGATAAATGAGTGCACGACAGCCTCCTTAGTGGAGGGCATGGATATTTCCCTAATTCAAGCTTATGCCCGCCAGAAAAGGGCAGATAGGGAGCAGGATAGGGGCCAGCATAAGAGGTCAATATTTGCACGGTATTCTGATGACTTCAGAGGAAATGTCAGGCCACAATCTTCGAGGAGTCTGGCACCATTTGTAGATAGTGCTCCTCCACAGTTTCAGAGGCCTCGATATGATCGATTTACCTATTCTGGTCTAGGTCAGAGTTCGCGGGCATCAGGTTCACAACATCATAGGGATACTAATCAGATGAGACCCACAACACCACGTTGTGATAAGTACGGCAAGGCCCACTTTGGACTGTGCCATCGAGGTTCTAATGCATGTTATTCTTGCGGACAGCTTGGCCATATGATGCGGGATTGTCCTAACATGGGAGGTTATGGTATGACTCAGCCGACTGGATCTGTGTCTGGTTCTTCCTTATCAGTCCGAACTCCAGTACGGGGTTTTCAGTAGTCGACAGGTGGTGGTAGAGGCAGAGGTGTAGTGTGGAGTTCAAGCGGTGGTCAAAATCGAACCTATGCTCAAGTAGGTCGACTGGATCTCGAGTCATCTCCAGATGTTATTACAGGTATATTGTCTATGTCTTCTTATGATGTATATGCGCTGATTGATCCAGGATATACATTATCATATGTTACACCCTTTGTGGATAATAAGTTTGGCATTGAACCTGAATTGATAAGTAAACCCCTTGCGGTATCTACTCCGATAGGGGACTTGGTGATTGCTAGAAGGGTTTATAGAGGTTGCACTATGATGATTTGTAGTCGTCAAACCTCGGCAGATTTATTTGAGTTAGCAATGGTTGATTTTGATATGATACTGGGAATGGATTGGTTGGCCTCATGCTATGCAAATGTTAACTGTCGTATGAAGATGGTGAGGTTTCAATTTCCTGGTGAACCCGTCATTGAATGGAAGGGGGACATTGCTATACCAAAAGGTAGGTTTATTTCCTATCTTAAGGCAAGACAAATGATCTCAAAAGGTTACATTTATCATATCGTTCGAGTTAGGGATGCGGAGGTGAAGCTGCCTACTCTACAATCAATCCCCGTGGTCAATAAATATCCAGATGTTTTCCCATATGAACTCCCTGGCCTTCCTCCTGAAAGGGAGATTGATTTTAGCATTGATGTGTTGCCTGACACTCAACCGATCTCTATCCCTCCATATAGAATGGCCCCGGCAAAGTTGCGAGAGTTGAAGGTGCAGTTAAAGGACTTGCTGGATAAGGGCTTCATTAGGCCTAGCACTTCACCTTGGGTCCAGTCCTATTCGTGCGGAAGAAAGATGGGTCTTTACGGATGTGTATCGACTATCGTCAGTTTAACAAATTTACTATAAAGAACAAGTATCCACTTCCAAGAATTGACGACCTGTTTGACCAACTCCAGGGTGCCAAGTATTTTTCCAAGATTGACGTACGTTCAGGGTATCATCAGATGAGGGTTAAGGAGAAGGATATTCCAAAGACGACCTTCCGGACAAGATATGGGCACTTTGAGTTCTTGGTGATGTCATTCGGGCTAACAAATGTTCCAGCTGCTTTTATAGATCTCATGAATACTATATTCAGGCCCTCTCTCGATGTGTTCATGATTGTATTCATTGATGACATTCTGGTGTATTCTCATTCGGAGGGGGAACATGCGGGCCACTTGCGGATTGTATTACAGACACTTCAAGATCGTAAGTTATATGCTAAGCTCTCCAAATGTGAATTTTGGCTGAACTCAGTAGCATTCCTTGGCCTTGTAATATCTAACAAGGGTATCAGTGTTGACACTCAAAAGATTGATGCAGTAAAGAATTGGCCGAGACCTACAACACCATCAGAAATCCGCAGCTTCCTAGGGCTAGCAGAATATTATAGGCAATTTGTAGAAGGGTTCTCCTCTATATCCGCACCATTGTCTAAGTTAACACAGAAAGCTACTAAGTTCCAGTAGTCTGCCGCTTGTGAATGAAGTTTTCAGGAGTTGAAGAATCGATTGACATCCACACCAGTTCTTACTCTTCCTGAAGGAGCAGAAGGTTATGTGGTATATTGTGATGCCTCGGGTATAGGTTTGGGGTTCGTATTGATGCAATGGGGGAATGTGATTGCTTATGCATCCAGACAATTGAAGAAGCATGAAAAGAATTATCCAACCCATGATTTATAATTGGCTTCAGTAATATATGCCTTGAAGATATGGCGACACCACTTATACGGTGTCCATGTTGACATCTACATGGATCATAAGAGTTTACAATACATCTTCGAGCAAGAAGCATTAAATTTGAGGCAGCGTAGATGGCTTGAATTATTGAAAGACTACGATGTCGAGATATTGTATCATCCCGGTAAAGCCAATGTTGTGGCAGATGCTCTCAGCCGTAAGTCAATGGGAAGTTTAGTACATATTAAGGCAGGTGGATGGGGTTTGACTAAAGAGCTTCATCAGCTAGCCAATATGAGAATCAGATTGTTAGACTCTGATGACGGAGGTGTTACTGTACAGAATACATCAGAATCATCTTTGGTTGCGGAGGTCAAAGCGCGACAATATGAAGATCCTACCTTAGTACGATTGAGAGAGGGCATTCAGCTGTGTGAAATTACGGCTTTTGAGATCGGAAGAGATGGTGCACTGAGATACTAGGGCCGATTACGTGTGCCTAATGTGGCAGGGTTGCGAGAAACGATTATGAATGAGATTCATCAATCCCGATATTCCATCCATCCCGACTCGACAAAGATGTACCATGATGTCAAGGAGCAAAATTGGTGGGACAACATGAAAAAGTCTATTACAGAATTTGTAGCCCAGTGTCCCAATTGTCAACAAGTAAAGATAGAACATCAGAAACCCGGTGGATTGCTTCAGAATATAGATATCCCTACCTGGAAATGGGAGGTGATTAATATGGACTTCGTTATTGGATTACCTCGCTATTATCATAAGTTTGACTCCATCTGGGTGATAGTTGATCGAGTTACAAAATGTGCCCATTTTCTGCCAGTTAAGACAACTTACACGACTGAAGATTATGCGAAACTATATATCAGGGAGATTGTTAGGCTTCATGGTGTGCCAATATCTATTATATCAGACCATGGAGCTCAATTTACAGCTAACTTTTGGAGGTTTTTTCAGAAGGGTTTAGGCACATAAGTGAATCTTAGCACTGCATTTCATCCGCAGACTGACGGACAGGATGAACGTACCATTCAGACACTGGAAGATATGTTACGAGCATGTGTTCTAGATTTTAAGGGAAATTGGGATGACCATCTTCCACTAATTGAATTTTCCTACAATAATAGCTACCATTCCAGTATTAAAATGGCCCCATACGAGGCACTATATGGGAGGAGATGTAGATCACCAGTTGGATGGTTCGAAGTCGGTGAAACAGAATTATATGGGCTATATTTGATTCACCAAGCCATTGAGAAGGTGAAAGTGATACAGGAGCGATTGAGGACGACACAAAGCAGGCAAAAGTCTTATTCTGATGTCCGACGTCGTGATCTGGAGTTTGAGGTTGGTGATTCGATTTTCCTTAAGATCTCGCCAATGAAGGGCGTTATGCGTTTTGAAAAAAAAGGTAAGTTGAGTCCACGGTATATCGGTCCGTACAAAATTCTTCGACGTATTGCCATCCGAATTGGAATCTATCCATTCGGTATTCCACGTATCTATGTTGAGGAAATGTATTGGCGACCCTTCTTGAGTTGTCCCTTTCAATTATGTACAAGTTACAGAGGATCTATCATATGAAGAAGTGCCAGTGGCTATATTAGATCGACAAGTCCGCAAGCTGAGAACAAAAGATGTAGCTTCCGTCAAAGTATTATGGAGGAACAAGAATGTGGAAGAAATGACATGGGAAGTAGAAGAAGAGATGAAGTCTAAATACCCTTACCTATTCCACAATGATGATAACAAGGATGCTGGTGGAACGCAGGATACATTGGAAAGTTGAAACGACTTTATGAGGTAAGCAATAAGTTGAAAATACTCTTCTTTAATACAAAATGGTGATATGCAGATAATGTACATGTCCATAATGCTTTGTGTAGCCTTGTGAGGCCATATGTTGTGCTTGACTGCTTGTAAGTTTTGCTAGTAACCATTTTATAAGGGAAAATTGACCAGAAATTTCCGTTGAAATCCACGGTGATTTGGACTCCCCATAAACCCTTACATTCGAGGACGAATGTTCCTATGGGGGGAGGGTGTTACAACCCATATCCGCATGTGTTAGTTCATTCCATATGTTAGTTAACACAAATCCAAGAAGGAATTATCCTTGAGATGATAAGAAGTTAATCCTATTGATCTTAAGTAATACAAAGGTGCATAAGGGTGATTAACAAGTATTAGAAGTTAAACGAATCAAGGATGTTGTAACTCGTATTTTTGGGTAAACCTATAGGTGCTTAATATACTCAAGAGGTAATGTTTTAAGGTATTTGAATCATATAATATCTGTATCATAAGTCTTGAAGTCAAACGAGTTATAAACAAAAGTTGACAAAAGTTGTTGCAACTTAGGTTCATAGTTTTACTTAAACTTTAGGTCAGATGTTATTAAGCTTTTCTCCCAATATACTTGGAGTTATGGGGTGATATACCCACCAAATTTAATATCTCTGTGTCTAGTTTCCAACGCATTAAACCGTTTATCAATCCGACATTGGAGTAGAGAGATATAGACATTTTCGTGAGACTGCACAAGCTGCTACGAGACAAGTAGGTGGGCCACCTAAATGACGGCCCAAAAGAGGCAATTTCGGGTCATACAAAGAGCCCATCAAAAGGCTTATCTTCTGCAATATATCTCTCATTATATGTCACAAATAACCAGACCTAAACCCCTGCAAAATTCCTCCCAAAAACTATCCACAAACCCTAATTGATTTTCCCTCTCTTTCAAGTTCAAATTGGAGGTAAACACTAGAGTTTGAAGAACCAAGATAAAGGCTGAGTTATCCAACAAGTAAGGTGAGTTTACTGCTGTATTTAATACATTTATTCTGCTTTGATTTCATGGTAATTCATTTTATATATGTAAGAACTCACGGGACGGTGATCGGAAGCCGTGAGTTCAAGTTATTCACTTATAGCGGACTGTTTTGCGGACTGTTTTGTGTTGCTGTTGGGCAGCGTTTTTATTACTGTTTTGTGGAGTTTTGGAGGAGTAAGGGTGTGGAAAAACACCATATATATGTTAGGTTGTGGTCTATTAGTTCTTCGTAATATTTTTGGGTCGTTTGATACGACTCTGGTGGCCGTCGTAGGTATGAAGTGATTAGGTGGTGTGTGGACTGTTTTGGGAGGCTCAATATGTTTATTGTTGATGTTGTTTAGGCTGTTTGGTGATTGTTTTGAATGGTGTGAAGTCATATATATAGGGGAGGTTCTGTCCGTTTCATCGTAAAACAGGTTGTGGTCGATACATAATAGTTATGACGCTTGAATGATAACTATAGTATCGTTTCTCTTATTGTAGACTAAGGAGTCATGAAAATTGCATACCTTGAGATTGGGGCAGTATATACAAGGTATGTGAGGCTATCCCTTTCCTTATTTTGCACGACTCCAATTGTACATAATGTAATGAACGAGCATCCAAAGATACTCTACTCTTAGAAGCTAGCAGTACTTACATTGTTTCCTCTCTTATGGAACGATTGATGTCGATGTTTGTTCTATTATTCTTATATTATCAATCTTGTTTGTACTTCCTAATTCCTATAAGGTTCATAGTGAAGAGTTAGTCCTAATAAGGTGTGCAGAGGATACCGACCTTATGTCACTCCAAAAGGTCTAGAACGTGTTTCCATGAGTCGAGCATGCATTATATATATATATATGTATTTATTTTAATCAACCGAGACGCGCTATAGTCGGCCGGGTACGGCACCTATTGTGCAACCACTGATCAGTTGGGTTTTACCGAGCTCCATGTGGCCGGGTACGTTTTTACCGAGCCTATTACAGCCGGGTATGATATGATGATGATGATGATGCCCACAGAGGCGTATGTTTTAAAAGTTTATGTATTTATACAAATGTATTATGCATTTCATGTCAGTAGCCCTCAGAGGTACTCGGATGTTACATGTTGTATATTTTCTATCCCTGCTTACATTATTGTTCGTATTTATGGTTCTCTGCCTTACATACTCAGTACTTTATTCGTACTGACGTCCTTTTATTTGTGGACGCTGCATGTCGTGCTGCAGGTCCTGATAGATAGGCAGGTGCGGCTCCCCCACCATAGTAGGTTGTCCAGTTCAGCGGTAATTGGCGAGGTCCCTTCTCCGGACTTGTCGTGGTCTTGAAACGCATTTTTATTGATAGATGTTATGGGTATGTCAGGGTCTGTTTCGACTGTGCTTCAGTACTTATGTTCCTTTAGAGGCTCATAGACAAGTGTCGACTCATGTATAGTTTGGTATTCATTGTCGGCTATTTTTGGTTGTGTAGTCTTTCATGGTAGCGTGGTAGCTTGTACCATATGTATGTAGTTACTTAATTGTCTGGTCATCCCATGTTATGTAGGTTCATGCCAGCATACTTTATTTTTGGTTGTCCATGATCCATGTCTACCATTTATATTGATCCTGCCATCCCTAAAATATAATGAAGAAGGTTAGATAATATGTACGTCGGTGCTCGAAAAGTATGGTCGAGTGCTAGTCATGGCTCTCCAGTTTGGGTCGTGACAGGTTTGGAGCCCGAGGGCTAGGGTAAAGATTTGATAGGTCGTTGGAGCAGATTTTGAAAAATAACACAGCTGGTATTTTTCCCCCAGCTGGTATCTTCCCAATTGCGAAGAAATACTCGCAATTGCGAGAAGACTCGGACTTGGCCTTGGTTCGCAAATGCGAACCAATCTTCACAAAATGCGAAGATGGCAGGAAAATGCCTAGGCTCGCAAATGCGAGAAAACTCTCGCAAATGTGAAGAACTCAGAAGCCACCTTAAGTTCGCAAATGCGAACTGTATCTCGCGAATGCGAGGCTAACATGCTTGGGGCCAAAGTTCGCAAATGCGAACGTTTTCTCACAAATGCGAGGGCAACAGTCCAGAATCTGCTATGTTCGCAATTGCGAACAAATGTTCGCAATTCCCATATCCGCAGCTGTGCAATCCGATACTTAAATGAATTTTACACCTCTTTTCTTCATTCTTTCAAAATCCAACACACCACACACAATTCTCCAAGAGCAAAATCACTACGAAACACTTGTAAGTCACTTCTTACTTAATTCTTTCAATTCCTAACATCATTAAACATGTTTTTCAAGAGAAATCAAAGGTTTCATGGTGGAAATTCTTGTTTTTGGGTAGAACCTAGGTTTTTCATGAATTGGGGAATTAGACCTCGATTTAAGGTCCGATTTCGAAACAAATCATATAATTGAACTCGTGAGGGAATGGGTAACCGGATTTTGATCTGAACCCCGAGTTCCGACCAAGTGGGACTAGGGGCGTTTTGGGAAATTTTGGGTTAAACATTGAAAAAACCATTTTTAAGCATCCAAACCAATTTATATAGTATTTATTAAATTTATTGAACCAATTGTGATTAGATTCAAGCAAATTGAAGGTTGAAATCCGAGGTAAAGCTATATTTGAAGGATAATTGGACTTCAAGGCTTAGAGGTAAGTGTTTGATTAATCCTAGCTTGAGGGAATAGGATTAATCTGCTAATTGCTATGTGATCGAGTGCGGTGTATGGGATGTGGTGTCGAGCATCCATACACTGGCATCTAGCACAACTGTGAGTCATTTGTTGACATATATTGTGGGATGTTTTTAAGACATAATCTTGAACCCTTGCCGGGTTGTGAAGTTGATTACTGTTTCCCATGCCGGGACTTTACTGTGATGATTATTGTGTCCCTTGTCGGGACAGTTCATGTTAATTGTTTCATTCTTTTGCTCTTAACTATGATTGTTATTTGGGTGAGGAAGAGTGATAATGCACGAAGGGTGATGTCGTGCCTTGTTTTATAGATTATGCACGAAGGGTAATGTCGTGCCTTGTTTTATTGATTATGCACGAAGGATAATGTCGTGCCTTGTTTTATTGATTATGCACGAAGGACATGTCGTGCCTTGTTATTGATTATGCACGAAGGATCATGTCGTGCCTTGTGATGTCGATTATGCACAAAGGAACATTCCGTATCGTTGTTATTTGAACCATGCATGAAGGATCATGTCGTGCCATGGATGTGAGGATGAGAGTAAAAACACGAAGTGTCACGACCCGGATTTTCCCCCAACATCGGGATCGTGATGGCGCCTACTCGTGGTAGCTAGGCAAGCCACTGTATTCATACTATCCTGTTTTTAACACAATTTTAATTAAATAAATGCGGAATACTTTATCGAAATAGAAATAACTAATTACAAGATGAAAATCATACTGAAATCCTCTACCCAAGACGTGGAGTCACCAACTCACGAACTACTACCGAAAACTACACATAAGAGTTTGAAAGAAATATAACATAATTCTGTTTGTCTCGGAACAAAGAGACTACAACTAGTAACATAAATAAAGAGAGAGAGACGCCGGGCCTGCGGACGTCTGCAAGCTACCTCGGTCTCAAATATGATCAACTCCCACGCAATCGATTTACTGCTGCTGCTCCTGATCGTAACCTGGACCTGTGCAAAAACGCACGAAGTGTAGTATCAGCACAACCGACCCCATGTGCTGGTAAGTGCCTGGCCTATCCCGGCGAAGTAGTGACAAGCATAGGACCAGACACCCACATAAACCTGTGCAATTCAATATATATGTATACCACAGAATAACAAGAAAATAACCAGGTAATAACACAATAAGGAATATCTCAAAGAATTCAACAATTAACAACAGTTAATAAATTCACAAGGAAAAATAAAGTATAATGGAAACACAAGTAATATCAAGTTAAGGAATAGCAAGCAGTAGCACGGAATCACCCTTCGTGCTTTTACTCTCATCCTCACCAAATAAGCAAATAAAGTACACGGCATCACCCTTCGTGCTTTTACACTCATCCTCACATCCATAGTACGGCATGATCCTTCGTACATGGTTCAATAACAGGGCACGGCATGATCCTTCGTGCATAATCAATAAAACATGGTACGTCATTAACCTTCGTGCATAAATAAATAAACATGGCACGGCATCACCCTTCGTGCATTATCACTCTTCCTCACCCAAATAACAATCACAGTTAAGGGCAAAGAAAGAAGCAGTAATTCATAAACTGTCCCAACAAGGGCAATCAATAATCATATTCACAACAAGTCCCGACAAGGGAGAGCAATAACAATTCATCTGTAATATATCTCAAAATAATCATTTATCAACGACTCACGGTCATACTAGACGCCAGTGTATGGATGCTCGTCACCACAGCCCATACACCGTACTCGATCACATAACACATAATCCTATTCCCTCAAGCTAGGATAGAACAAACACTTACCTCGAATGTTTATGAACAATTCAATCCGTGGAAATGTCTTTTTCTTTCAAATTTGGCTCCAATCCAATCGTATCTATACACAATTGATTTAATATCATCAATACTACTCAACAAACTAATTCTTAAGACCAAATACAACTTTTACAACATTCTGCCCGGAATAGTGAATTTCAACCCCAGGCCCACATGGTCGGAACTCGGGGTTAGGACCAAAATCCGGTTACCCATCCCCCCACGAGTTCATGTATATGATTTGTTTCAAACTCAGACCTCAATTCGAGGTCCAATTTTCCAATTTATGAAAAACCCTATATTCTAACAAAAACAAGAAATTCCACCATGAAAATCTTTGATTTCTAATGAAAAACATGTTTAATGATGTTAGGAATTGAAAGAATTAAGTAAAAAGTGACTTACAATTGTTTTGATGAAGAAGGAATCCGTGAAGAATCGCAAATGGGTGTTTTTGTTTTGTAAAAAGTGAAGAAATGAACTGAAAATCGTGTTTTACAGGTCTCCGTGTTCGCATTTGCGAACATGGGTTCGCAATTGCGAACCCCGACCAATTTCTGAAGTTTGAAAAATAAGCTAAGGCTGGGAAGTTCGCATTTGCGAACATTTGTTCGTATTTGCGAACACTGGCAGACATTTGCGAAGCCAAGGCAAATCTGGGGGCTTCGCATTTGCGAACCAGGCTGGAAAGGGCAGTGTTCGCATTTGTGAACTAATGTTCGCATTTGCGAACACAGGCAGTAAAGGGCATTGTTCGCATTTGCGAACTATTGTTCGCATTTGCGAACATAGGCGGGACAAGGGGATGTTCGCATTTGCGAACAATTGTTCGCATTTGCGATCAGGGTTCGCATTTGCGAGCCCTGCCTTGTACTGCCCCCTTCGTATTTGCGAGCCCTGCCTTGATCTGCCTTCTTCGCAATTGCGAGAAATGCTTCGCAATTGCGAAGCCAACAGCTGGGTGAAAAACCAGCAGTGCAAAAATTCAGAATTTAATCCAACGGCCTATCAAATCTTTACCCGAGCCCCCGGGCTCCAAACCAAACATGTACACAACCTCAAAAACACATTATGAACTTGTTCGTGCGATCACATCGCCAATATCACATCGTTTTCATCAAATCAAGCCTCAAATTCATGATTTTCATACTTTTGGTTTTCAAAACTTTCAAACTTGGAACTCAAGGTCCAAAACATCTCAAACGACATCCGAATGTCACCAAACTTTACGGAAATCACATATATAATATTTAAGACTTGTACCGGGCGTCGGAACCAAAATACGAGCCCGATACCAAGGTCAATTAATTCATTTCCTTTAACAATTACATCAAAAATAATTTCATAGAAAAATTCATAACTTGGGCTCTAGGCCTCAGAATTCGACTCCGGACGCATGTCCAAGTCCCATATTTTCCTACGAACCTCTCGGGACCATCCAATCTCGGGTCCGGATCCGTTTACCAAAAATGTTGACCGAAGTCAACCATATCAATATTAATATCATTTTTATCCAAATTTCTCATAGAATTCATATTTTCTATCAAAAAATCTTTCCGGCTACATGCTCGGATTGTGCATGTAAATCGAGGCAACATGGAATGAGGTTTTCAAGGCCTCAGAAGCTAGAAATGATTAATAAAATAAGTGATGACCCTTTGGGTCGTCACAATCTCCACCTCTAAAACAACCGTTCGTCCTCGAACGGACAAAAGAAAGAAGTACCCGAGTCAGGAAACAAGTGTGGGTAGCGGCTCCGCATATCAGACTCGGACTCCCAGGTCGATGCCTCAGGAGGCTGACCTCTCCACTGAACACGCACAGAAGGATAACTCTTCGACCTCAACTGTCGAACCTGCGCCGGTCTAGAATGGCCACCGGCTCCTCCTCGTAAGATAGATCATTGTCCAATTGGACAGTACTGAAGTCTAACACATGTGTGGGATCGCCGTGGTATCTCCGAAGCATAGATACGTGAAAAACCGGATGCACGGCTGATAAGCTAGGCGGCAAAGCTAATCTGTAAGCCACCCCTCCCACTCTGTCTAGAATCTCAAATGGACCAATATACCTAGGGCCGAGCTTGCCCTTCTTCCCGAACCTCATCACGCCCTTCATAGGCGACACTCGGAGCAATACTCATTCACCAACCATGAAATCCACATCTCGAACTTTACGATCCGCATAAGTCTTCCGCCTGGACTGAGCTGAACGCAATCTCTCCTGAATAGTCTTGACCTTATCCAAGGCCTCCTGGACTAAGTCTGTACCCAACAACCGAGCCTCTCCCGGTTCAAACCATCCAACCGGTGATCGACATCGCCTACCATACAACGCCTCATACGGAGCCATCCGGATGCTAGATTGGTAACTTGTTATTGTAGGCGAACTCTGCTAATGGCAGAAACTGGTCCCACGAGCCTCCGAAATCAATAACACAAGCTCGAAGCATGTCCTCTAGAATTTGAATAGTCCTTTCGGACTGGCCATCCGTCTGAGGATGAAATGCTGTACTCAACTGAACTTGGGTGCCTAACCCCTGCTGGACCGCTCTCCAGAACCGCGAGGTAAACTGCGTTCCCCGATCATAGATAATAGATAATAGATACTGGCACCCCATGGAGACGAACAATCTCCCTAATGTAAACCTCCGCTAACCTCTCCGACGAGTAGGAGACAGATACTGGAATAAAGTGTGCCGACTTGGTCAACCTATCAACAATGACCCAAATAGCATCAAATTTCCTCCGAGTCAAAGGAAGTCCAGTAACGAAGTCCATAGTAATCCGCTCCCATTTCCACTCGGGAATTTCAATCCTCCGGAATACACCACCAGGTCTCTGGTGCTCATATTTCACCTGCTGACAATTTAGACACCGAGCGACATACGCAACGATATCTTTCTTCATTCTGCGCCACCAATAGTGTTGCCGTAAGTCCTGGTACATCTTCGCGGCGCCTGGGTGAATAGAATACCGCGAACTGTGGGCCTCCGCTAAGATCAACTCTCGAATCCCTTCGACATTGGGCACACAAACTCGACCCTGCAATTTCAATACCCCATCATCATCTAGATTTACCTGTGTGGCACCTCCCCGCTGTACCGTATCTCTCAACTCACGCAAATGAGGATCATCAAATTGCCTCTCACGGATACGCTCTAATAAAGAAGAACGAGCGACCGTGTAGGCTAACACCCTGCTAGGCTCAGAAATGTCTAATCTCACGAACCGGTTGGCTAAGGCCTGGACATCTAGAGCTAATGGTCTCTGACTGACCGGAATGTATGCAAGACTACCCATGCCGGCATACTTTCTACTCAAAGCATCGGCCACCACATTGGCCTTACCTGGATGATATAAGATAGTAACATCATAGTCTTTTAGCAACTCTAACCATCTCCGCTGTCGTAGATTCAACTCCTTCTGTTTGAACAAGTACCGTAGGCTTTTGTGATCGGTGTACACCTCACATGTCACACCATATAGATAATGCCTCCAGATCTTTAAGGCATGAACCACTGCTGCTAACTCAAGATCATGAACTGGATAATTCTTCTCATGTATCTTTAACTGCCTCGAAGCATAAGCGATAACCTTACCATCCCGCATCAATACCGCTCCAAGCCCTGTACGAGATGCGTCACAATAAACTGTATAAGGCCCTGCACCCGTAGGTAGTATCAACACTGGTGCGGTGGTCAAGGCTGTCTTGAGCTTCTGAAAGCTCGCCTCACACTCCTCTGACCACTGGAACTGGACACCCTTCTGGGTCAACCTGGTCATCGGGGCTGCAATAGAAGAAAACCCTCTACAAAACGACGGTAGTAACCTGCTAATCCCAAGAAACTCCGGATCTCAGTCACTGAAGCTGGTCGAGGCCAATTCTGGACTGCCTCAATCTTCTTTGGGTCTACCTGAATACCTTCCACTGATACAATGTGACCCAGAAATGCTACCGAACTCAGCCAGAACTCACATTTAGAAAATTTGGCATATAGTCGGTTATCTTTCAGAGTCTGAAGAACCACTTTGAGGTGCTGCCCGTGCTCTTCCTAGCTGCGGGAGTACACCAGGATGTCATCTATGAAGACTATCACGAACAGATCTAAGTAAGGCCTGAATACCCGATTCATCAACTCCATGAATGTTGCTGGGGCATTGGTCAACCCGAAGGACATGACCAAGAACTCATAATGCCCATATCTATAGCGAAAGGTTGTCTTAGGAATGTCAGCCGCCCTGATCTTCAGCTGATGGTAGCCTGACCTCAAGTCTATCTTAGAGAATACCCTCGCTCCCTGGAGCTGGTCAAACAAATCATCAATCCTCGGCAATGGATACTTATTCTTTATTGTCACTTTGTTTAATTGCCGGTAATCAATACACATCCGCATCGAGCCATCTTTCTTCTTTACAAATAATACAGGTGCTCCCCAGGGGGAAACACTGGGCCTGATAAAGCCTTTCTTAAGAAGGTCCTGCAACTGATCTTTCAACTCTTTTAGCTCCGGCGGGGTCATACGATAGGGTGGGATAGAGATGGGCTGAGTGCCCCGTGCCAGATCAATACAGAAATCAATATCCCTGTCGGGTGGCATGCCCGGCAGGTCTGAAGGAAAAACCTTCGGAAACTCCCGTGCAATAGGGACCGACTCAATGGAAGGAACTTTTGCGCTGGAATCACGAACATAAGCCAGATAAGCTAGACACCCTTTCTCGACCATACGTCGAGCCTTAACATAGGAAATAACAGTGCGAACGGAGTGGCTTGAGGTACCTTTCCACTCTAGTCGGGGTGATTCTGGCAAGGCTAAGGTCACCGTCTTAGCATGGCAATCAAGAATAGCATGGTATGGGGACAACCAGTCCATCCCCAATATGACATCAAAATCTACCATATCCAAAAGCAACAGATCAGCACGGGTCTCAAGACCCCCAAATATAACTACGCACGAACGATGCACCCGATCAACTACAATGGAGTCACCCACTGGTGTAGCCACATAAACTGGAATATCCAGAGCATAGCCGGGCACGGCCAAATACGGTGCGAAGTAGGAAGACACATAGGAATATGTAGATCCGGGGTCAAATAATACCGAAGCACCTCTACCACACACAAGAATAGTACCCGTAATCACGGCATCCGATGCCTCTGCCTCCGGCCTAGCCGGTAAAGCATAGAATCGGGGATCCGTACCTCCCCTCGAGCTGCGTCTCTGGGACGACCATCAACCGGCCGACCTCTACCTCTGGCCGGACGGTCTCCACCTCTACGGTCTCGACCTCCACCTCTATAATCTCTACCCCCGCCTCGCTGGTCAGCCGGGGCCCGAATCATAGGACGAGGACCTCGCCGCCGAGAGTTGCCCGCTGCTAGAAGGCAATTCTTGATAAAATGACCCGGGTCACCACAACCGTAGCAACTCTTGGACGGATAGGGCTGCCGGCCCCGACGATCCGAATGGCCTCCACGAACACTCGAAGAGGCCGAGCATTAATAGGAGGCCGGTCCGAATAATGCCCACGAAAACCGCGATCACCCGGTCCACCCCGTGAAGCCTCGAAGGGCGGAATGAAAAGGCCCGGAGGACCGCCCTCTATCAAAGGATTCTCTGCTACCAGAGGAAGAAGCACCAAACCTACCCGAATGACGAGGCCTCTTATCCGAAGAATAACCGCCTCCTCTAGCGAGAGCCATCTCAACTCTGCGTGCTGCATTGGCTGCCTTCTGAAATGATATGTCACTCCCCACGCCCATAGCCATCTGGAGTCTAATTGGCTGATTAAGCCCATCTATAAACCTGCGGACCCTCTCCCTCTCTGTGGGAAGTATCACCACCGCATGACGAGCCAAATCGACAAATCTCGTCTCATACTGTGTAACCGTCATAGTGCCCTGATGGAGGCGCTCAAACTGCCTCCGAAGTACATCCCGCTGAGTAGCAGGGAGAAACTTCTCCATAAATAGTTCCGCAAACTGGTCCCATGATAAAGCTGGGGACCCTGCTGGTCGAGTCAAGCAATAATCTCTCCACCAAGTCTTGGCGGATCTTGCAAGTCTGTATGTACAGAAGTCAACTCCATTTGACTCCACAATCCCCATAGTCTTGAGAATCTCATGGCAACTGAATAAGAAGTCCTGAGGATCCTCTGATGCGGCTCCACTGAATGTAGTGGTAAATAGCTTGGAGAACCGATCAAGCCTCTATAACGAATCAGATGTCATGGCCGCTCCATCACCTGCATGAGCTGTGGTACCTGACTGAGTGGCCACAGCTGGTTGAACCACTGGTGCCTGAGGCTGAGGAGCTACTGGCTCCGGAGTACGAGCAATAGGAGTCTGGGCCCCTCCTCCATCCTGAGAAGCGGCTGGTGCAACTGATAATAAACCCGCTCTGGCAATGCTGTCCATAAATCCCGCTATTCTGACCAAAGCATCCCGGAGATCCGGGGTAAATAAAGCCTCTCCCGGGACCTGAGCTGGGCCCACTGGAGCTGCTGGAACCGGAACCTCCTCGTCAATCTCAATATGAGGCTCCACCTCTGGGGTAGCTGCCTGGGGCTGAGCTCTACCCCTACCACGGCCTCCGATACGGCCTTGGCCCCTGCCCCTCACGGGAGCTGCCTGGGGCTCGGGCTGCTGGTCAGCGGACGAAGAAGCGCGTGTCCTCACCATCTGCGAAAAGACATAATAGAAATTCAATCAGCAATTGAGGAACAAGTCGCACGACAAGAAAGAACAAATGAGAGACTCTTTCCTAACTCAATAGACTCTGGAGGACAAGTACAGACGTCTCCGTACCTACCTCTCAAACTCTACTAAGCTTGTTCGTGAGTGGTGAGACCTATGTAACCTAGAGCTCTGATACCAACTTGTCACGACCCGGATTTTCCCCCAACATCGGGATCGTGATGGCGCCTACTCGTGGTAGCTAGGCAACCCACTGTATTCATACTATCCTATTTTTAACACAATTTTAATTAAATAAATGCGGAATACTTTATCGAAATAGAAATAACTAATTACAAGATGAAAATCATACTGAAATCCTCTACCCAAGACGTGGAGTCACCAACTCACGAACTACTACTGAAAACTACACATAAGAGTATGAAAGAAATATAACATAATTCTGTTTGTCTCGGAACAAAGAGACTATAGCTAGTAACATAAATAAAGAGAGAGAGACGCCGGGCCTGCGGACGTTTGAAAGCTACCTCGGTCTCAAATGTGATCAACTCCCACGCAATCGATTTATTGCTGTTGCTCCTGATCGTAACTTGGACCAGTGCAAAGACGCACAGAAGTGTAGTATCAGCACAACCGACCCCATGTGCTGGTAAGTGCCTGGCCTATCCCGGCGAAGTAGTGACAAGCCTAGGACCAGACACCCACATAAACCTGTGCAATTCAATATATATGTATATCACAGAATCACAAGAAATAACCAGGTAATAACACAATAAGGAATATCTCAAAGAATTCAACAATTAACAACAGTTAATAAATTCACAAGGAAAAATAAAGTATAATGGAAACACAAGTAATATCAAGTCAAGGAATAGCAAGCAGTAGCACGGCATCACCCTTCGTGCTTTTACTCTCATCCTCACCAAATAAGCAAATAAAGTACACGGCATCACCCTTCGTGCTTTTACACTCATCCTCACATCCATAGTACGGCATGATCCTTCGTACATGGTTCAATAACAGGGCACGGCATGATCCTTCGTGCATAATCAATAAAACATGGCACGGCATTAAACTTCGTGCATAAATAAATAAACATGGCACGGCATCACCCTTCGTGCATTATCACTCTTCCTCACCCAAATAACAATCACAGTTAAGGGCAAAGAAAGAAGCAGTAATTCATAAACTGTCCCAACAAGGGCAATCAATAATCATCTTCACAACAAGTCCCGACAAGGGAGAGCAATAACAATTCATATGTAATGTATCTCAAAATAATCATTTTTCAACGACTCACGGTCATACTAGACGCCAATGTATGGATGCTCGTCACCACAGCCCATACACCGCACTCGATCACATAACACATAACACATAATCCTATTCCCTCAAGCTAGGATAGAACAAACACTTACCTCGAATGTTTATGAACAATTCAATCCGTGGAAATGTCTTTTTCTTTCAAATTTGGCTCCAATCCAATCGTATCTATACACAATTGATTTAATATCATCAATACTACTCAACAAACTAATTCTTAAGACCAAATACAACTTTTACAACATTCCGCCTGGAATAGTGAATTTCAACCCCGGGCCCACATGGTCGGAACTCGGGGTTAGGACCAAAATCCGGTTACCCATCCCCCCACGAGTTCATGTATATGATTTGTTTCAAAATCGGACCTCAATTCGAGGTCAAATTTCCCAATTTATGAAAAACCCTATATTCTAACAAAAACAAGAAATTCTACCATGAAAATCTTTGATTTCTAATGAAAAACATGTTTAATGATGTTAGGAATTGAAAGAATTAAGTAAAAAGTGACTTACAATTGTTTTGATGAAGAAGGAATCCGTGAAGAATCGCAAATGGGTGTTTTTGTTTTGTAAAAAGTGAAGAAATGAACTGAAAATCGTGTTTTACAGGTCTCGGTGTTCGCATTTGCGAACATGGGTTCGCAATTGCGAACCTCCACCAATTTCTGAAGTTTGAAAAATAAGCTAAGGCTGGGAAGTTCGCATTTGCGAACTTTTGTTCGCATTTGCGAAGCCAAGGCAAATCTGGGGGCTTCGCATTTGCGAACATATGTTCGCATTTGCGAACCAGGCTGGAAAGGGCAGTGTTCGCATTTGTGAACTAATGTTCACATTTGCGAACACAGGCAGTAAAGGGCATTGTTCGCATTTGCGAACTATTGTTCGCATTTGCGAACATAGGCAGGACAAGGGGATGTTCGCATTTGCGAACAATTGTTCGCATTTGCAAACAAGGCTGGGCCATGAGGGGCTTCGCATTTGCGATCAGGGTTCGCATTTGCGAGCCCTGCCTTGTACTGCCCCCTTTGCAATTGCGAGATCTTCGCAATTGCGAAGCCAACAGCTGGGTGAAAAACCAGCAGTGCAAAAATTCAAAATTTAATCCAACGGCCTATCAAATCTTTACCCGAGCCCCCAGGCTCCAAACCAAACATGTACACAACCTCAAAAACACATTATGAACTTGTTCGTGCGATCACATTGCCAATATCACATCGTTTTCATCAAATCAAGCCTCAAATTCATGATTTTCATACTTTTGGTTTTCAAAACTTTCAAACTTGGAACTCAAGGTCCAAAACATCTCAAACGACATCCGAATGTCACCAAACTTTACGGAAATCACATATATAATATTTAAGACTTGTACCGGGCGTCGGAACCAAAATACGAGCCCGATTCCAAGGTCAATTAATTCATTTCCTTTAACAATTACATCAAAAACAATCTCATAGAAAAATTCATAACTTGGGCTCTAGGCCTCAGAATTCGACTCCGGACGCATGTCCAAGTCCCATATTTTCCTAAGGACCTCTCGGGACCATCCAATCTCGGGTCGGATCCGTTTACCAAAAATGTTGGCCGAAGTCAACCATATCAATATTAATATCATTTTTATCCAAATTTCTCATAGAATTCATATTTTCTATCAAAAAATCTTTCCGGCTACATGCTCGGATTGTGCACGTAAATTGAGGCAACATGGAATGAGGTTTTCAAGGCCTCAGAAGCTCGAAATGATTAATAAAATAAGTGATGACCCTTTGGGTCGTCACACGAAGGGTGATGCCGTGCAACGTTTTGAATTTCTTGTTTGGATGATAGCTGTTTTTATTATACTCTGATTCTCTTTACTGATTGATTATATGTTGCGGATTGTGTTCCCCAGTATGATACTTCTTTGTTAATTGTGTTACTTGATAATCCTATTATTTTATGGCATGCATATATATAGAACTGCACAGGTTTATGTGAGTGTCTGGTCCTAGGCTTGTCACTACTTCGCCGGGATAGGCCAGACACTTACCACCACATAGGGTCGGATTGTGCCGATACCGCACTTCTGTGCGTTTTTGCACAGGTCCAGGTTTTGAGCAGGAGCAGCAGCAACAGTAGAGTACTTGTGGGATTTCTGAGCATTCGACACCGAGGTAGCTTGCAGGCGTCCGCAAGCCTGGTGCCTCTTCTATTTATTAATGTTTATTGTTGTGGTCTCATTGTTCCGAGACAGACATATGTTCATTATTTTCTTTCAGACCATTATGTGTAGTATTCCTTAGTAGTTCGTGAGTTGGTGACTCCACATCTTGGGTGGAGGATTTTATCAGTGTTTTACATTATTATCGTTCATCTCTATTTAGAAAGACTTTCCCACTTAACAAATTGAATAATTATTTCTTGCTATAAAATATGAGAACAAAAATGATGGAAAAAAATACCGGAAAATTAAGGAAAAAATCAAGAAAATAGGAAATAAAAGAAAAATAGCAGTTGAAAATAAATACAAAATACAAAAAAATAAAATATAATAAAATAAATAAAATACAAGTTAAAATACAATACAATATAAATTTGGCAAAAATACATAAGACAATACATATATATACCAAGCCCAAACACATTACGCCCAAACGTGACAAGCCTGGTCTGCCTAGGCTTATAACCAAACGACGCCGTACAATCAAACAAATCCCAACCGTAGATGAATTGAATCAAACGGACCAAATGAGTCGGTTCTATTATAAATCAAACGACGTCGTGTATAAGATTAATCTTGGCCATTCAATATGATTGATCGAATGGACAAGGCAACGTCTCATTCAGGCCAAACGACATAGCATATATAAAACAATCCCAGCCGTCCAATGTTATAATCCAACGTACATAAGGAGATCCCTCATTTAACCAAACGACAACGTTTCAAGGGAAAATAATCCTGGCCATTGATCTTGTTTAATCCGATGGCTAGGAATCAACGAGACACGACGGATATAAATACTCCCATATCAGGTGTATCCGTCATTACACTCACACATATACACATCTTCAAAAATCCTAGCCGTCTGAGACCTTCCTTCTTCTTCCTATGGTCTCTCATGGAGACAACCGGCAAACCATGCCTCAGCCGTCTTCTCTAGCTCAGGTGAGCCTCCAACACCTTATTCCCCACCCACAAACCTTTCAAGCCACCATAAAACCCCACCAAAACCAAAAGACTCCCATGTTCTTGAAACTCCGATCGCCGGAACCCTAGCCGGTGACCTCACCAAGTATGAACCAATGTCCAAAATTAATACCCTAGAACCATTTTGAGGTGATCTACCACCCCATCTGGGTGGTTAGCCTCGAATCTCCCTTGAACGTCTCGAACATTAGAAAAATACTCGCCGGAACCCTACTCCGGCGAGTACCCAAAAAATAACCCTATACCAAAATACTATACCCAGGTCTCCTGACCACCCCCATATACACCAAAATCGAACCCATAGCCCCATTTGGAAAAATCCAGTACTCAGAAGACTAAGCGTCTTCAAAGTTCTAAAGATCTAGAAAAAATGAAAAGAAAGAAAGAAAAGGAAAGGAAAAGGAAAAAGCCTGAAAAAACTAAGTTTACTATCTATGTTTCTATTCTTGGTTGCTATATGTCTTAAAAAATGTTTCTGTACTTGTCTTTTATGTTTATCTGAGCCTATTTCTTTTGCATGCTTAATAATTGGAATCTATCTATGTTTGTTCATGTGAGTCTTGAATCTTACACATGCCTATGTTTTCTAAGTGTTCTTAGGGTTTTTTTATATTAACCACGCATGAATCATGTGCTAATTAGTCCGTTCTATGTGTTTGTTCATTATGCTCTGTCTAAGATTGAGTTTTGGTTAGTTGGAATTCAACCATTATCAAACTTCTCCTCTGAGTTCTGATTAATTAAAAATTAATTCGTGATTAAGGCTATATGTGCAAAATAACATAAAACTGGCTATATTTGTAACTTGATTCATATGTAAGTTCATTCTGAACCTTTGGATGCTTTTTGTGATTTGGGTCATGAGTGTAAAGGTCTTGTGGCTACTTCTGAAAGTTAAGTATATTTGTTGAGTGGCTATGTTGATTAATTAGCTGTACTTTCTATTAAGTGGCTATATTTTAAATAGTGGTCATATTTTGATAAATGATTAGGTTCTGATAAATGGTGGCTAATAATAAAAGGAGTGGGGTCTAAACTGGCTAAGTCTTAAAATATTTCTAATTAGGGGTTACTTGTTAAGTAACTCTTTACCCTAGTTCTGCCAGACCATAGGCAGGTCGGGTAATATGGAATAAATACAAGGAGTAAAAAGGGAATAGTAAATGGCATTCCTGAGGATTAAATAGATCTTATGAGGATAAAACTGACTTTAGTGCCAAGTATTTCTGCAATTACTTAGAAAATAAAGTGCAGACTGGGCAGAATTAAAAGGCATTTGTGTAACAAACCTTAGCAAGTGAGGGTAATTAGGTAAAACACACCTAAAAGAACCCTATAGAATTGCCTAGAACCTTCTAGCAAGTGTTCTAAAGCATTTCGACACAATCTTAATAGACTACATTGTAAATAATTGAAAAGAATAAGGGGACGAAAATGAAATTAACTTATTTGAAATTTCCCCCAATTCCCCCCAAAATAACTCTATAAGTAGGCTGTTAGTAAGCCTAAAAAGGGGGTTCGAAAATCTGTATTAGGGGTTACATTTTTTAGAGTTCAGAAATTCTAGGGTTACACACATTATAATTCTGGGTTCAGTTCTGAAATATATACCTAAAGGTCATAGAAGCTGATTAACTTGAGTGTTGTTTTGGGGATTTCTGTGGGGTCGACACTTTATCAATTCATCTTGACTTTGGTGAATTCCTTGATTTTACTTGGGTTGATTTGCTGGTTTCCACATTTGGGGTTTTTTGTTAGCTGCTTTACTGTGATCAACTTGTCTCGTTGTTGCTACTGTATTGCTACTATTAGTTGCTGACTATTCTTCTTCTCCAAAACTCTAGACTCGTCTAATTGTTTTGAATCAGGTAAACTTCTACTTCCTGGAGATTTAATTGAAATTATGATGAGGAATGAAGTTAAATGGATTTTCGATGAAGTTGTTTATGTTTCTTATTTTTAGTTGTAGTTATAATTCGTAGAATTATTGTAATTCATTAGAAATGGTTGTAATAATTAACAGCTATATGAGTTTGATCTAGATTAGAATATAGTAGTTAATATAGTAGTTAAACGAAGTTCATCAATTAGATATAGCTATCACCTAATTCAAAACTAAAACAGACTAATACAAAACTAATACACTTGGGTAAATAAGTACGATTCTGAAATTGGACGTATAAACAGGTATCTAGCTACTTTTGTTAGTTAAACTATAAATTTAGATCAATTTAATCTAAAAGGAAATGAGTGGTTTAATTAATGTAGGCCAAGGTCTGATTAATGTAATAACCGTGCTCTCAAGTAGAGACAGTAGTGCACATTGGGCTACAGATGCCCATTCGTTCTAGTAATGGACTGTTAAAGTAGTCCAAAGTCCAGGCCCAATAATGAACAAATGGCCTGGACTCTGATATTATAGTCTAAAAATAACACAAAAACAAGATATAAATTAGGAAGAAAAACAAAAAATAGAAAAAGATAGTATATGACTAGGATTGAACATTAAAAATAAGGGATGAGCCTCGTCTCGAAGATGAAAAGATACACGGGGCCCCCGAATAGATTTCAATGTAAAATGTTAGACTTGGAAGGACCGTTTAAAAAATTTCACGGTCTTTCCTAAAAGTTAATAAGATGTAGACTTTATAGGCGCGTTTCATAATTACATTCCTAATACGGGTGCACATTTTATGTGACCCAAATCTCAAATCCCGGCGAAGCTGAAATGCATTAAAGTCACAGGCGTACTAGTTGCGGTGAGACTTGAAATGTGTTTTCGTGACGTCGCAAGTCTTTTAAAAAATAACAAAGCGGGACATTAAAAACATTTGTAAAATTGAAGCATATAAAGAAATCGGATAAGACAAATACGGCAGTTGTGCGACCGTGCTAGAACCACGGAATCTGGGAGTGCCTAACACCTTCTCCCGGGTTAACAGAATTCCTTATCCAGATTTCTAGTTTCGCGGACTGTTTAAACAGAGTCATAATTTGCTCAGATTCGGGATTAAACCGGTGACTTGGGACACCATTATTATTCCAAGTGGCGACTCTGAAATTTAATAAATAAATCTCGTTTCGATTGTCCTTAAAGTGGAGAAACTCCTTCCCTGTTATTATTATTATATCCCTTCTTGTGGTGTATTAGTAAATAGCGGGGTATACTTATTTAAAAGTAGTAAAAAAAGGGAGGTGTGACAGCTCTGGCGACTCTGCTGGGGACAAGCAACCCAGAACTTCGGTTCAGGGTTTAAGAATTCGAGCTCGATTAAATTGCTATTTTTAATATTATTTGAGTTCATTATATGCTTTGATCAATGTGCTACATGTTTACCGCTTTTATATGACGTGAAATGTATATATAAAATTGTGCCTAAAACCCTTCTCTTCTTACCTCCGGGGATGTGCTTACTGGTTGAGACTCCCATTTCTGTTAAGTCCAACACCCAATAAGAAAATAGAGGCAGAAAAAGTTACAAAGCCAGACGATCCCGCGAGTCCCCGGTACGTAGCCCCCTCCTCAATCCGAGTTGTCTACTCGGGTACACAATCTAGTACCTCGAAAAATTAGGATATTGAGCCTAGATTTATGACGTTTATTTGCATCATATCTGACTTAGGGGACTCAACACAGGGGTTGGGTCCATCTAGGACAGGTGACCCGGATATCAAAGACCGATCATGATTATATGTTGCATTTATTTGTCCTAGATTATTATGCTGACCTGCTAAAAAACCTGAAAACAAAAAGAGAGAAATTTTAGAATGGAAAATACCGAAATATTGATGAAACGCTGTCAAAAATTTGAAAAGAAAGTTGAAAATAGTCGGAACAATTTTTGTCGAAATAATTGGTCGTAAAACAATTTGACCGAACTACGCAGGTTTGATTCTCACCACCAGGCGAGATACGTAGGCAACCCGTGACGGGTCCAACCACCACTTTTTAAAAATAACCAAAAAATGTCGAATTTTTAGTTTTTAATAAAAATCAAAGTGATGATGTTTCTGAAAATTGCCGAATGTTCCGAAAGGACGCCGAAAGGCTGTTTGTGCAAAAATGGCCACTTTGAAGTCATTTATTTTTCTTTCATTTTTTGATAATAATTATAGCCTTGAAATTTTCAAATGAAATATGGAAAGGTTGACGCTTTTGAAATAATGAAAATTGTCTTTGAAAAAGATTTTTCTTTTTTAATAAACTGCCTTTAATAAATGTGCAGGATAAGCACAATACAAAATGAACCCTTTGCACTAATGAACAAGATCCCTTTAGAGTTGCGATTAATGTGGAATGATTTAGGCCAAGATGGACAGGATTGGGTCAGCAAATATTTAAAAGATCTTACTGGGCTGCTAACATAGTACCTCAGGGTGATATTATCCGAGCTCTAGTTGCCTGTTGGGATCCCGCACACAACGTGCTCCATTTCTCAGATTTTGAGCTTACTACAATATTGGAGGAAACTGCTAACTACATCGGGAAGGGCGAGGTTCCCTTAAAAGACAAGTATCTGGTGGCTCTAAGGGCTATTACACTGCATAGATTCCTCGAATCCTTAAAGACTGCCAGAAATGATCACAATGAAGACTTGGTTCACGGGTTCTGCACTATGAACATTATATAAACGCAGATATGGACACATTGCAGGATTCAATGATCCAACAAAAAAACTTTGCAGCAAAGCGAACCGGACTAAGTGGGAGGAACATAGGCGTTTCGCCTTTATGGTAGCCTTTTTGGGATTGATCATATTCTCGAGGAAAGATGGGAATATTGACATTAGAGTTGCTGGAATTGCTAGTACTCTCCCTGTGCAAGACAACAGTACGTTGGCACCAATGATAGTGGCCGATATCTTCTGTGCTCTCACATCCTGCAAAGTAGGACAAGATTTCTTCAAGGGGTGTAAATTACTTCTTCAAATGTGGATGATAGATCATTTATCTGCCACCCTCAGGTTTCAAGCTATGGATCGTCTGAAAAGGCGTGTATTAAAGAATTCTACGTAAGGACAAAAGAGGCCAAGTTGCCAGAAGGATCAAATGGTTGGATCGCATATTTGCCATCACTGACTGCTAGCCAGATAGATTGGGCATATGGATTGTTGTCCCTCAACGAAGTTATATATATGCCAGCAGAAGGGTCATATTTTCTGTTAATGGGTCTCAAGAGCATCCAACCTTATGCGCCATATCGGGTATTAAGGCAACTCGGAAGATATCAGGTTGTGCCGAAATATGGGGATCTCAGCCTTCAAGCAATAGAAATTAGTCCGGATGGGCAATTCCAGGAAGCAAAAATTCGGCAAATATGGAATGAATGCCAATGTATAAGAATAGATACTTGTGTGAGTGATTGGTCTAGAGGAGAAGTATCACCGAGATATTCTGCATGATACCACAGAGATGTTGAGCATGAGAGACCAATGAAGAGGCCTCATATTCAAGAGTTTGCCGAGCAGTCTAAGGAACAAAAAGATTGGATGGCCAAGGAAAATGAATATCGAGACCAGAATCAGCATCTTGGAAAAACAATTCCAGGACCTCAAATTCGAAAGCAGTCTACAAGCAGCAGCCGATGAGGGTGAAAATAAACAACTGAGAAAAGAAAATGAAATTTTGAAGGCTCAAATTGTGAAAATGAGAACAACAACCGAAACCCCAGTTCGACTTACCCGGGATGAGAAGCTAATTGAAAATCTACGGTGCAAAGTGAATGACTATAGCTTTGATCTAGATAAAGCTGAGAAAGAATTAGTTGGGGTTCGGAAACAATTGGCCAAGAACGCCAAAGAAAGAGCTCGGATGGTTCGACAATTAAAAGATGAACATAATGTTGAAGTAGCCCGATTGAGGAAGAAGATCATCACATCCCAGGTCAAAAGTAGTAAACAAACCAAAGAATTTGACGTAGAGAGAGAACATTGCTACATGGTCATGGCTCGATTAGAATTGGAGCTACAACAACTTCAAAAGAAGAATCAACAAACCTTAGATGCTTGTGCCAAATAGATTGGTAGGTTGCTTCAAGAAAAAGGGGTCATCAGGGAAAGAATTGTCAACATTGCTCAATACATCACGCGGAAATGCTAATTGTGCGAGGAATGTCTCAGTCAATATTTACCTCCGCAGCAATGATCTTTGTAAAACAAGTAATGACCAACCTGGCAAACTCCAAAGTGGATTAGCATATAGGCCTGCGGTAGGACCGAATGATGTCTCGTGGGCACTATGAGCTTTAATGTATTCATAGGGCATGCATTTTTTTATTTGTATTTTTCTGCATTTTAAAAGTTGTAGTGCAACATCATTTGTAATCGATGTTTGAATATCAATGAAAATTCAAAATAAATTGTCAATATTTTTCTCTCGTATATACAAATTGTTTGAGCGACAGGCAAACATATAGGATCGAAAAACGAAAATAAAAAAAAAAGAGGAAAGAAAAAGGGAAAAGAAGAAAAAGAAACAAATGAAAGCAATGAAATAATGAAAGGTAACAAAAAAAAAGTGGTAAAAGAAAATTGGCGGGTGAAAAGAAGAATAATGCTGGGATGATGCAAAATTACTAGGCAAAAGTTGTGTTTTTAAAACTTGTGATGTTTATCCATTATGATCTAACTATTAACAAGTTTTTATTGTTGATGAGTACCAGATAAAACAGTTAGCAACTGGCATTCTGGCACATCACAACTACAACACTCGTTCTTATAGCATGACAAAAGCGGTAACCCAAGAAATTGAGCCTACAATCAAGGATCCTGTGCAAGAGGAGGAAGTAATAGATGTGACTAGTATGAAGGAAGAAATGTATAAGTTGAAACAACAGATGTCAGAAATGTACCAGGCTTGGTCAAGGGGGCAACCCTTACCTTCTTACCCAGCTAACCCCACATATATTCCTCCCTCTAACCCAAACCAAGAACACACACCATGAACTCATCTTCCACATATCCTGCTTACCCGCACTATTACACCCCTACATCACAAGTACCACCACCTTTGCCTAAACAAGCTCAACCACCACCACCCCAGGCCGCTCATGTGTGTGTGGCACCACCACCAGTCACTTTACATAAATCCTCTAGCGAGCCTGTATTTCATGTCCAGGATAATCATTACTACCCTCCAGAACCCACCTTCAGGCAACATGATTCTTACACCCCACTCATCAACATGACGGAGGAGGAGAAACCTATTAGAAACCCTGAGCAAGAGGAGATGGCCAGGAATATGAAGATCTTTGAGCAATTGTTTCGCAATATGCAGGGTCTGGGAGGCCAAGTTAGTGTGGCATATACGGACTTATGTTTTTTTCCTGAGGTACAGCTACCTGTTGGGTTTAAATTGCCAAAATTTGACATGTATGATGGCTATGGTGATCCAGTTTCCCATCTCAGAGGATATTGCAATAAAATGCGTGGACCTGGAAGAAAGGATGAACTACTTATTGCCTACTTCAGTCAAAGCCTCAGTGGTTCGGTATTGGAATGGTACACTCGTCAAGATCATACCCGATGGTTCATTTGGGATGATTTAGCTCAATCATTTGAAAACCATTTCCAATATAATCTGGAAATCATCCCTGATAGATTGTCATTGACTAAGATGGAAAAGAAGCCCAGAAAAAGCTTTCGGGAGTATGGTTTCAGGTGGAGGGAACAGGCGGCACGTGTGGATCTACCAATGAAAGAAGGAGAAATGGTAGATTGTTTCTTACAAGCTTTGGAGTCGACATACTACGGTCATTTGGTGTCTGCTATTGGAAAAACCTTTAACGAGGTAGTAAAAATGGGGAGTTTTGTGGAAGAAAGTTTGAAGACGAATAAGATTATAAGCTACTCGGCCATCAAGGCTACAAATCAAGCAATCAAGATGGGAACGGGAGGGCCGATTGGAAAGAAGAATAAGGAAGAAGTGGCTGCTATTGAAGGTAGATCTTGGTCCCGGGGCCCCAACCCATATCATCATCAACCTCGCTCATACCAACCATATCCACCAGCACCATATAACCCACCTCCAGCATATTATTCCCCAACCGGTCCACAATTTTCTGTCCAACATGATCAACCTTACCCACCACCTCCACCTTCATGGAGAGCCCCAGCTCCTCAGAATGTCTATCATGCCCAAAATGCCTACCCACCATCAAAAACCTACAAAAATCCAAACCGAACAAACTTCCACCCTGACAATGAAGTGAAAGGTGACAGGGCTCAAAGAAAAAGAACATTCACTCCTATGGGAGAATCATATACCAGTCTCTTTCATAGATTGAGAGAATTGGGGATTTTGAACCCCATTGAGCCTAAAATTCCCAACCCTCTACCCAGAAATTTAAACCAATCTGTCTGTTGTGAATACTGTTCTGGGGCACCGGGACATGACATGGAGAAATGTTGGCACTTAAAGTCTACAATAGAAGAACTCATTGACTCCAGAAGAATTAAGGTGCAAGCTCCAGAGACTCCCAACATAATGCAAAATCCTTTGCCAGCGCATCATGAGACATATATGAAAGTTGCAGAAAACTTTCTCATATGGTGATGACAATTAAAGCAAACAACAAGGTCGAGGAGAAAGCTGAAAGTGAGAAAGTGTCAATTGAGCCACCAGCAAAACAGTCATTGATGATAATTGAGCCTGAGCCAGTAAAAGTGATAGTACCTGGGGTGAAGCCCTTGCTGACTGTGAAGGGGGCCTATGTAGAACTAGTGGTTATTAAACCAGTTGTCTGTGAAGGGGGCCCGCTCAAATATCATTGTTATCCCTGCTAATTCATTCTGATGAACATAGAAAGGCGTTGATGAAGATTCTAAATGAAGCCCACGTACCAGAGAAAATCTCGGTATGTCATCTAGAGAAAATCACAATCAAGATCTTTGAGACAAATACGATAACATTTTCGGACAGCAAGCTACCGCTAGAAAGGACGGAGCATAATAAAGCACTATACCTCACAGTAAAATGTGAAGAATCTATAGTGACTCGTGTTTTGGGGGAAAACGGATCAAGTGCCAATATCTGTCCATTGTCAACTCTAGGGAAACTAAAAGTTAATCATGAGAGGATTCACCGAAACAGTGTATGTGTGAGGGGTTTTGATGGAGGCGGAAAGAACACCGTGGGGGATATCATACTAGAGCTTGCTATCGGACCAGTGGATTTCACCATGGAGTTTCAAGTGTTGGATGTCACTGTATCATACAACATTTTGTTAGGATGTCCATGGATCCATGCTGCGAAAGCAGTACCATCTTATTTGCGTCAAATGGTAAAATTTGAGTGGGAGCAGCAAGAAATAATAGTGCACGGGGAAGATGATGTTTGTTATGCTATTACACCATTTGAGGAAGTTGAAGGAGATAAAGGTCCATTGGTGTATCAAGTAATGGACACCGTGATGATGAATAAAATATCTGAAGGAGAAAATATGCCAGTACCCACCGTGGCCCCTGCAGCGGTCATGGTCGCCAAAGAGATGATAAAGAATGGATTTTCTCGAGGAAAGGGTTTAGGGGTTACCTTGCAATGTATAACACAGCCAATTCACCTTCCAGGCAGCACTGATACTTTTGGCTTGGGTTTCAAGCCAACCATTGCTGATATAGAGAGAGCTAACAAATTGAAAAAGAAAGGGTGGACCCTCCCCAAACCTATCCCAAAATTGTCCAACTCTTTTGTCAAGCCTGGTACACAGAGACGTCTAGCAACTGTCATGCCAAACCATGCAGAGACAAAATTGGATGAAGAGCTTTTAGCAAGATTTGAAAGGTTATTTGAAGATGTGAATATGATGGAGACGGACGAAGGAACAAGCAAAATGGACGTTCAATTTGTTGGACCCCACACTATGCTAAATAACTGGGAAGCTACTCCTCTTCCAATCAAGAGGGAATTGTGGTAGTTAGCTTTTAATATTTCATTCCCAAAATTGTCTTGTTTTAAATTGTAATCCCATATCCCGTCAAGTCAAATGTATCCAACTCTTGTTACCTTTCAAAAATTCAATGAAATGCAATTTATTTTCTTCCTCCATTTTTAGCCTTATTTTATTTTTCTTCTTTTTGTACAGTTCAATATTTGCTGATTCCAATGATATGTCATGTATGAAGGATTACCGGTCCAGTCTTGATAATCGGATAATTATACAGGAAATTGAAAACGAATATGAAGTGGAATATGAGGATTAGGAAGTATTGGAGGAAATTAGTAAAGATTTGAGCCATTATGAAGAAAAATCCAAACCGAACTTAAATGAGATGGAGTCTATTAATTTGGGAAGTGAGGAAAATGTCCGAGAAACAAAGATTAGTGTGCACTTAGAGAATTCACTCAGAAAAGATTTGATCAAGTTGTTACATGAGTACAAGGACATATTTGATTGGTCTTGTGATGACATGACGGGGCTCAGTATTGACCTGGTGGTACATAAATTGCCCATTTATCCAGAATGTCGGCCTGTTAAGCAAAAGTTAAGGAAGTTTAAAATGGATATCAGTGTAAAAATAAAAGAGGATGTCAACAAGAAATTCGAGGCGAAGGTCATACGTGTCACTAAATATCCCATCTGGTTAGCTAATGTTGTGCGTGTTCCAAAGAAAGACGAAAAAACCAGGGTGTGTGTTGATTATCGAGACCTCAACAAAGCTAGTCCAAAGGATGATTTTCCATTGCCAAATATCCATATATTGATTGACAATTGTGCCAAACATGATATTGCTTCTTTTGTGGATTGTTATGCGGGTTATCATCAGATCCTGATGGACGAAGAAGATGCAGAAAAGACAGCCTTTATCACGCCTTGGGGGACATACTGCTACAGAGTGATGCCATTTGGGTTGAAGAATGCCGGAGCTATATGAGGGCAATGACCACTATGTTTCATGACATGATACATCGAGAGATTTAAGTATATGTGGATGATGTTATTATCAAGTCCAAAAAGCAATGTGATCATGTCAAAGATCTAAGAAAGTTTTTCCAGAGGCTCCGAAGATATAAACTTAAGCTCAATCCAGCAAAATGTGCTTTTGAAGTACCATCGGGAAAGTTATTGGGATTCATAGTAAGCCGGCATGGCATTGAATTAGACCTGTCAAAGATAAAAGCGATCCAGAACCTGCCTCCGCCGAAGAACAAGAAAGAGGTGATGAGTTTATTGGGCATGT
>JASVEL010007337.1:0-57631 GCA_032618575.1 Nicotiana noctiflora
TTTTTTTTTTTTTTTTTTTTTTTTTTTTTTTTTTTTTTTTTTTTTTTTTTTTTTTTTTTTTTTTTTTTTTTTTTTTTTTTTTTTTTTTTTTTTTTTTTTTTTTTTTTTTTTTTTTTTTTTTTTTTTTTTTTTTTTTTTTTTTTTTTTTTTTTTTTTTTTTTTTTTTTTTTTTTTTTTTTTTTTTTTTTTTTTTTTTTTTTTTTTTTTTTTTTTTTTTTTTTTTTTTTTTTTTTTTTTTTTTTTTTTTTTTTTTTTTTTTTTTTTTTTTTTTTTTTTTTTGCAGCTGTTGTGGTAGTAACTAAAACCGCATGTGCCAGGCCAGTGCAAACTGCTAGTATCTGAGCCAGGGTCTCCTGTAGACCCAGAATGACAATGGGCACAGCTGTGCCTGAACTGGCGCTGCTGGAGCCTCAGCAACTGGAGGCTGTGAGTTAGCTGGTACTGCATCAACTGCCCTACCTCCGCCACGACCACGGCCGCATCCACGGCCTCTAGCAGGTGGTAGTGGTGGTCATCCACCTCGTCCGGAAGCTCGAGTTCTCGCCATCTGCGAGAGAATAGAATGTCAAAGTTCAGTTTGAATCAACAAAATCGCACGACAAGACTTTCAAGAATTGAAACTTTCCTAAAAGGTTAGCAGCCTCCCGAGGATAAGTACAGGCATCCCCGTACCTGTCACGCCCCAAATCGAGGAACATGACCGGCGCCTGACCGGGTTGCCCCAGTCAAGCGGACCTGGGTGCCTTTCATTCCCACGCGTTACCCCTGTGATGACCGTTTCTCATTAACCAAATATATTACTAATCATAATTGATTTCACATTAAACAAATAAAACGATACGAGTGATTCATTAACAAGATTTCAATTTTTACAACGCCCGACATAACACAATATATATACATAAGACCGGAGTCCCACAGTTTACATGTCTACCAGAGCCTCTAGGATACAAAAGGGAAATACAATACTTGCCGGTAACAAGGCTCCGGCTATACCTTACAAAACCAAAATGAAATCTAAACCGAGTGGCATGAACCACACAAGGCCCCGAGGAAGAAAGGGGCTCACCAAAAACGGGCAATGGAGGATGAAAGATACTACTGCCGATGAGCTGAAGTGCCTGCTACTGATCCACCTACAATCATGACACGAATGTAGCGCCCCCGGCAAAAGGGACGTCAGTACACTTGAATTGTACTGGTATGTATGGACAAACTTTGTCCCAAGTAAATTCAAGCCATTAAATTACATCAACAATTAATTAAGCCAGCCAACCATGTTTCCACATTTTCCTCATTTCAAATAATTCTCACACAAAGCACTTTCTACGATCAACCAATTTAACAATAACCAATCAATCACGTAGAGCACAAGTAGTCAAACAAAGGGGCAATCAGTGCCCCACAGGTTGCAAACTCTCCTGCTGTCTCCTTTCACAATTTCACATTATTGATTTTTGTATCAATTTTCAATAGCGATTTCGATCGCTTTCCATCCTTATTGCCCCTGACCACCCTTATTACCTCGGCCACCCTTATCACCCCAACCCACACCTTATTTCCCCACATTGCGGCGCGCAACACGACCCCGCCTTACAGTTGAAAACACAACAATTTCAAACAGCAGATAAGGTACTACACACAATTTCAACAAGTTCAAATAAGCAACTTACACATTGGTTCATGTTCTCAATTTCTTCTCAATTCAATATCACAACCATGTTACAATATTTCCACAATTCAAGTGTTTCATCTCTTTCCACAATAAACCAATTCTCAAGTGTTTCGTTTGTTTTCCACAAGGTGCCATATAGGCCATCATAGTCATTATTCACAATTCTTTTGCCAAATTAAACTCTCATTTTACATCACTCATAGCTCAACAACAAACTTTGATTATCCAACAACAACATCAAGAATTTCACACAATTTGTCAATTTAACACGAAACAAACAAACTTCACACATATAGGCGATTTCACAAGAATCAAAATTAGCCATACATACCTGGTGATGATTTTCCCTCCTACTTTATGCTTACCCAAGATATCCTACTCTTGCCAACCTTGTTCTTGAAGACTCTTACTTCTACTCACTTCTTTTTACTAGGAATCAAGTTCAATAATCATGCATGAGTGTAAAATTCTATTTCCAAAAGCTATTATATGCAAACCTCTCTTTACCCAATTTAAAACTGAAAATCAAAGAAAATAGTTAGGGTTTTTACCTTGAAAAGATTGGGGAAGTTGAATCCTTGCCCTAGAATCTCTTGGAATTAAGTGGTTGGAACAATCTTTGAAGTTGAAAGATTTCTCTCTCTAAAAACCCTCTCTTTTCTCTCTAATTTTGGTAAGATGATATGATAAAATGAAGAAGAAGTGTGTTATATTAAAGAAGAGATCGGGTCAAAATGTTACAAAAATCTGGGCTGGGGTCAATTATGCGGTGCACTATGCGACCGCAGAATCAACATGCGGTCCGCATAGTGACCGCAGAATTGCCCCAAATTTTACACAGGTTCTGTTAAGGAATGCGGTCACTATGCGGACCGCATGTTGATTCTGCGGTCGTAAAGTGCACCGCAGATTTGACATGCGATCGCATATCGACCGCACTTTTGACACAATTTTGGGCAACTCACTGTAAAGCTTTGCGGCAAGAATGTGGTCCGCATATCAGGTTTGCGGTCGCATTCTTGACCGCATATTTGACACTTTTCGGAAAAAATAATTCTCTACATTTTTGAAACTTAAATCACTACCAAGGGTCCGAACCGCGGCGAGCAAGCTCGCCGCGAAGAATTCTACGCATTCCTAACAATAGCTACTAGGTTGTATGCACAAAAATTTTACGGGGCCTTACATCCCCTCCCCCTTAAGATCATTCGTCCTCGAATGAGGATTTTGAAATAAATGAGTTGGTTTTGAAAGACATGATATGCAACCATCAAAATTTTGACTAACTCTTATATTTTAGAAAAATTTCGCCGGAGTTTCCTTTGTATTATGGACATATCCACCTGTCAGAGGGCCCCCGAAACACATTACCAAACAATAATATACAACTACAACACTTTTCACAACTGGTATACACTTTCTTACCTCAACGAATGCACATATTCTATCATATTGTTACAATTGCACAGAAACTAGTCACTTCAATGAATTCTTACCTTATTAAACCAATTTAACACGCGAATATTTATAAGGATTTCATTTATCAAGAAAGGTTCAAGTGACCCAAGGTAACAACACATTTAACTCATTACAAAATGAAGGAGACTTTACTAATACTAAGAGGGAAACAACATAGGCAAGATGATAGTTACTAGGAGTAGGAGGGTCACCTAATTTCTTCTAGGCTTGATCGAACAAATGGGGGTACTTTTCCTTCATCTCTTTTTCCGCTTCCCATGTGGCCTCCTCAACTTGTTGACTTCGCCACAATACTTTAACGAGGCAACTTCCTTATTTCTCAACTTACGGACTTGCCTATCAAGAATGGCAACTGGAACTTCTTCATATGACAAATCTTCATTAACCTCTATAGCTTCGATTGGCATGATGGTGGATGGATCTCCAATCACTTTCTTCAACATGGACACATGGAATACCGGGTGCACTGATGACATCTCAAGAGGCAACTCTAGCCTATAAGCAACTTGACCAATCCTTTGAACAATCCGATATGGCCCGACATACCTAGGACTCAATTTCCCTTTCTTTCCGAATCGCATGACTCCCTTCATAGGAGATACCCTCAAGAACACCCAATCATCGACTTGAAACTCCAAATCCCTTCGACGAACGTCCGCATAGGACTTTTGACGACTCTGTGCTGTTTTCATTCTCTCCTGAATAACCTTGACCTTTTCCATAGCTTCGTACACCATATCCTGGCCCTAGCAATTCCGCTTCACCTACCTCAAACCACCCGATTGGTGATCTACATCTTCTCCCGTACAATGCCTCAAACGGGGCCATTTGAATGCTAGCATGATAGCTGTTATTGTAAGCAAATTCTATCAATGGCAAGTGTTCATCCCAATTACCTTTAAAATCTAAGACACAAGCCCGCAACATATCTTCAAGCGTCTGAATGGTCCGCTCGGCCTGTCCATCGGTCTGTGGATGGAAAGCTGTGCTGAGATTCACCCGAGTTCCCAAACCTTGCTGAAACTTCTTCCAAAAGTTAGCGGTGAACTGAGCCCCGCGATCTGAGATGATAGAAAGTGGAGTGCCATGAAGCCTTACTATCTCTTTGATGTACAATCTTGCATATTGCTCTGCAGTATCAGTGGACTTGACAGGCAGGAAGTGAGTTGATTTGGTGAGTCGATCTACTATCACCCATACTGAATCGAACTTACGCCGAGTGCGAGGTAACCCCACCACGAAATCCATATTGATCATCTCCCATTTCCACCTTGGTATTTCTATAAGCTGAGTTAATCCACCGGGTCGTTGATGCTCGGCCTTCACTTGTTGACAGTTCGGACATTTAGCTACAAAGCCTACCACATCCCTTTTCATACCGTTCCACCAATAAATCTCCTTGAGATCGTGATACATTTTCGTTGAACCAGGGTGCACAGAATACCTGGAAGTATGAGCCTCTGCCATCACTCTTTCCCGAAGCTCGTCCACATCCGGAACACATAGCCTATCTTGACACCGCAACACACCATCTTCGCTGCTGAGTACAAATGCTGAGGTCTTGTCATTCATGACTGCTTCCTTCACCCGAACCAATGCTGGATCCATGAACTGTTTTTCCTTGATTTCCGCGACCAATGATGATTCTGCTCCATTATGCACCAAGATATCCCCCTCGGCTGACGCCGAGATACGAACCCCCAAACTGGCTAATTGGTAAACCTCTCGAGCCAGGGGTCTCCGATCCACACCCAAATGAGCCAAACTACCCATGGATTTTCGACTAAGAGCGTCGGCTACCACATTTGCCTTTCCTGGATGGTACAATATGTCCACATCATAGTCCTTGAGTAGTTCTAACCACCGCCGCTGTCTCAGATTCAGCTCTTTCTGCTTGAACAAATACTGGAGGCTCTTGTGGTCCGAAAACACATCTACATGAACCCCATAAAGATAGTGTCGCCATATTTTCAAGGCAAACACAACAGCTGCAAGTTCCAAATCATGCGTCGGATAATTCTTCTCATGGTTCTTGAGTTGTCTGGAAGCATAAGCTATAACCTTACCGTGCTGCATCAATACACATCCCAAACCGACTCTGGAGGCATCACAATAGACTACAAATCCCTCTGTGCCTTCTGGCAAGGCCAATACCGGTGCCGAGGTCAATCTTGACTTCAGTTCTTGGAAACTTTTCTCACATGCTTCGGACCACCTGGAACTTAACTGCTTTCTGCGTCAATTTAGTCAATGGGGAGGCGAGGGTTGAGAATCCCTCTACAAACCTCCGATAGTACCTGCCAGACCCAAAAAGCTGCGAATCTCTGTCGGGGTCGTGGGTCTAGGCCAATCTTTCACTGCCGCAATCTTCTGAGGATCCACTTGAATTCCCTCATTGGAAATAACATGCCCTAGAAAGGCTACGGACTCCAACCAAAACTCACATTTTGAGAACTTGGCATACAATTGATGCTGATGAAGGGTCTGCAATGCTGCTCTGAGGTGAATGGCATGATCTTCCCTGCTCCGAGAGTAGATGAGAATATCGTCAATGAATATAATCACAAAGGAATCTAGGAATGGCTTGAAAACCCGATTCATAAGGTCCATGAAAGCTGCTGGGGCATTGGTTAGCCCAAAAGACATGACCAAAAACTCAAAGTGACCATAACGAGTTCTGAAGGCGGTTTTAGGAATATCCTGCTCCCTGATTTTCAACTGGTGGTACCCGGACCGTAAATCAATCTTTGAGAAGAACCTCGCTCCCTGCAATTGGTCAAACAGATCATCCACTCGAGGCAATGGATATTTATTCTTAAGGGTGACTTTGTTAAGCTGCCGATAATCAATACACATTCGAAGTGACCCATCCTTCTTTCTGACAAAGAGAACCGGAGCACCCCATGGCGACACACTCGGTCGTATGAACCCTTTCTCTAATAAATCCCTCAACTGCTCCTTTAACTCCCTTAACTTTGCTGGCGCCATTCTGTAAGGTGGAATGGATATTGGCTGAGTATCCGGCAATACATCAATTCCGAAATCAATCTCCCTATCCGGCGGGATGCCTGGAAGCTCATCTGGAAACACTTCAGGAAATTCATTCACAATTGGCACGGACTCGAGGGTAGGCACCTCTGAGGTGGTGTCCGTTACCCGAACCAGGTGATAGATACACCCTTTCTTAATCATCTTCGAAGCCTTAAGGTAGGAAATAAACCTACCCCTTGGCACTACACCATTTCCTCTCCATTCAATAACCGGCTCGTTAGGGAACTCGAGCCTCATAACTCTCGTTCGACAGTCAAGTTTGGCAAAGCACGAATAGAGCCAATCCATCCCCATAATTACATCAAAATCTACCATCCCAAGCTCAATAAGATCGGTCGTGGTATCACGACCACCCACTGTAACTGTAAGGCCCCGTAAAATTTTTGGTGCATAAAACCTAGTAGATGTGGTGTCATGGTCCGAATGTACCAGGTATGTATGGCTAATTTTGATTCTTGTGAAATCGCCTATATGTGTGAAGTTTGTTTGTTTCATGTTAAATTGACAAATTGTGTGAAATTCTTGATGTTGTTGTTGGATATTCAAAGTTTGTTGTCGAGCTATGAGTGATGTAAAATGAGAGTTTAATTTGGCAAAAGAATTGTGAATAATGACTATGATGGCCTATATGGTACCTTGTGGAAAACAAATGAAACACTTGAGAATTGGTTTATTGTGGAAAGAGATTAAACACTTGAATTGTGGAAATATTGTAACATGGTTGTGATATTGAATTGAGAAGAAATTGAGAACATGAACCAATGTGTAAGTTGCTTATTTGAACTTGTTGAAATTGTGTGTAGTACCTTATCTGCTGCTGTTTGAAATTGTTGTGTTTTCAACTGTAAGGCGGGGTCGTGTTGCGCGCCGCAACGTGGTGAAATAAGGTGTGGGTTGGGGTGATAAGGGTGGCCGAGGTAATAAGGGTGGTCGGGGGCAATAAGGATGGAAAGCGATCGAAATCGCTATTGAAAATTGATACAAAAATCAATAATGTGAAATTGTGAAAGGAGACAGCAGGAGAGTTTGCAACCTGTGGGGCACTGATTGCCCCTTTGTTTGACTACTTGTAATTTACGTGATTGATTGGTTATTGTTAAATTGGTTGATTGTAGAAAGTGCTTTGTGTTGAGAATTATTTGAAATAAGGAAAATGTGGAAACATGGTTGGCCGGCTTAATTAATTGTTGATGTAATTTAATGGCTTGAGTTTACTTGGGACAAAGTTTGTCCATACATACCAGTACAATTCAAGTGTACTGACGTCCCTTTTGCCGGGGGCGCTACATTCGTGTTATGATTGTAGGTGGATCAGTAGCATGCACTTCAGCTCATCGGCAGTAGTATCCTTCTCCTTCCACTGCCCGTTTTGGTGAGCCCCTTTCTTCCTCGGGGCCTTGTGTGGTTCTTGCCACTTCGGTTTAGATTTCATTTTGGTTTTGTAAGGTATAGCCGGAGCCTTGTTACCGGCAAGTATTGTATTTCCCTTTCTTGTATCCTAGAGGCTCTGTAGACATGTAAACTGTGGGACTCCAGTCTTATGTATATATATATGGTGTTATGTCGGGCGTTGTAAAAATTGAAATCTTGTTAATGAATCACTCGTATCATTTTATTTGTTTAATGTGAAATCATTTATGATTAGTAATATATTTGGTTAATGAGAAACAATCAACACAGGGTTAACGCGTGGGAATGAAAGGCACCCAGGTCCGCTTGACTGGGGCAACCCGGTCAGGCGCCGGTCATGTCCCTCGATTTGGGGCGTGACAAACTTGGTATCCGAGCTTAAGGTTTTAAAGTGTCCTAGGATGTCTCGGAGCCGTGTCTAGTAGTGCCCTTCTTATAGGTGTGTTGTCGACCACATCATATAAGTAGGGGGCTACACGGGCATTTAGGAATTTACCTACTTCTTTGTTAATCTATATCGTGCGGTAAAGTGCAATATGGAGATATCTGTGTCTAATTCGTGCCTTGTTCCCAAATTTTCATAATATGGCACCTAAGAAGAAGGCTAGACTCGGCCGTGGGAGAGAATGACCCACCAGTCCCGAATTTGCCTGGCCCATCTGTTCAAAACCCAAGTGTCCCTATTCCAGCTGCGGCAGAGGATGCCACCATTCCTCCCGCCAGTGTTCCTGACTCAGATACAGTTCCCGCTTCGGGCTCTGGTATCTCTAATGAAGAACTTAGGGGAGCCATCCATATGTTAACACGGTTAGTGGCTGCCCAGGCCCAGAGATCCCATGATGCCCCTGCATCCTCTAGCGGACAGGGAGATTCCTTTGGCTCCAGAGTCCATCAATTCTTGCGATTGGCCCCTCCAGAATTTTCAGGCACCGATCCGGAGGCTGACCCACAGGAATTCCTTGATGAGATATACAAGACCCTCAGAGTGATGAAGGCTACAGATATAGAGGGGGTAGAGTTGGCCTCTTACAGGCCGAAGGGAGCGGCACGTTCATGGTTCGAAATGTGGGAGGATTCCCGTGAGGAAGGGAGCCCTCCGGCCAGATGGGATGAGTTCGTGGATGCATTTATGGACCACTTCTTACCTGCGGAGGCAATGGCAGCCCGTGCCACCGAGTTCGAGGTTCTCAAACGGGGCAGTATGAGTGTTAGGGAGTATCACATGGAGTTCGTAAGGTTGTCCAAGTACGCTCCTCATTTAGTGTCGACCATGGATGCCCGGGTTCGACGGTTTGTTGAGGGCCTTAGCCCTTTGGTAGTGAATGAGGCCGCCACAGCAGCTTTGCACTCAGACATGAACTATGGGAGGATTGTGGGGTTTGCTCAGGCCACAGAGGCCAGGAAATTGAAGATTCGTGCAGAAAGAGAAAGTAGCAACAGGGCTCGGTCAATGGGTTGTTCAGGGAGATCACTTCCAGGGAGGGGGTCATCAGGGCCATCCCAGTCATATGCTCAATCCTCCGCGAGTGCACCGCCATCCGTGCACAGTCATCAGCAGGGCAGTTACTCGAGACCTGGTTCAGACAGCAGGAGGTCTCGTCAGTCTGGTCATCCTGGGGTGAGATCCCAGCAGCAGGGGAGACCTACATGCCCCAAGTGTGGGAGATTTCATACAGAGACTTGCTACCTTGACCTTCCAGTGTGCTTCAGGTGCGGGGTGAGAGGTCACATTCAACGAGACTGTCGTGCACCCCATCAGGGTATAGGTAGGGGATCTGCTCAGTCATCCGGTTCTTCAGCTGCTACATCATCAGCGCGTACTCCAGCATCAGCAGGGCGTGGTGCAGCTAGGGGTGGAGCTCAGGGTAGGGGTGGACCTAGCCGATTCTATGCATTGAGTGGCCGCCAAAATGCCGAGGCTTCTCCGGATGTTGTTACAGGTATCATGTCTGTTCAGACTATTGATTGCTATGCCCTTATTGATCCAGGGTCCTCCTTATCTTATGTCACTCCATTCATTGCTTCAAGTTTTGGATTAGAACCCGCACAGCTTCATGAGCCGTTCTCTGTGTCGACTCCTATTGGTGATTCTATTACAGCCTCACGAGTCTATAGGAATTGTGTTGTTACAGTGGGTGGTCGTGATACCACAGCTGATCTTATTGAGCTTGGGATGGTAGATTTTGATGTAATTATGGGGATGGATTGGCTCTATTCGTGCTTTGCCAAACTTGATTGTCGAACGAGAGTTATGAGGCTCGAGTTCCCTAACGAGCCAATTATTGAATGGAGAGGAAATGGTATGGTGCCAAGGGGTAGGTTTATTTCCTACCTTAAGGCTTCGAAGATGATTAAGAAGGGGTGTATCTATCACCTGGTTCGGGTAACGGACACCACCTCGGAGGTGCCTACCCTCGAGTCCGTGCCAATTGTGAATGAATTTCCTGAAGTGTTTCCAGATGAGCTTCCGAGCATCCCGCCGGATAGGGAGATTGATTTCGGAATTGATGTATTGCCAGATACTCAGCCAATATCCATTCCACCACACAGAATGGTGCCAGCAGAGTTAAGGGAGTTAAAGGAGCAAGTGAGGGATTTATTAGAGAAAGGGTTCATACGACCGAGTGTGTCGTCGTGGGGTGCTACGGTTCTTTTTGTCAGGAAGAAAGATGGGTCACTTCGAATGTGTATTGATTATTGGCAACTCAACAAAGTCACCATCAAGAATAAATATCCTTTGCCTCGAGTGGATGATCTGTTTGACCAATTGCGGGGAGCGAAGTTCTTCTCAAAGATTGATTTACGGTCTGGGTACCACCAGTTAAAAATCAGGGAGCAGGATATTCCTAAGACCGCCTTCAGAACTCGTTATGGTCACTTCGAGTTTTTGGTCATGTCTTTTGGGCTAACCAATGCCCCAGCAGCTTTCATGGACCTTATGAATCGGGTTTTCAAGCCATTCCTAGATTCCTTTGTGATTGTATTCATTGATGATATTCTCATCTACTCTCGGAGCAGGGAAGATCATGCCGTTCACCTCAGAGCAGCATTGCAGACCCTTCTTCAGCATCAATTGTATGCCAAGTTCTCAAAATGTGAGTTTTGGTTGGAGTCCGTAGCTTTTCTAGGGCATGTTATTTCCGGTGAGGGAATTATGGTGGATCCTCAGAAGATTGCGGCAGTGAAAGATTGGCCTAGACCCACGACCCCGACAGAGATTCGCAGCTTTTTGGGTCTGGCAGGGTACTATCGGAGGTTTGTAGAGGGATTCTCAACCCTCGCCTCCCCATTGACTAAAGTGACGCAGAAAGCAGTTAAGTTCCAGTGGTCCGAAGCATGTGAGAAAAGTTTCCAAGAACCTGAAGTCAAGATTGACCTCGGCACCAGTATTGGCCTTGCCAGAAGGCACAGAGGGATTTGTAGTCTATTGTGATGCCTCCCGAGTCGGTTTGGGATGTGTATTGATGCAGCACGGAAAGGTTATAGCTTATGCTTCCAGGAAACTCAAGAATCATGAGAAGAATTATCCGACGCATGATTTGGAGCTTGCAGCTGTTGTGTTTGCTTTGAAAATATGGCGGCACTATCTTTATGGAGTTCATGTAGATGTGTTTTCGGACCACAAGAGCCTCCAGTATTTGTTCAAGCAGAAGGAGCTAAATCTGAGACAGCGACGGTGGTTAGAATTGCTCAAGGACTATGATATGAACATATTTTACCATCCAGGGAAGGCAAATGTGGTAGCTGACGCTCTTAGTCGGAAATCCATGGGTAGTTTCGCTCATTTGGGTGTGGATCGGAGACCCCTGGCTCGAGAGGTTTACCAATTAGCCAGTTTGGGGGTTCGTATCTCGGCGTCAGACGAGGGAGATATCTTGGTGCATAATGGAGCAGAATCATCATTGGTCGCGGAAATCAAGGAAAAACAGTTCATGGATCCAGCATTGGTTCGGGTGAAGGAAGCAGTCATGAATGACAAGACCTCAGCATTTGTACTCGGCAGCGAAGATGGTGTATTGCGGTGTCAAGATAGGCTATGTGTTCCGGATGTGGACGAGCTTCGGGAAAGAGTGATGGCAGAGGCTCATACTTCCAGGTATTCTGTGCACCCAGGTTCCACGAAAATGTATCACGATCTCAAGGAGATTTATTGGTGGAACGGTATGAAAAGGGATGTGGCAGGCTTTGTAGCTAAATGTCCGAACTGTCAACAAGTGAAGGCCGAGCATCAACGGCCTGGTGGATTAACTCTCAGCTTATAGAAATACCAAGGTGGAAATGGGAGATGATCAATATGGATTTTGTGGTGGGGTTACCTCGCACTCAGCATAGGTTTGACTCAATATGGGTGATAGTAGATCGACTCACCAAATCAGCTCACTTCCTGCCAGTCAAGTCTACCGATACTGCGGAGCAATATGCAAGATTGTACATCAAAGAGATAGTAAGGCTTCATGGCACTCCACTTTCTATCATCTCAGATCGCGGGGCTCAGTTCACCGCTAACTTTTGGAAGAAGTTTCAGCAAGGTTTGGGAACTCGGGTGAATCTCAGCACAGCTTTCCATCCACAGACCGATGGACAGGCCGAGCGGACCATTCAGACACTTGAGGATATGTTGCGGGCTTGTGTCCTAGATTTTAAAGGTAATTGGGATGAACACTTGCCATTGATAGAATTTGCTTACAATAACAGCTATCATGCTAGCATTCAAATGGCCCCGTTTGAGGCATTGTACGGGAGAAGATGTAGATCGCCAATCGGGTGGTTTGAGGTAGGTGAAGCGAAATTGCTAGGGCCAGATATGGTGTACGAAGCTATGGAAAAGGTCAAGGTTATTCAGGAGAGAATGAAAACAGCACAGAGTCGTCAAAAGTCCTATGCGGACATTCGTCGAAGGGATTTGGAGTTTCAAGTCGATGATTGGGTGTTCTTGAGGGTATCTCCTATGAAGGGAGTCATGCGATTCGGAAAGAAAGGAAATTGAGTCCTAGGTATGTCGGGCCATATCGGATCGTTCAAAGGATTGGTCAAGTTGCTTATAGGCTAGAGTTGCCTCCTGAGATGTCATCAGTGCATCCGGTATTCCATGTGTCCATGTTGAAGAAAGTGATTGGAGATCCATCCACCATCATGCCGGTCGAAGCTATAGAGGTTAATGAAGATTTGTCATATGAAGAAGTTCCAGTTGCCATTCTTGATAAGCAAGTCCGTAAGTTGAGAAATAAGGAAGTTGCCTCTGTTAAAGTATTGTGGCGAAGTCAACAAGTTGAGGAGGCCACATGGGAAGCGGAAAAAGAGATGAAAGAAAAGTACCCCCATTTGTTTGATCAAGCCTAGAAGAAATTAGGTGACCCTTCTACTCCTAGTAATTGTCATTTTGTCCAAGTCATTTCTCTCTTAGTGTTAGTAAAGTCTCCTTCATTTTGTAATGAATTTAATGCGTTGTTGCCCTGGGTCACTTGAACTTTTCTTGATAAATGAAATCCTTATAAATATTCGCGTGTTAAATTGGTTTAATAAGGTAAGAATTCATTGAAGTGGTTTCTGTGCAATTGTAACAATGTGATAGAATATGTGCATTCGTTGAGGTAAGAAAGTGTATACCAGTTGTGAAAAGTGTTGTAGTTGTATATTATTGTTTGTTAATGTGTTTCGGGGGCCCTCTGACAGGTGGATATGTCCATAATACAAAGGAAACTCTGGCGAAATTTTTCTAAAATATAAGAATTAGTCAAATTTTTGATGGTTGCATATCATGTCTTTCGAAACCAACTCATTTATTTCAAAATCCTCATTCGAGGACGAATGATCTTAAGGGGGGGAGGATGTAAGGCCCCGTAAAATTTTTGGTGCATAAAACCTAGTAGCTGTGGTGTCATGGTCCGAATGTACCAGGTATGTATGGCTAATTTTGATTCTTGTGAAATCGCCTATATGTGTGAAGTTTGTTTGTTTCGTGTTAAATTGACAAATTGTGTGAAATTCTTGATGTTGTTGTTGGATATTCAAAGTTTGTTGTCGAGCTATGAGTGATGTAAAATGAGAGTTTAATTTGGCAAAAGAATTGTGAATAATGACTATGATGGCCTATATGGTACCTTGTGGAAAACAAATGAAACACTTGAGAATTGGTTTATTGTGGAAAGAGATGAAACACTTGAATTGTGAAAATATTGTAACATGGTTGTGATATTGAATTGAGAAGAAATTGAGAACATGAACCAATGTGTAAGTTGCTTATTTGAACTTGATGAAATTGTGTGTAGTACCTTATCTGCTGTTTGAAATTGTTGTGTTTTCAACTGTAAGGCGGGGTCGTGTTGCGCGCCGCAACGTGGTGAAATAAGGTGTGGGTTGGGGTGATAAGGGTGGCCGAGGTAATAAGGGTGGTCGGGGGCAATAAGGATGGAAAGCGATCGAAATCGCTATTGAAAATTGATACAAAAATCAATAATGTGAAATTGTGAAAGGAGACAGCAGGAGAGTTTGCAACCTGTGGGGCACCGATTGCCCCTTTGTTTGACTACTTGTGCTTTACGTGATTGATTGGTTATTGTTAAATTGGTTGATTGTAGAAAGTGCTTTGTGTTGAGAATTATTTGAAATAAGGAAAATGTGGAAACATGGTTGGCCGGCTTAATTAATTGTTGATGTAATTTAATGGCTTGAGTTTACTTGGGACAAAGTTTGTCCATACATACCATTACAATTTAAGTGTACTGACGTCCCTTTTGCCGGGGGCGCTACATTCGTGTCATGATTGTAGGTGGATTAGTAGCAGGCACTTCAGCTCATCGGCAGTAGTATCCTTCTCCTTCCACTGCCCGTTTTGGTGAGCCCTTTCTTCCTCGGGGCCTTGTGTGGTTCTTGCCACTTCGGTTTAGATTTCATTTTGGTTTTGTAAGGTATAGCCGGAGCCTTGTTACCGGCAAGTATTGTATTTCCCTTTTTGTATCCTAGAGGCTCCGGTAGACATGTAAACTGTGGGACTCCAGTCTTATGTATATATATATGGTGTTATGTCGGGCATTGTAAAAATTGAAATCTTGTTAATGAATCACTCGTATCATTTTATTTGTTTAATGTGAAATCATTTATGATTAGTAATATATTTGGTTAATGAGAAACAGTCAACACAGGGGTAACGCGTGGGAATGAAAGGCACCCAGGTCCGCTTGACTGGGGCAACCCGGTCAGGCGCCGGTCATGTCCCTGGATTTGGGGCGTGACAGTAACAACACAATTCCTATAGACTCGTGAGGCTGTAATAGAATCACCAATAGGAGTCGACACAGAGAACGGCTCATGAAGTTGTTCGGGTTCTATCCCAAAACTTGAAGCAATGAATGGAGTAACATAAGACAAGGAAGACCCCGGATCAATAAGGGCATAGCAATCAATAGTGTGAACAGACAGGATACCTGTAACAACATCTGGAGAAGCCTCGGCATTTTGGCAGCCACTCAATGCATAGAATCGGCTAGGTCCACCCCTACCCTGAGCTCCACCCCTAGCTGCACCACGCCCTGCTGCTGCTGGAGTACGCGCTGATGATGTAGCAGCTGAAGAACCGGATGACTGAGCAGATCCCCTACCTATACCCTGACGGGGTGCACGGCAGTCCCGCTGAATGTGACCTCTCACCCCACACCCGAAGCACACTGGAAGGTCAAGGTAGCAAGTTTCTGTATGAAATCTCCCACACTTGGGGCATGTAGGTCTCCCTGCTGCTGGGATCTCACCCCAGGATGACCAGACTGACGAGACCTCCTGCTGTCCGAACCAGGTCTCGAGTAACTGCCCTGCTGATGACTGTGCACGGATGGCGGTGCACTCGCGGAGGATTGAGCATATGACTGGGATGGCCCTGATGACCCCCTCCCTGGAAGTGATCTCCCTGAACGACCCATTGACCGGGCCCTGCTGCTACTTTCTCTCTCTGCACGAATCTTCAATTTCCTGGCCTCTGTGGCCTGAGCAAACCCCACAATCCTCCCATAGTTCATATCTAAGTGCAAAGCTGTTGTGGCGGCCTCATTCACTACCAAAGGGCTAAGGCCCTGAACAAACCGTCGAACACGGGCATCCATGGTCGACACTAAATGAGGAGCGTACTTGGACAACCTTACGAACTTCATGTGATACTCCCAAACACTCATACTGCCTTGTTTGAGAACCTCGAACTCAGTGGCACGGGCTGCCATTGCCTCAGCAGGTAAGAAGTGGTCCATAAATGCATCCACGAACTCATCCCATCTGGCCGAAGGGCTCCCTTCCTCACGAGAATCCTCCCACATTTCGAACCATGAACGTGCCGCTCCCTTCAGCCTGTAAGAGGCCAACTCTACCCCCTCTATATCTGTAGCCTTCATCACTCGGAGGGTTTTGTATATCTCATCAAGGAATTCCTGTGGATCAGCCTCTGGATCGGTACCTGAAAATTCCGGAGGGGCCAATCGCAAGAACTGGTGGACTCTGGAGCCAAAAGAATCTCCCTGTCCGCTGGAGGATGCAGGGGCATCATGGGATCTCTGGGCCTGGGCGGCCACTAACTGTGTTAACATATGAATGGCTCCCCTAAGATCTTTATTAGAGATTCCAAAGCCCGAAGCGGGAACTGTATCTGAGTCAGGAACACTGGCAGGAGGAATGGTGGCATCCTCTGCCGCAGCTGGAATAGGGACACTTGGGTTTTGAACAGATGGGTCAGGCAAATTCGGGACCGGTGGGTCATTCTCTCCCACGGCATCGGGTACATGATTAACAGCTGCACTTGGGCCGGCATTGGCCCTAAGGCCGAGTCTAGCCTTCTTCTTAGGTGCCATATTCTGAAAATTTGGGAACAAGGCACGAATTAGACACGGATATTTCCACATTGCACTTTACCGCACGATATAGATTAACAAAGAAATAGGTAAATTCCTAAATGCCCGTGTAGCCCCCTACTTATATGATGTGGTCGACAACACACCTATAAGAAGGGCACTACTAGACACGGCTCCGAGACATCCTAGGAAACTTTAAAACCTTAAGCTTTGATACCAAGTTTGTCACGCCCCAAATCGAGGAACATGACCGGCGCCTGACCGGGTTGCCCCAGTCAAGCGGACCTGGGTGCCTTTCATTCCCACGTGTTACCCCTGTGATGACTGTTTCTCATTAACCAAATATATTACTAATCATAATTGATTTCACATTAAACAAATAAAACGATACGAGTGATTCATTAACAAGATTTCAATTTTTACAACGCCCGACATAACACAATATATATACATAAGATTGGAGTCCCACAGTTTACATGTCTACAGAGCCTCTAGGATACAAAAGGGAAATACAATACTTGCCGGTAACAAGGCTCCAGCTATACCTTACAAAACCAAAATGAAATCTAAACCGAGTGGCATGAACCATACAAGGCCCCGAGGAAGAAAGGGGTTCACCAAAAACGGGCAGTGGAGGATGAAAGATACTACTGCCGATGAGCTGAAGTGCCTGCTACTGATCCACCTACAATCATGACACGAATGTAGCGCCCCCGGCAAAAGGGACGTCAGTACACTTGAATTGTACTGGTATGTATGGACCAACTTTGTCCCAAGTAAATTCAAGCCATTAAATTACATCAACAATTGATTAAGCCAGCCAACCATGTTTCCACATTTTCCTCATTTCAAATAATTCTCACACAAAGCACTTTCTACGATCAACCAATTTAACAATAACCAATCAATCACGTAGAGCACAAGTAGTCAAACAAAGGGGCAATCAGTGCCCCACAGGTTGCAAACTCTCCTGCTGTCTCCTTTCACAATTTCACATTATTGATTTTTGTATCAATTTTCAATAGCGATTTCGATCGCTTTCCATCCTTATTGCCCCTGACCACCCTTATTACCTCGGCCACCCTTATCACCCCAACCCACACCTTATTTCCCCACGTTGCGGCGCGCAACACGACCCCGCCTTACAGTTGAAAACACAACAATTTCAAACAGCAGATAAGGTACTACACACAATTTCAACAAGTTCAAATAAGCAACTTACACATTGGTTCATGTTCTCAATTTCTTCTCAATTCAATATCACAACCATGTTACAATATTTCCACAATTCAAGTGTTTCATCTCTTTCCACAATAAACCAATTCTCAAGTGTTTCGTTTGTTTTCCACAAGGTGCCATATAGGCCATCATAGTCATTATTCACAATTCTTTTGCCAAATTAAACTCTCATTTTACATCACTCATAGCTCAACAACAAACTTTGATTATCCAACAACAACATCAAGAATTTCACACAATTTGTCAATTTAACACGAAACAAACAAACTTCACACATATAGGCGATTTCACAAGAATCAAAATTAGCCATACATACCTGGTGATGATTTTCCCTCCTACTTTATGCTTACCCAAGATATCCTACTCTTGCCAACCTTGTTCTTGAAGACTCTTACTTCTACTCACTTCTTTTTACTAGGAATCAAGTTCAATAATCATGCATGAGTGTAAAATTCTATTTCCAAAAGCTATTATATGCAAACCTCTCTTTACCCAATTTAAAACTGAAAATCAAAGAAAATAGTTAGGGTTTTTACCTTGAAAAGATTGGGGAAGTTGAATCCTTGCCCTAGAATCTCTTGGAATTAAGTGGTAGGAACAATCTTTGAAGATGAAAGATTTCTCTCTCTAAAAACCCTCTCTTTTCTCTCTAATTTTGGTAAGATGATATGATAAAATGAAGAAGAAGTGTGTTATATTAAAGAAGAGATCGGGTCAAAATGTTACAAAAATCTGGGCCGGGGTCAATTATGCGGTGCACTATGCGACCGCAGAATCAACATGCGGTCCGCATAGTGACCGCAGAATTGCCCCAAATTTTACACAGGTTCTGTTAAGGAATGCGGTCAATATGCGGACTGCATGTTGATTCTGCGGTCGCAAAGTGCACCGCAGATTTGACATGCGATCGCATATCGACCGCACTTTTGACACAATTTTGGGCAACTCATTGGAACGTTTTGCGGCAAGAATGCGGTCCGCATGTCAGGTTTGCGGTCGCATTCTTGACCGCATATTTGACCTTTTTTCGGAAAAATTAATTCTCTACATTTTTGAAACTTAAATCACTACCAAGGGTCCGAACCGCGGCGAGCAAGCTCGCCGCGAAGAATTCTACGCATTCCTAACACATTATTCGGACCATGACACCACAGCTACTAGGTTTTAAGCACAAAAATTTTACGGGGCCTTACAGTACCGATCCACGAGACTCTACTAAACCAGCTCATGACTCGTGAGACCTATTAACCTAGGCTCTGATACCAACTTGTCACCACCCAATCCCCGGTTGTAATAGTTACCAACACATTGCTAGGCAAGTCCGACCATGTTATCCATTTAAACCAACCAATTATTAATTAATGCAGATCAATTAAACTTAATAGCATGGTTTCATATCAAAATGGTAAGTGCGGAAGTAGAAGCCTACAAAATACAGTCTCAAACATATCGTGGTGTCACAATTCAGAGCCTCTACAATGAAAAGATCCTACACAATACAAGTCTAGGCAGAATGAAACCAACAAAATGATAAGAGGGAGAGATCAGGTCCTACGGACGTCGGCAACTACCTCGAAGTCTCCTCGGGTTAGTAGTGATGAAGCAGCTGTGATAGCTCAACTACTCTCTGGAACCTGTGAATCTGCACAAAAAGTGCTGGGGAGTGGGGTGAGTATATTTCAACTCACAAAAAATAAAAACACATGTACCATCACTAAACAGTTCTAAGGGTAACCTCACAGGCAAGTCATCTCTATAGTGAATACCCCCATTTCCAGTCCACATCAATCTCACCATGGTCCCACACTGACCTAGTCCCCACTCATACAGCTATGGCGTACAGATCGATCAAATGTACATATATATGTATATATATGTCTATAATGCGGCGGCGCACAGCTCGCTGCAATGTATATATATATATATATATATATATATATATATATATATATATATATATATGCGGCGTGCAGCCCGCTTCAATACATATAATGCTACGGCGTGCAGCCCGCTCCAATATATATAATCCTGCAGCGTGTAGCCCGCTCCATTTAACGTCGACGGCGCTCACTGGGGGTGTATACAGACTTCGAAAGGGCTCCCTTGGCCCAAGTGTTATGATACTGCGGCGTGCAGTCCGATCCACACATATATCACTGCTGCGTGCAGTCCGATCCGTTATATATATATATATTGCTGCGGCGTGCAGCCCGATCCGTCAATATATAATAGCGCCTACTGGGAATGTGTGCAGAATCCAAAGGGGCTCCTACAGCCCAAACGTAATAATACTGCGGCGTGCAGTCCGTTCCACATGTATACTACTATGGCGTGCAGTCCGATCCACATATATATTACTGCGGCATGCAGTCCGATCCAATACATATATAGATATATATAATATCTCATAGTGGTTCCTCGACCCTATCTCAGTTAATATAGACTTGGCCTCTCAAGCCCACTCAGCTAGAACAATGAATCCCACCCTAGGTAGCCTCTCTCGAAGTACATATCTAGTACTGGCTCATGATATGCTATACAGCTATAATTACGGCTGTGTGTTTGCATCTCGCATGATATAAGGGTCATCTAGCTCTACAGTCTTTCCTAATACTCTACAGATCAGCACAAGGCCCCAAACATGGCTACTAGCCCAACTACACAGTTATAATCTCAATCTCAGTCATAATACTCAGTAAGAGTATCCATCGGAAGGACCAAGTCCCAATCCCCAGTCACAATGCCACCACGCTCGTCACATGACTGGTGTATCATCTGAACATAGCACTCTATAATGCAAATACGGGGTTTCAAACCGTCAGTACATTATTTATTGCCATCACTCACCTTGAACCAGTAGAAGTCCTAGCTCGCTTTGCGCTTGCCTCGCAAATCAATCTCCTCCGATGCCAAATCTGCTCAAAATCAATGAGAATACATCAATATAGGCTAATTAGACATGACCCTATCGAAATAACTTGAATTACACCAAAACCCACAAAGTTGTCAAAATCTGACTTTTGGTACGCTTCTCAAAAAATTACGGAGGTTACATTTTTGGAATCCTTATCTCAACACGAGTCCATACATATAAAGTTTGTCAAAATTGGACTCCGTTTTCCCATTCTAATCAACATTTTATTGTAACCCAGGCATAGGGCAAAACTCCCCCATTAATCCTTCCAATTTCAGTGAAATAGAGAAAGATTTTAAGATAAAAACACGTATTTGGACCATAAAACATACCTCCGATGATAACCCGGTGAAATCCCCTTTAATTCTCGACAATTTGCTCTTTAAGAACTCAACAATGGAGGTTTTTAGTAAATGAGTCGCGGATGAAATGTTCTGGACTTAAACTTACTGCGAGCCCTCGTTACTCTACGTGATCGCAGCCTTTGGCATACGATCGCGATGCACGGATTTTTGGGCGACCAGTTTTCATTCTACGCGATCGCATGGACCTAGATATGATCGTAGTAACCAGCCTAACCATTCCATGTGATCGCAACACTCTCTCCGCGATCGCACTACTCTCGAATCTCGCCTTACGCGATCGCATGAAGGGCCTCGCAATCGCGATAAGCAAAGCCCTCACCTTATGCAATCGCATCCCTCATATCGTGATCGCGAAGAACAAACCTCCCAGCTCTCTCTGATACACTACGCGATCGCATGACCAGGCCTGCGATTGCGATGTGTAAAATTTTCCTGCAATTTAGTGGAGCAGATCAGTTGTCCAATTTGGCTCAAAATGGTCCGTTTGGACCCCCGAATTCATCCCGAGGCCCCCGGAACTCCAACAAAAACCACCAACATACTCCATAACATGATACAAAATTGTTCCATTCCTAAAAACTAGCCCTTAACACACGGAAATCATCGAATCCAAGTGAATTCAAGCCTAAGTTTCATTTAAACTTCTGTAACCAACATTCGATCAAAAACCCGACCAAATGACTTCCGAATGACCTGAAAATTTGCAGGCATATCAAAAATCACCTAACGGATCTACTGCAACTGTCGGAATTCCGTTCTGACTCCCGGATCAAAATCTCACCTACCATTTGGATTTCGCCAAAATTCAACCTTAGCCAATTCAAGCCTAAAACTACAGCAGACCTCCAAATTCACTTTTGATTGCTCTCCTAGCTCATAAATGACCTCCGGAGCTGACCGAATCATCAGAATTCGATTCCAAGCTCTCTAACTCACAAGTCAACAACCAGTTGACTTTTCCCAACTATTCCTTCTTCTAAGAGACTATTTGTCTCATTTCCAACCAAACTCAATCCGAATTGACTCAAACTCACCAAACATGCATATTGAAACATTAACAAGCATATAACGGGGATAACAGGGTGATAACTCACATGATAACTGGCCGGGTCATCACAATGAGACTATATTTATTGCTTTCCTAGTTAGTTAAGGTTAATATTTTTGCTTTTCCTAAGATTGGTAGATTTACTTTCCAAGATTGACTTGGTTTTGGTTTCCTATAGTTTTACCTTTTTCTATTTTAGTTGGACTTGTTATCAAATTAGTTTAAGACTTTATTTCCTAATATTTAAAGATAATTTCGTGATCACCCTTTATATAAAGGGGTATCTTCTTTGTTTTTAGGTAGATCATTCAGATTATTATCAATAAAATTTGTGAGATTTTCTTGCACTCCTGTGTGGCTACTCTTGGATTTATTCTTCAACCTTCAAGACTTAACTTAAGGTGGTAAGAATTAAACCCTTTTCGAAATCTTAGATCACTTGTAGGTTTTCAAGAAAGGTGATAAGTTTAGGCTTATTGTTGTTCTTGTTATTCTAAAGGGTCTGGTTTCACAATCTATTTCTTGTTTTTAATTTCTACAAAGGCGATTAGTTCTTTGTTAGGTAATTGTTGTTGTTAGGATTTACCTTCAAGAATGAGTTTCTTGAATTCAATCTATCTTTAATTTTTGTCTTTTATTCGTTTCTTTATTTTCTTTTAGCTTCCACACGTTTCTTATTTTTTCTTTAATAATTGTTGAATACATATCGTGTTGATATCACATCATACCAAAACAATCACATTCTAGCAATTTATCACATGAAAACTCATTAACCACTTGAATAAGAGAGGAAGAAATAATTAACTCATTCGCAAGTTTCTTCTCATAAATTTCATGCCTCTTTTCATAAAGTTGGATTACGTGATCATCTATGTCATACATAATATTAAAAAGAAGCAAATTACTCTTTCACTTTAACTTAGATATTACAGTTAATGACTTGATGTGCATCAAACTATCATCATCCACAAAAATTATAAAGTCACCAACATAAGATATAAGAGTATAATTCTTTACCTCGAAAAATACTTTAGGTGTTCTAGAAAGACCAAGAATGCAAATAATCCAATTATACATACCATACTTGGACTTATTTACCAATGGAACATCATCACCTTGTATTCTTTTATGCAATGGCTCTAACTTAGTAATGCTTTTAGGAAACTCCGTGTCATAACCTTGTAAATAAGAATCAAAATATTTAAAAGGTTTAGTAACAAAGACTTTAACCAAGCTTTTATCTTCCACGATCCAACAAGAATTGATATTGCCGAATTCATGTTGCAATCCAATTGGATCTCTTCCCACCATATCTTACACCTCACTACCCCTTTCAAAAGGTATTTCAACATGTGGCTGCACAAAATCAAAAGAACTAAACAAGAAAGAGTTAATGGGTTAGGAAGTAAAGAATCTTTTTTCTTGCTACTTTCTTGGGCTTTTATCACAAGACTAATGTTTTCCTCGCCCTTAGCCTCTTTTCTCTCACTAAAGAGTTCTTTTCCTTCACTAAATCCCTCATGTTTTTCTCTCTCTATCTCATAGACTATATTTATCTCATTGCCTTCTCTCTTTTCTTTCTTCTCAAGATCACTCTTTTCTTCACTAGACATCCCACTTTTTGCTCAAGACAACCTGTCCTTTTTCCTCTCTTGGAATGTTAATATGCACTCCCTTACGACTCTTATTCTTTTCTCTCTCGTATTTTTCCATATTCTCTTTAACAATCTTTTGATCTTTACAAATTTGTGAGGAAGTCAAAGGACCAATAATGAATTTCTTCCCATTAAACTCAAAAGAGTATCTATTTTTTTGGATACTATATGAAGCATTTCTATAGATATACCATGGCTTTCCCAACAAGATATGAAAATTATTCATGGGAATGACATCATACCAAATCACATCCTCATACCTTCCAATAGAGAATGACAATAACACTCTTTTATCTACCTTACTCCTTTCAACATGTAGGGTTCAAAATGTTCAACACAAGACAAGTTCAATTTCTCAACCATATAAGTGCTAATTAAGTTATAGCCAAAAGCTTTGTCAATTCTAAGGGTATAACTTAAGACATCACACATCACTTTAGCTCTTGTTTGAAAAATAACTTTACCATTGTCTTCCTTCCATTCGATATACTGTAAGTTCGACTTTTGAAGTTGTTGAGCCATCGCTTTCCTCCTTCCATTGTAGTTACCTGTTTGAGACATCTTGTCATAGATTAAAGAAAATATGTCTCTCCAATTTGGTGTTTTACTCAATTATTCTCACACACACCTTTCCTCTTTCTATTTATTTTTTTTTATCGAAATAACCTTTTAACAAAATACTTTGTAAATTTGTAGTTAAACCCAACTTGTACGTAGTTGTGAGTAGTAAAACTCAAATTTTTCTTTTGTTTTTGGGAACAAATAAAAGAAGAAAGAACCAAATCCTAGAACTTTTAGTGTCACGACCCAGACCCCGATCGTGATGGCGCCCAACACAATGCTAGGCAAGCCCGACCATATTATCTCTCAAACCAGCCAATTATTAATCCTAATTAATCAAGTTAATTTAAACAGCAAGTGATCATATCAAAATGACAACCGAACTAGTAAAGCATACAAAATACGGTCCCAACCAAATCGTGGTGTCACGAGTTTGAGCCTCTACAGAAAAAACATCCTAGTACAAACAAGTCTAAGCAAGATAAAAACAACAAAAGGGTAAAGAAGGAGAAAACAGGTTCTGCGAACGCCGGCAGCTACCTCGAAGTCTCCTCGGGATAACAATATTGTAGGAGTTGCGGTAACTCAACTGCCTTCTTGAACACCTGTATCTACACAGAAAGTGCGGGGAGTGGGGTGAGTATATTTCAACTCAGTGAGTAATAATAATAAATAATAACTGAAAGTAAGAACACCTATACTATCACTAAACAGTTCTAAAGGCAAACCCCCCATAGGTAAGTCATCACTATAGTAAGTACCCCGATCACCAGTCCACATTTATCTCATCAAGGTCCCACACTGACTAAATCCTCATTTGTAACACATCGATGTACATCCATCTCAATATATGGAGACATATACATGTGTCTATAGGGTATAAGTATCTGAATAAGTATAATGCTGCGGCGTGCATGTCACGCCCCAAATCGGAGAACATGACCGGCGCCTGACCGGGTTGCCCCAGTCAAGCGGACCTGGGTGCCTTTCATTCCCACGCGTTACCCCTGTGTTGATTGTTTCTCGTTAACCAAATATCTTACTAACTATGAATGATTTCACATTAAACAAATAAAACCATACGAGTGATTCATTAACAAGTTTGCAGTTTTTACAACGCCCGACATAATGTATACATAAGATTGGAACCCCACAGTTTACATGTCTACAGAGCCTCTAGGATACAAAAAGGGAATACAGTACTTGCCGGTAACAAGGCTCCGGCTATACCTTACAAAACCAAAATGAAATCTAAACGAAGTGGCATGTACCACATAGGGCCCCGAGGAAGAAAGGGGCTCACCAAAACGGGCATTGGAGGGAGAAGGATACTACTGCCGATGAGCTGAAGTGCCTGCTACTGATCCACCTACAATCATAACACGAATGTAGCGCCCCCGGCAAAAGGGACATCAGTACACTTGAATTGTATTGGTATGTATGGACAAACTTTGTCCCAAGTAAACTCAAGCCATTAAATTACATCAAAACTAATCAAGCCTGCCAACCATGTTTTCCACCTTTTACTCATTTCAGATAAGCCTCAACATAAGCACATTCAAGGTCAACAAATAGAACAACAACCAATCAACAACATAAATTGCAAGTAGTCAAACATAGGGGCAATCAGTGCCCCCAGGTTGCAAACTCTCCTGCTGTCTCCTTTCATAATTTCACATCATTGATTTTTGTATCAATTTTCAATAGCGATTTCGATCGCTTTCCATCCTTATTGCCCCTGACCACCCTTATTACCTCGGCCACCCTTATCACCCCAACCCACACCTTATTTCCTCACGTTGCGGCGCGCAACACGACCCCGCCTTACTGTTTAAAACACAACAATTTCAAACAGGCAGATAAGGTACTACACACAATTTCAACAAGTTCAAATAAGCAACTTGCACATTGTTTCATGTTCTCAATTATTTTTCAAATCAATATCACAACCATGTTACAATATTTTCACAATTCAAGTGTTTCATCTCTTTCCACAATAAACAAATTCTCAAGCGTTTCGTTTGTTTTACACAAGGTGCCATATAGGCCATCGTAATCATTATTCACAATTCTTTACCCATTTCGACTCTCATTTAACTTTCGGTTCATATTCTATACCACATCACTCATATTTCAACAACAACTTTGAGAATTTCACACAATTTGTCAAATTAACATTAACCAAGCAATTTTCACACATATAGGCGATTTCACAAGAAGCAAAATTAGCCATACATACCTGGTGATGAGTTTTCTTCCGTTAACTTTCTACTTTATGCTTACCCAAGATATACTACTCTTGCCAACCTTGTTCTTGAAGACTCTTACTTCTACTCACTTCTTTTTACTAGAAATCAAGTTCAATAATCATGCATGAGTGTAAAAATTCTATTTTCAAAAGCTATTATATGCAAACCTCTCTTTACCCAATTTAAAACTGAAAATCAAAGAAAATAGTTAGGGTTTTTACCTTGAAAAGATTGGGGAAGTTGAATCCTTGCCCTAGGATCCTTGGAATTAAGTGGTTGGAACAATCTTTGAAGATGAAAGATTTTCTCTTCTCTAAAACCCCTCTATTCTCTCTCTAATTTTGGTAAGATGATATGAGAAAATGAGGGTGAAAGGTGTTATATTAAAGAAGAGATCGGGTAAAAATGTTACAAAAATCTGGGCCGGGGCAATTCTGCGGTGCACTTTGCGACCGCAGAATCAACATGCGGTCCGCATAGTGACCGCAGAATGGCCTCAAAATGACATAAGTTCTGTTACAGAATGCGACCAATATGCGGTCCGCATTCTTGATCTGCGGTCGCAAAGTGCACCGCAGATTCACTATGCGATCGCATATCGACCGCATTTTCAACATAATTTTTGGGAGGCTTCTATTAAGCTTTGCGGCAAGAATGCGGTCCGCATAACAAGGTTTGCGGTCGCATTCTTGACCGCATATTTGACACTTTTCTGGAAAACTTTATTCTCTACATTTTTGACACTTAAATCACTACCAAGGGTCCGAACCGCGGCGAGCTTGCGAGCCGCAAAGAATTCTACGCATTCCGAACACATTATTCGGACCATGACACTATAGCTACTAGGTTTTATGCACAAATATTTTACGGGGCCTTACATCCTCCCCCTCTTAAGATCATTCGTCCTCGAATGAGGATTTTGAAGTAAATGAGTTGGTTTTGAAAGACATGATATGAAACCATCAAAATTTTGACTAACTCTTATATTTTAGAAAAATTTCGACAGAGTTTCCTTTGTATTATGGACATATCCACCTGTCAGAGGGCCCCCGAAACACATTACCAAACAACAATATACAACTACAACACTTTCCACAACTCGTATATACTTTCTTGCCTCAACGAATGCACATAAACTAGTCACTTCAATGAATTCTTACCTTATTTAACCATTTTAACACACCATGTACATTTAACAAACCATTACCAATCTACACTTACTATTAGTTGTTTATTTAACACGTAAATCTTTATAAGGCTTCCATTTATCAAGAACGGTTCAAGTGACCCAAGGTAACAACACATTTAACTCATTACAAAATGAAGGGGACTTTACTAATACTAAGAGGGAAACAACTTCGACAAGATGACAGTTACTAGGAGTAGGAGGGTCACCTAATTTCTTCTAGGCTTGATCAAACAAATGGGGGTACTTTTCCTTCATCTCTTTTCTGCTTCCCATGTGGCCTCCTCAACTTGTTGACTTCGCCACAATACTTTAACAGAGGCAACTTCCTTATTTCTCAACTTACGGACTTGCCTATCAAGAATGGTGACTGGAACTTCTTCATATGACAAATCTTCATTAACCTCTATAGCCTCGACTGGCATGATGGTGGATGGATCTCCAATCACTTTCTTCAACATGGACACATAGAATACCGGATGCACTGATGACATCTCAGGAGGCAACTCTAGCCTATAAGCAACTTGACCAATCCTTTGAACGATCCGATATGGCCCGACATACCTAGGACTCAATTTCCTTTCTTTCCGAATCGCATGACTCCCTTCATAGGAGATACCCTCAAGAACACCCAATCATCGACTTGAAACTCCAAATCCCTTCGACGAACGTCTACATAGGACTTTTGACGACTCTGTGTTGTTTTCATTCTCTCCTGAATAACCTTGACCTTTTCCATAGCTTCGTACACCATATCTGGCCCAAGCAATTCCGCTTCACCTACCTCAAACCACCCGATTGGTGATCTACATCTTCTCCCGTACAATGCCTCAAACGGGGCCATCTGGATGCTAGCATGATAGCTGTTATTGTAAGCAAATTCTATCAGTGCCAAGTGTTCATCCCAATTACCTTTAAAATCTAAGACACAAGCCCGCAACATATCTTCAAGCGTCTGAATGGTCCGCTCGGCCTGACCATCGGTCTGTGGATGGAAAGTTGTGCTGAGATTCACCTGAGTTCCCAAACCTTGCTGAAACGTCTTCCAAAAGTTAGCTGTGAACTGAGCCCCGCGATCTGAGATGATAGAAAGTGGAGTGCCATGAAGTCTTACTATCTCCTTGATGTACAATCTTGCATATTGCTCCGCAGTATCAGTGGACTTGACAGGCAGGAAGTGAGCTGATTTGGTGAGTCGATCTACTATCACCCATATTGAATCGAACTTACGCTGAGTGCGAGGTAAACCTACCACGAAATCCATATTGATCATCTCCCATTTCCACCTTGGTATTTCTATAAGCTGAGTTAATCCACCGGGCCGTTTATGCTCGGCCTTCACTTGTTGACAGTTCGGACATTTAGCTACAAAGCTTGCTACATCCCTTTTCATACCGTTCCACCAATAAATCTCCTTAAGGTCATGATACATTTTCGTGGAACCTGGGTGTACCGAATACCTAGAAATATGAGCCTCTGCCATTACCCTTTCCCGAAGCTCGTCCACATCCGGAACACATAGCCTATCTTGACACCGCAATACACCATCTTCGCTACTGAGTACAAATGCTGAGGTCTTGTCATTCATGACTGCTTCCTTCACCCGAACCAATGCTGGATCCATGAACTGCTTTTCCTTGATTTCCGCGACCAATGATGATTCTGCTCCATTATGCACCAAGATATCCCCCTCGTCTGACGCCGAAATACGAACCCCCAAACTGGCTAATTGGTAAACCTCTCGAGCCAGGGGTCTCTGATCCACACCCAAATGAGCCAAACTACCCATGGATTTTCGACTAAGAGCGTCGGCTACCACATTTGCCTTCCCTGGATGGTACAATATGTCCATATCATAGTCCTTGAGTAGTTCTAACCACCGCCGCTGTCTCAGATTCAGCTCTTTCTGCTTGAACAAATACTGGAGGCTCTTGTGGTCTGAAAACACATCTACATGTACTCCATAAAGATAGTGCCGCCATATTTTCAAGGCAAACACAACAGCTGCAAGTTCTAAATCATGCGTCGGATAATTCTTCTCACGGTTCTTGAGTTGTCTGGAAGCATAAGCTATAACCTTTCCGTGCTGCATAAATACACATCCCAAACCGACTCTGGAGGCATCACAATAGACTACAAATCCCTCTGTGCCTTCTGGCAAGGCCAATACTGGTGCCGAGGTCAATCTTGACTTCAATTCTTGGAAACTTTTCTCACAAGCATCGGACCACTGGAACTTCACTGCCTTCTGCGTCAGTTTTGTCAATGGGGAAGCGAGGGTTGAGAACCCCTCTACAAACCTCCGATAGTACCCTGCCAAACCCAAGAAGCTACGAATCTCTGTTGGGGTCGTGGGTCTAGGCCAATCTTTCACTGCCGCAATCTTCTGAGGATCCACCTGAATTTCCTCACTGGAAATAACATGCCCTAGAAAAGCTACGGACTCCAACCAAAACTCACATTTTGAGAACTTGGCATACAATTGATGCTGAAGAAGGGTCTGCAATGTTTCTCTGAGGTGAATGGCATGATCTTCCCTGCTTCGAGAGTAGATGAGGATATCGTCAATGAATACAATTACAAAGGAATCTAGGAATGGCTTGAAAACACGATTCATAAGGTCCATGAAAGCTGCTGGGGCATTGGTTAGCCCAAAAGACATGACCAAAAACTCGAAGTGACCATAACGAGTTCTGAAGGCGGTCTTAGAAATATATTGCTCCCTGATTTTCAACTGGTGGTACCCAGACCGTAAATCAATCTTTGAGAAGAACTTCGCTCCCTGCAATTGGTCAAACGGATCATCCACTCGAGGCAAAGGATATTTATTCTTGATGGTGACTTTGTTGAGCTGCCGATAATCAATACACATTCGAAGTGACCCATCCTTCTTTCTGACAAAGAGAACCGGAGCACCCCATGGTGATACACTCGGTCGTATGAACCCTTTTTCTAATAAATCCCTCGGCTGCTCCTTTAACTCCCTTAACTCTGCTGGCGCCATTCTGTAAGGTGGAATGGATATTGGCTGAGTATCTGGCAATACATCAATCCCAAAATCAATCTCCCTATCTGGCGGAATGCCTGGAAGCTCATCTGGAAACACTTCAGGAAATTCATTCACAATTGGCACGGACTCGAGGGTAGGCACCTCTGAGGTGGTGTCCGTTACCCGAACCAAATGATAGATACACCCCTTCTTAATCATCTTCAAAGCCTTAAGGTAGGAAATAAACCTACCCCTTGGCACTACACCATTTCCTCTCCATTCAATAACTGGCTCGTTAGGGAACTCGAGCCTCATAACTCTCGTTCGATAGTCAAGTTTGGCAAAGCACGAATAGAGCCAATCCATCCCCATAATTACATCAAAATCAAACATCCCAAGCTCAATAAGATTGGCTATGGTAACATGACCACTCACCGTGACAACACAATTTCTATAGACTCGTGAGGCTGTAATAGAATCACCAACCAGAGTCGACACAGAGAATGGCTCATGAAGCTGTTCGGGTTCTATCCCAAAACTTGAAGCAATGAATGGAGTAACATAAGACAAGGAGGACCCTGGATCAATAAGGGCATAGCAATCAATAGTCTGAACAGACAGGATACCTGTAACAACATCCGGAGAAGCCTCGGCATTTTGGCGGCCACTCAATGCATAGAATCGGCTAGGTCCACCCCTACCCTGAGCTCCACCCCTAGCTGCACCACGCCCTGCTGCTGCTGGAGTACGCGCTGATGATGTAGCAGCTGAAGAACCGGATGACTGAGCAGATCCCCTACCTATACCCCGACGGGGTGCACGGCAGTCCCGCTGAATGTGACCTCTCACCCCGCACCCGAAGCACACGGGAAGGTCAAGGTAGCAAGTCTCTGTATGAAATCTCCCACACTTGGGGCATGTAGGTCTCCACTGCTGCTGGGATCTCACCCCAGGACGACCAGACTGACGAGACCTCCTGCTGTCTGAACCAGGTCTCGAGTAACTGCCCTGCTGATGACTATGCACGGATGGCGGTGCACTCGCGGAGGACTAAGCATATGAATGGGATGGACCATATGACCCTCTCCCTGGAAGTGATCTCCCTGAATGACCCATTGACCGGGCCCTTCTGTTACTCTCTCTCTCTCTGCACGAATCTTCAATTTCCTGGCCTCTATGGCCCGAGCAAACCCCACAATCCTCTCATAGTTCATATCTGAGTGTAAAGCTGCTGTGGCGGCCTTATTTACTACCAAAGGGCTAAGTCCCTCAACAAACCGTCGAACCCGGGCATCCATGGTCGACACTAAATGAGGAGCGTACTTGGACAACCTTACGAACTCCATGTGATACTCCCAAACACTCATACTGCCTTGTTTGAGAACCTCGAACTCGGTGGCACGGGCTGCCATTGCCTCAGCAGGTAAGAAGTGGTCCATAAATGCATCCACGAACTCATCCCATCTGGCCGGAGGGCTCCCTTCCTCACGGGAATCCTCCCACATTTTGAACCATGAACGTGCCGCTCCCTTCAGCCTGTAAGAGGCCAACTCTACCCCCTCTATATCTGTAGCCTTCATCACTCCGAGGGTCTTGTATATCTCATCAAGGAATTCCTGTGGGTCAGCCTCTGGATCGGTACCTGAAAATTCTGGAGGGGCCAATCGCAAGAACTGGTGGACTCTGGAGCCAAAGGAATCTCCCTGTCCGCTGGAGGATGCAGGGGCATCATGGGATCTCTGGGCCTGGGCGGCCACTAACTGTGTTAACATATGAATGCCTCCCCTAAGATCTTCATTAGAGATACCAGGGCCCGAAGCGGGAACTGTATCTGAGTCAGGAACACCGGCAGGAGGAATGGTGGCATCCTCTGCCGCGACTGGAATAGGGACACTTGGGTTTTGAACAGATGGGCCAGGCAAATTCGGGACTGGTGGGTCATTCTCTCCCACGGCATCGGGTACATGATTAACAGCTGCACTTGGGCCGGCATTGGCCCTAAGGCCGAGTCTAGCCTTCTTCTTAGGTGCCATATTCTGAAAATTTGGGAACAAGGCGCGAATTAGACACAGATATTTCCACATTGCACTTTACCGCACGATATAGATTAACAAGGAAATAGGTAAATTCCTAAATGCCGTGTAGCCCCCTACTTATATGATGTGGTCGACAACACACCTATAAGAAGGGCACTACTAGACACGGCTCCGAGACATCCTAGGACACTTTAAAAACCATAGGCTCTGATACCAAGTTTGTCACGCCCCAAATCGGGGAACATGACCGGCGCCTGACCGGGTTGCCCCAGTCAAGCGGACCTCGGTGCCTTTCATTCCCACGCGTTACCCCTGTGTTGATTGTTTCTCATTAACCAAATATCTTACTAACCATGAATGATTTCACATTAAACAAATAAAACCATACGAGTGATTCATTAACAAGTTTGCGGTTTTTACAACGCCCGACATAACATAATGTATACATAAAATTGGAGTCCCACTGTTTACATGTCTACAGAGCCTCTAGGATACAAAAAAGGGGAATACAGTACTTGCCGGTAACAAGGCTCCGCCTATACCTTACAAACCAAAATGAAATCTAAACAGAAGTGGCATGTACCACATAGGGCCCCGAGGAAGAAAGGGGCTCACCAAAACGGGCAGTGGAGGGAGAAGGATACTACTGCCGATGAGCTTAAGTGCCTTCTACTGATCCACCTACAATCATAACACGAATGTAGCGCCCCCGACAAAAGGGACGTCAGTACACTTGAATTGTACTGGTATGTATGGACAAACTTTGTCCCAAGTAAACTCAAGCCATTAAATTACATCAAAACTAATCAAGCCAGCCAACCATGTTTTCCACCTTTTACTCATTTCAGATAAGCCTCAACATAAGCACATTCAAGGTCAACAAATAGAACAACAACCAATCAACAACATAAATTGCAAGTAGTCAAACATAGGGGCAATCAGTGCCCCCAGGTTGCAAACTCTCCTGCTGTCTCCTTTCACAATTTCACATCATTGATTTTTGTATCAATTTTCAATAGCGATTTCGATCGCTTTCCATCCTTATTGCCCCTGACCACCCTTATTACCTCGGCCACCCTTATCACCCCAACCCACACATTATTTCCTCACGTTGCGGCGTGCAACACGACCCCGCCTTACAGTTTAAAACACAACAATTCCAAACAGCAGATAAGGTACTACACACAATTTCAACAAGTTCAAATAAGCAACTTGCACATTGTTTCATGTTCTCAATTATTTTTCAAATCAATATCACAACCATGTTACAATATTTTCACAATTCAAGTGTTTCATCTCTTTCCACAATAAACAAATTCTCAAGCGTTTCGTTTGTTTTACACAAGGTGCCATATAGGCCATCGTAATCATTATTCACAATTCTTTACCCATTTCGACTCTCATTTAACTTTCGGTTCATATTCTATACCACATCACTCATATTTCAACAACTACTTTGAGAATTTCACACAATTTGTCAAATTAACATTAACCAAGCAATTTTCACACATATAGGCGATTTCACAAGAAGCAAAATTAGCCATACATACCTGGTGATGAGTTTTCTTCCGTTAACTTTCTACTTTATGCTTACCCAAGATATCCTACTCTTGCCAACCTTGTTCTTGAAGACTCTTACTTCTACTCACTTCTTTTTACTAGAAATCAAGTTCAATAATCATGCATGAGTGTAAAAATTCTATTTTCAAAAGCTATTATATGTAAACCTCTCTTTACCCAATTTAAAACTGAAAATCAAAGAAAATAGTTAGGGTTTTTACCTTGAAAAGATTGGGGAAATTGAATCCTTGCCCTAGGATCCCTTGGAATTAAGTGGTTGGAACAATCTTTGAAGATGAAGAACTTCTCTCTCTAAAACCCCTCTATTCTCTCTCTAATTGTGGTAAGATGATATGAGAAAATGAGGGTGAAAGGTGTTATATTAAAGAAGAGATCGGGTAAAAATGTTACAAAAATCTGGGCCGGGGCAAATCTGCGGTGCACTTTGCGACCGCAGAATCAACATGCGGTCCGCATAGTGACCGCAGAATGGCCTCAAAATTACACGAGTTCTGTTACAGAATGCGACCAATATGCGGTCCGCATTCTTGATCTGCGGTCGCAAAGTGCACCGCAGATTCACTATGCGATCGCATATTGACCGCATTTTCAACACGATTTTTGGGAGGCTTCTGTTAAGCTTTGCGGCAAGAATGCGGTCCGCATAACAGGTTTGCGGTCGCATTCTTGACCGCATATTTGACACTTTTCCGGAAAACTTTATTCTCTACATTTTTGACACTTAAATCACTACCAAGGGTCCGAACCGCGGCGAGCTTGCGAGCCGCGAAGAATTCTACGCATTCCGAACACATTATTCGGACCATGACACTATAGCTACTAGGTTTTATGCACAAATATTTTACGGGGCCTTACATCCTCCCCCACTTAAGATCATTTGTGCTCGAATGAGGATTTTGAAATAAATGAGTTGGTTTTGAAAGACATGATATGAAACCATCAAAATTTTGACTAACTCTTATATTTTAGAAAAATTTCGACAGAGTTTCCTTTGTATTATGGACATATCCACCTGTCAGAGGGCCCCCGAAACACATTACCAAACAACAATATACAACTACAACACTTTCCACAACTCGTATATACTTTCTTGCCTCAACGAATGCACATAAACTAGTCACTTCAATGAATTATTACTTTATTTAACCATTTTAACACACTATGTACATTTAACAAACCATTACCAATCTACACTTACTATTAGTTGTTTATTTAACACGTAAATCTTTATAAGGCTTCCATTTATCAAGAACGGTTCAAGTGACCCAAGGTAACAACACATTTAACTCATTACAAAATGAAGGGGACTTTACTAATACTAAGAGGGAAACAACTTAGACAAGATGACAGTTACTAGGAGTAGGAGGGTCACCTAATTTCTTCTAGGCTTGATCAAACAAATGGGGGTACTTTTCCTTCATCTCTTTTTCTGCTTCCCATGTGGCCTCCTCAACTTGTTGACTTCGCCACAATACTTTAACAGAGGCAACTTCCTTATTTCTCAACTTACGGACTTGCCTATCAAGAATGGTGATTGGAACTTCTTCATATGACAAATCTTCATTAACCTCTATAGCCTCGACTGGCATGATGGTGGATGGATCTCCAATCACTTTCTTCAACATGGACACATGGAATACCGGATGCACTGATGACATCTCAGGAGGCAACTCTAGCCTATAAGCAACTTGACCAATCCTTTGAACGATCCGATATGGCCCGACATACCTAGGGCTCAATTTCCCTTTCTTTCCGAATCGCATGACTCCCTTCATAGGAGATACCCTCAAGAACACCCAATCATCGACTTGAAACTCCAAATCCCTTCGACGAACGTCCGCATAGGACTTTTGACGACTCTGTGCTGTTTTCATTCTCTCCTGAATAACCTTGACCTTTTCCATAGCTTCGTACACCATATCTGGCCCTAGCAATTCCGCTTCACCTACCTCAAACCACCCGATTGGCGATCTACATCTTCTCCCGTATAATGCCTCAAACGGGGCCATTTGAATGCTAGCATGATAGCTGTTATTGTAAGCAAATTCTATCAGTGGCAAGTGTTCATCCCAATTACTTTATATACTGCTGCGGCGTGCAGCCCGATCCAATATGTATGTTGATGCGGCGTGCAGCCCGATCCAATATATATACTGCTGCGGCATGCAGCCCGATCCAATATGTATACTGCTGCGGCGTGCAGCCTGATCCAATGTGTATACTGCTACGACGTACAGCCCGATCAAATATATATATATTGCTGCGGCGTGCAACCCGATCCAATATTTGTATATATGTATATAATACCTCCTAACGGGTCCTCGACCCTGTCTCAATTAGTATAGGATTGGCCTTTCAGGCCCACTCAGCTAAATTAGGGAACTTCCACCCTAAGTAATCTATCTCTCACAGTACACATCTAGTACCGGCTCTTAATAGGCTATTCAGCTAGTTTTACGGTTGAGTGTAAGTTTCCAACACAACATAAGAGTTACCTAGCTCTACAGGTCCCCTAATGATCTACGGATCGGCACAAGGCCCCAAACATGGCTATTAGCCCAATTACACCGTTATAATCTCATTAACAGTCATAATACACAGTCTACTATAAGCCGGGAAGGACCAAGTCCAAGTCCCCAATCGCAATGTCACCACGCCCATCACAAGACGCGTATCTCATCTCAACATAGCACTGTGAAGTGCTAGTACGGGGTTTCAAACCCTCAGTACATTATTTACTACTACCACTCACCTCGAACCGATAGAAGCTTCAATCCGTCTTGCGCTTGCCTCGCAAATCAATCTCCTCGATTTCCGAATCTGCTCAAAATTAATGATAATACATCAATATATGCTAAATTCACGCAACCCATATGAAATAACCCAAATTGTATCAAAACCCACAAAGTTGTCAAAATCCGACTGTTGGTGCGCTCCTCGAAAAATTGTAAAAGTTACATATTCGGAACCCTCGTCTCAATACGAGTCTACGCATATAAAGAATTGAACTCCGATTGCCCACTCAAATCGACAATTTACCAAAACCCTGGGTTAGGCTAAATTTTCTCACAATTTGTTCCGATTCCCATGAAATAAAGGAGGATTTCAAGATAAAAATGCGTATAAGAATCATAAAACTAACCTCCGATGATAACCCGATGATCTCCCAGAAATTCCTCGTCCAAAACGCCCAATTCCCCTCTCTAAACCGAGACCAAATATTTTTCACAACTTCTGAAATTAACCCTTCTATTATTTTTAACACAGGCGCGATTTCCGCTTCTGCGGACAAAAATCTGCCTCTGCGATGCCGTCTCTGCGATCAAATGGTCGCTTCTGCGAGACCACACCAATATGCCCAGTTCCGCTTCTACGGCCCAAGTCTCTCACCTACGAGACCGCTTCTGTGGACCCCCCTCTGCTTCCGCGATCTCCCCCCAGTTGCCCGCCTTCTGCTTCTGCGACCTAGGACTCGCAGAAGAGAGTCAGCTCCTGCGACTCTTTATCCGCTCCTGCGGAACCTCCTGGCCAAACCACCTTTCGCTTCTGCGATCCAAATTCTATTTCTGCGGTCCCGCTCCAGCGGTTCACAATCTGCAGGAGCGAAAATGCTGCTGCAATTCATGACAGCAGCTCCCAAACTCTAATTTCCTCCAGTTTAACCTCCAGAAACCACCACGGGTCCCCCGGGACCCCAACGAAAGCCACAAACATACTCCTTAGCACCATACGAACTTGCTCCAATAATAAAAACACATACTATAACACGGAATAGCATCGAATTCAAGCAATTCAAGCCTAAGTTTCCATTAAAACTTCCAAAACCGAAATTCGACCAAAAACCCGACCAAACGACCTCCGAATGACCTCAAATTTCGAAGGCACATCCAAAATCACCTAACGGAGCTACTGCAGCTGTCGGAATTCCATTCCGAATCTCGGATCAAAATCTCGCCTATCGATCGGATATCGCCAAAACTCAACTTTAGCCATTTCAAGCCTAACACTACACCGGACATCCAAATTCACTTTCGATCGCTCTCCTAGCTCAGAAATGACCTCCTGGAGCTGACCGAATCATTAGAATTCGATTCCGAGCTCTCTAACTCACAAGTCAACTTCCAGGTGACTTTTCTCAACTATTCCTTCTTCTAAGAGACTATTTGTCTCATTTCCAACTATACTCAATCCGAATTGACTCAAACTTACCCAACATGCATATTACGACATTATCAAGCAGATAACTGGGGTAATGGGGTGATAACTCACATGATGACGGGCCGGGTCATCACATTCTCCCCAACTTAAGAAAACGATCGTCCTCGAGCTGGTCAAGAAACATACCTGGAGACTCAAATAGGTGAGTATATCTGCTCCGCATCTCCTGCTCGACCTCCCAAGTAGCCTCCTCCACGGGTCGACCTCTCCACTGCACCTTGACTGAAGCAATCTCCTTGCACCTCAACTTTCGAACCTGTCTACCCAGAATAGCCACTGGCTCCACATCAGAGGATAGATCACCATCAAGCTGAATGGTACTGAAGTATAATACATGAGACGGATCACCGATGTACTTCCGAAGCATAGACACATGGAATACTGGATGAACGTTGGATAAACTAGGTGGTAAAGCCAGCTCATATGCCACCTCCCTAATCCTCCTGAGTATCTCAAAAGGACCAATGTACCTGGGACTCAGTTTCCCCTTCTTCCCAAACCGCATAACACCCTTCATGGGTGAAATATTCAGCAATACTCTATCACCAACCATGAAAGACAACTCTCGAACCCTACGGTCCGCATAATTCTTCTGGCATGACTTTGCTGTGCGAAACCTCTCCTAAATAAACTTCACTCTATCCAAAGCATCCTGGACTAACTCAGTCCCTATCAATCTATCCTCACCGGGCTCAAACAATCCCACGAGAGATCTACACCGTCTGCCATACAACGCCTCGTACGGGGCCATCTGAATACTCGACTAATAACTGTTGTTGTAGGCAAACTCAGTAAGTGGCAAGAACTCATCCCACGAACTACCAAAGTCAATCACACATGCTCGCAACATATCCTCCGGGATCTGAATAGTGCGCTCAGACTGCCCGTCTGTTTGTCGGTGAAATGCGGTGCTCAACTCAACTCGCGTACCCATCTCCCACTGAAATGCTCTCTAAAACTGATAAGTGAACTGAGTGCCTCTGTCAGATATAATAGACATCGGGACCCCATGCAACCTGACAATCGCCTGAAAAAAGATTGCTGCCAACCGCTCCGATGAGTAAGTAGTACTTAGTCAGCCGATCAATAATCACCCATACGGAATCAAACTTCCTCGCTGTCCGAGGGAGTCCAGTAACAAAATCCATGGTGATCCTCTTCCATTTCCACTAGGGAATAACCATATGCTGAAGAACACCGCCCGGTCTCTGATGCTCATACTTGACCTGCTGGCAATTGAGGCACTCAGCTACATGCCTAACAATATCCATCTTCATTCTCCTCCACCAGTAGTGCTGTCTCAAGTCCTGGTACATCTTCGCGGCACCTGGGTGAATAGAGTACCACGAACTGTGTGCCTCCTCAAGTATCAACTCCCGCAAACTATCTACATTGGTCACGCATATACGGCCCTGCGTCCTCAGAACACCGTCACCGTCGATAGTCACATCTCTAACATCATTATGCGGCACTCTGTCCTTAAGGACAACCAAATGTGGGTCATCATACTGTCGCTCCCTGATGCGATCATATAAGGAAGATCAAGAAACAACACAAGCCAACACTCGACTCGGCTCCGAAATATCCAACCTCACTAGCCGATTGGCTAGGGCCCGAACATCATAAGCAAATGGCCTCTCCCCAACTGGGATGAAAGCTAGGCTATCCATACTGACCGCCTTCCGACTTCAAGGCATCGGCCACCACATTGTCCTTCCCCGGATGATACAAAATAGTGATGTCATAATCCTTAAGCAACTCCAACCACCTCCGTTGTCTCAAATTAAGGTCCTTCCTCTGAATAAGTGCTGAAGGCTGCGATGATCCGTGTACACCTCATATGAGACACCATACAGGTAATGTCTCCAAATCTTCAAAGCGTGAACTATGGCTGCTAGCTCCAATTCATGAATAGGGTATTTCTTCTCATGGGGCTTCAACTGACGAGAAGCATAAGCAATGACCCTACCCTCCTGCATCAACACACAACCAATGCCGACACCTGAGGCATCACAATACACAGTATAAGGATCTGAAGCTGACGGCAGAATCAAGACTGGTGCTATAGTCAGTGTTGTCTTGAGCTTCTGAAAGCTCTCCTCGCACTCCTCGGACCATATGAAAGGAACACCCTTCTAAGTCAATCTAGTCAAGGGTGAAGCAATAAAAGAGAATCCCTGAACGAATCAGCGATAATACCCTGCCAATCCCAAAAAGCTACGGATCTCAGTAACTGAGGTCGGTCTGGGCCAACTCTGTACGGCCTCGATCTTCCTCGGATCTACCTGAATACCATCACGGGACACCACGTGTCCTAAGAATGCTACGGACTCAAGACAGAACTCACATTTGGAGAACTTGGCATACAACTTCACCTCTCTCAATCTTTGCAATACAATACTCAAGTGTCGAGCATGCTCCTCCTGGCTACGAGAATAGACTAGAATGTCATCAATGAACACAATCACAAATGAATCCAGATAGGGCCTGAACATACTGTTCATCATATGCATAAATTCTATTGGGGCGTTGGTCAGCCCAAAAGACATCACAAGGAACTCATAGTGACCATATCTGATCCTGAATGTAGTCTCCATAATGTCAGACTCTCTAATCTTCAGCTGATGGTAGCCTGAACGAAGATCAATCTTCGAGAATACCCTAGCTCCTTGGAGCTGATCAAATAAATCATCAATACGAGGCACAGGATATTTATTCTTCACTGTAACTTTGTTCAGCTGCCTGTAGTCAATACACATCCTCATGGATCCATCCTTCTTCTTAACAAACAGGACCAGTACACCCCACGGCGACACACTCGGCCGAATGAACCCCCTTTCTAGGAGTTCCTGGAGCTGCTCCTTCAATTCCTTCAGCTCTGCTGGTGCCATCCGATATAGAGGAATAGAAATATGCTGAGTGCCTGGCACCAAATCGATCCCAAAATCAATATCCCCGTCCGGCGGCATGCCCGGCAGGTCTGAGGGAAACACATCAGGAAAGTCTCGCACAATGGGAACAGAATCAATACTGGGAGTCCGGGCCTCGACCTCCCGCACAAATGCTAAATAAGAGAGACATCCCTTCCCAACCATTCGTTGGGCCTTGAGGAAAGATATCACCCTGCTAGGTACATACTCAGTCGTGCCTCGCCACTCGATCCTCTGAATACCCGGCATAGCCAAGGTGACTGTCTTAGCATGACAGTCCAGAATAGCATGACATAGAGATAGCTAGTCCATGCCCAATATAACATAAAAATCGATCATGTTGAGAAGCAACGGGTCCACTCAGGTCTCCAGACCCCCAATAGTGACCAAATAGGACCGGTATACATGGTCCACAACAATAGTATCCCCTACCGGGGTAGATACATGCACTGGCAACTCAAGACACCCTCGGGTCGTGCCCAAATGAGGAGCAAAATATGTAGACACATAAGAATAAGTAGAACCAGGATCGAACAACACTGAGGCATCTCTGTGGCAGACTAAAATAATACATGTAATAACTGCATCAGAAGCAACGGCCTCAGAACGGCCTTGAAGAGCATAACATCTATCATGTCCGCTTCATCGGCCTCCCCCTTGAGGGCGACCCCTAACCGACTGACCCTCACCCCTAGCTGGCGGGGCGAGTACCAAAGTAGAAGGACCAGATGATAAGGGCTGCCCCCTCTGCTGATAAGACCTGGAAACAAGATGGGACACTCTTTATGATGTGCCCAAACTATCCGCACTCGTAGCAACTCCCCGGTGCTGGGGGCTGAGACTGATAATGACCCCTGGCGCTGGAGTGGCCAGCTGATGAACTAGGCCGAGATGAACCCTGAGCAGATGGGGCCTGTGAAGAACTCTGAGTTGGCATGGCGCTGAGAGATAGCTGACTCTGGTGCGAATCCTGATAACCCTGGCTAGAAGACCACCTACGGCGATCTGAGCGACCCGACTGCGAAGATCCGAAAGAGCGACCTCGGCTCTGCTGACTCTGGCCTCTGGTCTGAGTGCCACTGGAACTAGCTGAACCTCGAGGCCTCTTGGCCTGCCTCTCGTCCCGCTTGTGATGATCTGACTCTATGTCACGAGCAATATCCACAGCCTCCTCAAATGTATGACTCAAAACCCCCTCTCGGGTCATTAGAATACGAATGGGATAAATAAGGCCATCCACAAAGCGTCCAATCCTCTCTCTGTCGGAATGAACCAACCACGGTGCATGTCTGGACAACTCTGTAAACCAGATCTCATACTCTGAAACTGACATGTCCCCCTGCCGGAGACCCTCAAACTGCCTACGCATCTCCTCTCTCTGAGATCGAGGCACCCACTTCTCCAAGAACATGGTAGAGAACTCTGTCCATGATAGTGGTGCTGCCCCTGCTGGCCTGCGGCGCTCATAAGACTCCCACCAAGCGAAATTTGGCCCCTAAAACTGGAAGATAGTGAAAGAAACCCCACTGGACTCCAAGATCCCTGCCGTTCAGAGCATCATACGGCACTTGTCCAGAAAACCTTGGGCGTCATCGCTCGGAGCACTAGTGAACACTGGAGGAGATAGCCTGGTGAACCTCTCGAGACGACGCTGCTCATCGTCCATCATAGCTGGGACCCTGTCCCCCTAAACCTGATCTGCTGGCTAAACCGGAACCACAGGCTGAACTAGAGGAGCCTCTGGTGTCTATAGGCCCTGCACAGCTGGCTCTAGAGTGCGTGCTGCGGGGGTCTGATGACCTCCCCCGGTCCCTGATGCAGCTGCTATAGTGGTAACTGAAACCGCCTGTGCCAGGCCAGTGCAAATTGCTAATATCTGAGCTAGGGTCTCCTGTAGACCCGAAATGACAATGGGCACGGTTGGTGCCTGAACTGGTGCTGCTGGAGCCTCAGCAATTGGAGGCTGTGGGTCAGCTGGTACTGCATCAGCTGCCCGACCTCCGCCACGACCACGGCCGCGTCCACGGCCTCTAGCAGGTGGTAGTGGTGGTCATCCTCCCCGTCCGGAACCTCGAGTTCTCGCCATCTGCGAGAGAATAGGATGCCAAAGTTCAGTTCAAGTCAAAACTAATCGCATGACAAGAGTTCCAAGAATTGAAACTTTTCCTAAAAACGTTTGCAGCCTCCCGAGGATAAGCACAAGCATCCCTGTACCGATCCATGAGACTCTACTAAACCGGCTCACTACTCGCGAGACCTGTTAACCTAGGCTCTAATACCAACGTGTCACGACCCAGACCCCGGTTGTGATAGCGCCCAACACAATGCTAGGCAAGCCCGACCATATTATCTCTCAAACCAGCAAATTATTAATCCTAGTTAATCAAGTTAACTTAAACAGCAAGTGAACATATCAAGATGACAACCGAACTAGTAAAGCATACAAAATACGGTCCCAACCAAATCGTGGTGTCACGAGTTTGAGCCTCTACAGAATAAACATCCTAGTACAAACAAGTCTAAGCAAGATGAAAACAACAAAAGGGTAAAGAAGGAGAAAACAAGTTCTGCGGATGCCGGCAGCTACCTCATAGTCTCCGCAAAAGTAGATAATGATCAGCGGCTACAACAACTCAACTGCTCTCGGGCACCTGTGGATCTACGCAGAAAGTGCAGGGGAGTGAGGTGAGTATATTTCAACTCAGTGAGTAATAATAATAAGCAATAACTGAAAGTAAGAACTCCTATACTATCACTAAACAGTTCTAAGGCAAACCCCCCACGGGTAAGTCATCACTATAGTAAGTACCCCGATCACCAGTCCACATTTATCTCATCAAGGTCCCACACAAACTAATTCCTCACTCGTACCACATCGGTGTACAGCCATCTCAATATATGGAGACATATACATGTGTCTATAAGGTATAAGTATCTGAATAAGTATAATGCTGCGGCGTGCAGTCCGATATATATATATATATATATATATATATATATATATATATATATATATATATATATATATATATATATATATATATATATATATATATATATATATATATATATATATATATATATATATATATATATATATATATATATATATATATATATATATATATATATATATATGCAGCCCGATCCAATATTTATATACTACTGCGGCGTGCAGCCCGATCCAATTTTTATACTGCTGCGGCGTGTAGCCCGATCCAATTTATATACTGCTGCGGCTTGCAGCCCGATCCAATATATATACTGTTGCGGCGTGCAGCCCGATCCAATATGTATACTGCTGTGGCGTGCAGCCCGATCCAATATATATACTGCTGCGGTGTGCAGCCCGATCCAATATTTGTATATATGTATATAATACCTCCTAACGGGTCCTCGACCCTGTCTCAATTAGTATAGGATTGGCCTTTTAGGCCTACTCAGCTAAATCAGGGAACTTCCACCCTAAGTAATCTATCTATCACAGTACACATCTAGTACCGGCTCTTAATAGGCTATTCAGCTTGTTTTACGGTTGAGTGTAAGTTTCCAACACGACATAAGAGTCACCTAGCTCTACAGGTCCCCTAATGATCTACAGATCGGCACAAGGCCCTAAACATGGCTATTAGCCCAATTACACAGTTATAATCTCATTATCAATCATAATACACAGTCTACTATAAGTCGGGAAGGACCAAGTCCAAGTCCCCAATCACAATGTCACCACGCCCATCACAAGACGCGTATCTCATCTCAACATAGCACTGTGAAGTGCTAGTACGGGGTTTCAAACCCTCAGTACATTATTTACTACTACCACTAACCTCGAACCGGTAGAAGCTTCAATCCGTCTTGCGCTTGCCTCGCAAATCAATCTCCTCGGTTGCCGAATCTGCTCAAAATCAATGATAATACATCAATATATGCTAAATTCACGCAACCCATATGAAATAACCCAAATTGTATCAAAACCCACAAAGTTGTCAAAATCCAACTTTTGATGCGCTCCTCAAAAAATTATAAAAGTTACATATTCGGAACTCTCGTCTCAATAAGAGTCTATGCATATAAAGTTTTCCAAAATCAGACACCGATTGCCACTCAAATCGACAATTTACCAAAACCCTGGCTTAGGCTAAATTTCCTCACAATTTAATCTGATTCCCATGAAATAAAGGAGGATTTCAAGATAAAAACGCGTATAAGAATCATAAAACTCACCTCCGATGATAACCTGATGATCTCCCAGAAATTCCTTATCCAAATCACCCAATTCCCCTCTCTAAACCGAGACCAAATATTTTTCACAACTTCTGAAATTAACCCTTCTGTTATTTTTAACACTGGCGCGATTTCCGCTTCTGCGGACAAAAATCCGCCTCTGCGATGCCGCCTCTGCGATCAAATGGTCGCTTCTGCGAGACCACACCAAAACGCACAGTTCCACTTTTGCGGCCCAGGTCTCGCACCTGCGAGACTGCTTCTGCGGACACCCCTCCGCTTCCGCGATCTCCCCCTAGTTGCCCGCCTTCCGCTTCTGCGACCTAGGACTCACACAAGCGAGTCCGCTCCTGCGACTCATTATCCGCTCCTGTGGAACCTCCTGGCCAAACCCCCTTTCGCTTCTGTGATCCAAATTCCGTTTCTGCGGTCCCGCTCCTGCCGTTCCCAATCCGCAGGAGCAAAAATGCTGCTGCAATTCATGACAGCAGCTCCCAAACTCCAATTTCCTCCCGTTTAACCTCCCGAAACCACCCCGGGTCCCCCCGGGACCCCAACAAAAGCCACAAACGTACTCCCTAGCGCCATACTAACTTGCTCCAATAATAAAGACACATACTATAACGCGGAATAACATCGAATTCAAGCAATTCAAGACTAAGTTTCCATTCAAACTTCCAAAACCGAAATTCGACCAAAAACCCGACCAAACGACCTCCGAATGACCTGAAATTTCGCAGGCACATCCAAAATCACCTAACGGAGCTACTGCAGCTGTTGGAATTCCATTCCGACTCCCGGATCAAAATCTCGCCTATCGATCGGATATCGCCAAAACTCAACTTTAGCCATTTCAAGCCTAACACAACATCGGACCTACAAATTCACTTCCGATCGCTCTCCTAGCTCACAAATGACCTCCTGGAGCTGACCGAATCATCAAAATTCGATTCCGAGCTCTCTAACTCATAGGTCAACATCCAGCTGACTTTTCTCAACTATTCCTTCTTCTAAGAGACTATTTGTCTCATTTCCAACTAAACTCAATCCGAATTGACTCAAACTTACCCAACATGCATATTACGACATTATCAAGCAGATAACTGGGGTAACGGGGTGATAACTCACATGATGACGGGTCGGGTCATCACATTTAGGCTCGGTTGAAATAAGACACGAACAAAAAGGAAAGAATATAAATATGCAGAATACAAAGAGTAAGAAAATCAAGGATCCCCTCTTCTTGTTTTCTTTGTTAATATTTGAAAACAACTTAGATACAAAAGATATATCCTGGAGAGCAAGCAATTATATTTCTTTATGTTTTAAATTGGCTTTCTTTTTTTTCTTTTTTCTTTTTTTTTTTTGTATTCAAGATACCACAAGAATTATCAAGAGCGAAATCTTGATAGAACCGCTCTGATACCACTTGATAAAAACTAGGTCGGGAAACCAAACTAGAGTAAGAATTTGAGAAGTAAATGCGGAAGCAATAATAACGGGAATTGAACAACTAGAATTAAAGAGATGAAAATAAAGGATATGGAAAAGATTCAAGGAAAGAACTCCGAGAACTTTCAAGAACGCAAGTTCTATAGCCTTGACAAGATCAAAGTAACAATGTCTTGATTTATGAAAGAAATCAAATGCCTTTACTTAAAAAGCAAATCAAAAATAATAGATTCGGATCTTGACCACTTTACGAGTAACTTGAGACAACAATTAATACTAGTATTAATCGCCTTCTAAGAATACCACAATGGAATCAAACATATCACAAAAGAGAAGTAATCTTACTACCTTGCACAATGAACTAGTAAAGGTTGAAAGATAAATCTCAAAGCACAAGTAACAAAGGTTCAAAAGAACTCTCAAAGTATGATATACTCAATCAATAATACTTTGCCTTATGAATGAGAAGAACACCCTATTTATAAGAGTACAAAGGCATTAAAATAACATTAAAAACTAGGTGGGGTGATTGTAATGGAAAACAAAATTATTACAATAAGGTAGGTGGTTGCGAAAGACTAAGAAAAGTCATAAATTAGGTGAGGGGCGGCCAAGACCCTTTGGTGCAGATTTGGGCCTTAAAACAACTAGTTTGGGCCATTTGTTTGGACTCCAATTGGGCTCCTTTTGTAGTACCTCCTTTTGGACTTCTTTTTAGCTCATTTTGAGCCATTTTGGTGTACTCCGAGGGCTGATTTGGGTGACCAAATCTTCCTCCTATTGGACTTCAATTTGAGCTACCAAATAATTGTCAAACATTAACAATTCTTCTCCTTTGGGCTGGAGCTCTTTCTCGACAATTAAAGGCTTTTTTATGTGCACTTGAAGTCATATGATTGTGTTTTGATATTCATTAGCTTTACATCTTGTTAAAGGTCCTCTTTGAGATTGCAACGCTTCACCCTTGTACTTGAATAGAATTGAGCTTCAAAACAATCAAAGTCAGCTTTCCAAAAACTCAATTAACTCATATTTTACCTCTGGTCTAAGATTTGTCCCTATATACATCTTCCTTTCGGGTTGGTGTGCAAATAACACCACATCTTCAAGTTCTTCTATTGTTGTTTTGATGTTCTCGCTTTCCTCTGATTCTTGAATAGTATCCATTGCAGTAACACGAGTTCATCTGTACCAAGACACCTCTGGTAAAGTGGATATCTCTTTAAATGTTCATACGAGAGTTATAAGTTGACTTGTATGAATAATAGATGGTCCACCACATGGCTGAGAGGATTGTCATAAACATCTATTCCTTGCGAGCTACACTTAGTTACAAACATCCTCAGTGCCATGAATGTGAGGATGAGAGTACTCAATTCATATTCAACTATCAATAATGATACTTCTGAGAGTATCAGTAAAAACCCTGATAACATGGACCACTAATTTCAATTTTTTGGTTCTCCGCTCAATTAACATACATGGTCAAATAAAGTATATCGAGCACAGCAACAACAACGCTAACAACTGCACGAAATGTGCAGAAATGTAGTATCAGTACAACTGACCCTATGTACTGAGTAAGTAACAAACACTGTGCACTATATTAATAGCCATTATAGATAATATGGCAATGTAAAAGTTCCCAAGAATTTGATTTTTAAAGTTTAAGATTAAGTAAGTATATTCCTAAACTTCTATTCCTAAACTTTATCCCAAACTTATGTAAGGTATGAAGTAATTCCATACTTAAGCACCTCCCATGTAGATATTTGTGGGCAGGGTAGTTGCTATGAATGGTCAAATATTCCATCGAAACTCGGTATCGAGGACATGTAAGCAGGGTAGCCATGAGACTGGGTTATTTTCAATGAATTAATACCTAGGTCAATCCATCAAGTGTCCTCATAGGCTATCATTAAGATTCTAGTGATCTCCATACGCCATTATATAAATTGATAGGATACTAGCTTAGAAAATAATTGCATTTCACCATATTTCCATTTATTAGATAATGTATTTATAACACACGATCAGTGGAGCTTAGGAAAGTTCATTATATAGATAACTATGTATTGGACTGGTAGGAAATGTTATACTGTAAAATCACTGGTCATAAATCCAAGTGATTAACCCTTTGACAATCCTCTGTGATAAACAAGTTGTGGTCCACATTTGTAGCATAGGTTCAGTGATGATCACTTGATCTGTTGTTAGGATATCCCAGGCTTCCACATCTTCGAGGGTATTTTGACTCCCTAATGGAGCCATTCTCCAGTAATTTTTCAACCTCCTCACGCACTGCATCGTTTATTGAGGATTTAAACTTTCGCCTAACCTGCCTTACCGTGTGAACTTATGATTATAAGGGTACAGCTGCGGGCTCCTCCTCATATACCTTATTGTATTTGGGAGAATTTTAACATTCTATTTTATCCACAATAAGCATCCATTAGGATATGTCACAAATTATATCATGAGCCTATTTGTTTCGCCTTCGATATTGGATATCTTAAGCCTGGGATAAGCTAAAGGTATATTAGGAAAGGCATAAGTTAATGTTCTTAAAGAATGCTCAAAGGTATATTAGGAAAGGCATAAGTGCTAAAGTTAGTATTAGGAAAGAGTTATGAGAATCTTCAGATGGGCTTTAGATATGAACTGATAGCCATTATACCTAAGGCTAGTATGATGATGTATTGAGAGACTCCTCTAAGTTCATAATTATGGCTTGTCACTAGGTTACCATTGTCAATAAGTACTTTTCGATCTACGTTCATTTCCCATTGTATGGGCCATAAATCAACTATTATCATATAAAGCTATTGCTGCAAATATCTATGTATCCCAAATTTTTTGCCTACAAATGAAAATTTACCATATATGGCAAATAGTGTCTCAGAGGTTGATAAGAAAGGACAGCTCAAACAGAGTATCTCTTTTCCTGAAAATTCTATAAATTTTTCCCTGATGGATGATCGAGAATTTACAACGAAATGTAACGTCTCCTTTTTACATTATTTTTTGCCAATAAGGACATAATTAGTTAGGCCTTCATCCAGTACGTCCGAACTCCCCTTTAATAGCTTCCTTAGTCTCTACAAGGTTAGTTTGGATAAAAAAAAATTCGCCATCGAAATATTTATATTCTCGAGAGACTCATAATATAGCAAATTCGCCATTGAAACATTTGAAATACAATAATTAATCAAACTATAAAGTATAATGGTCACTGGCACATGGATGATAAACGTAATCCTATTATGATCCTATGCATTTCTATCGCATAGGATCAACTGATGTTCACCCTGTTATCTTAATACTAGTGATGTTGTCCGCGCTTCGCGCAATCCAGATAGAGAATCTGTGAAATACTTGGTAATTTTAATAAATTGTTCAAGATAGGAGAATGAATTTTATGTATATGCATAATAAAATTAATTTTATAAATAGATTAAAGCATAAATATAATACTTTTGTTCTTTTACTCTAACACTCTATATATCACCAAATTTAAAATAATTACCGAAGAAATTTACAATACGAAGGAAACAGATTAAAATATATTCTTAAGAAAGAATCTCTTATTATAAGAAGATAAAAAATATTTGTCTTCTTCTTGGAGTAGTAACATATAGATCTCTTTCATCTTCCGATCTCCATTATATTCTCCCTTCTAACAATACCAATCATCTCTTGCCCCTCTATTTTTATCCTCATAAAATGATTAAGAACTTTAAATGTTTTGAGTCATCTTACAAACTTGAGATGAACATGAAGAAGAATATGAGGATAACTCAAAATGAACTTATATAAGTATTGTAAGGTGTCATTAACTTAGGTGTGAGAGAAAAATATTATTCTCTTCATTCAATCTTATTTGTTCACTACACTAAAAAAATATTTTTATCTTTTTCTTATTTATTTTAGCAAATCAAGAGAAAGACAATCTATTTTTTCTGTTTTACCCTTATCATTAACTGCTTATTCCCCAAATTATTTTCATATATTTTTCTTAAAGGTAGTGTAAAGTCAAAAATAAATAACTAAAAATGAACGAAGAAAGTATTTGAAAAAACTATTGTGTCATTCGTCTTTAAATTAATGAGGAATGTTATGTGCTATCTCTCAATAATTAGGAATTACGTTTATTTTTTCCTCCTGTTTTTGGATGTTTCTCCTATTTTAATTGTTTACCTCATTAAATAATTAAATAACAAAATATAAATGTCCTAATTGAAAAGGCACCTCCTCGCTTATTGAGTTTAGGAAATAACCGGTATGTCATTAATTAGCATCTCACACCATACTCTTGTAAAAAAAAATTATATCTGGGAATTACACATGCTAGATATATAATATAGTAACTACTAAAAATCTACCTTTTACTGGAGCAGGAATTACAACATGATGCATCGGCCCTTGCCTCGGTGATTCTTGTACACACGGTTGTCCAATTAATGAAGTACTAAATAAATATGGTTCTTCAAAGAGAATCCAGTTCAGATGTCGTTTACACATAAATTTTATAAGTTTCAGTAAGAAACAAATGTTTCAATAGGAGATATCGCTACATAATGTGACGGGGAAAGATGAGCGTGATGAAGCAACGAACTAAAAGAATGAATCTTGTGCCATAAATGATGGTTACTTTGTCACAGTATGTTGGTTACTCAGTCAAGATATGAGGGTAACATGCTGTGAAATTCGATAACAATTGTAATGCAAAGGAATACTTTACTGAAAATCCTAGTGATCTCCATTTTAAGCAAAGGATACCACATGCAAGTCCCAAGTAAGGACAAAATTATTCTATCGGTGACCAGCGATCCATTCCTAGCGATTGAGTGTGTAAGTTGTCAAGAAGACTCCAATCTTCAAAGAAGCAAAGAAAGTGAAGACCATGCTGCCTTTAACAATATCTACTAACACATGGTGTATTCTGCTCTTCTGATTCTGACGTTACCCTCCTCCTCATCTCTACAATTCCAACCGTTTCAACCCAGAAATGCATGAAAGGAAGCCCATGAAAATAAGAAGCCCAAATGACATATGAATCGTCACCACACAACAAATAAGGCATTCACCAAAATCTAGTGTGGCTTCATTAGCAGAACAAATCATCTTTAGCCTTTGTCAATGTGATAAACCAAACAATGCAAAATATCATAATTTGTGCCAAAAAAAACCAACACCTTGTGCGTTACTCAAATTCATGCATGGACAATAAAATTACAAAATTATTTATAGGCATAATTGAGATGTTGAACAGATGATGCCTTTAGAAAAAAGACGATATAATTGTTGATCGTAAAGCGAAGACAGAGAGAACTATTGACAAAAAATCAAAAGAATGGGCTACGTTAAAATCGTTGATGACAGAAACTTCTATTGAAAGAGGATAGGGAAACCCACCATTATGAATCTTAAAATATAAATACTCGATAGAATTAAAATAGAGAAGACCGAACGTCTGAGTATATAGAGAAATATAAGGACTTTACATGAAAAGAGAAGAAATGCAAAGAGAGGAAACATGGAATAGTGTGGAGAAACGGGCATAGTAGGGATTGATGTTTTAAGCACTGATATGAAAGGGTGGAGACATTTCCCAAAAAAGGAACGAACGTGTATTATATGATTGGTTAAATAATTTATGTGAAAATGAGACAGAAGGCAAAAAATTGAGAAGAAGAAAATTGTGGTTCCCTGGCAAAGAGAAGCGCCACGTAACCTTGCTTGTGGCCCTCTATTATAGATATATATAGATTACTACCTTGTTCAATAAGGTGCACCATTTCAAATATTTGCGGATGAGGAATTAGCATACTAATGTAGTAGTAATTTCTTACATGGGAAAAGCATTCCATTAGATAATCAAGGTTGATAATAAGTGATTTCTTACACTTAGGTACCCATGTGTATAAGCAAGATAATAGTTGGGACATTCAACTACAACAATTATCATGTAAGTTTACATGGATATAATTCAACACGCCTTGACAATCTTGAGATCCATCGGGATCCATATCCCCATATCACGATTCGCAATAATAATTCATGAATACCACTTTAGTATTATCAATAAAGGTGATCTTCTATCTGCAACATATGCATGTCTCTTGAAAATTCAAGATTATTGCATTTTGAACGGTCTACACTAAGATAAGTATATATATATATATATATATATATATATATATATATATATATATATATATATATATATATATATATGAACATGTAAAGAGATACCTTTATAACCCACATAAAGAATCTTTGAGTGACCTCATTTATAATCCAAAGAGGGCTGGGATAATACCAGCCTCGAATGATATCTTATTAATTTAAACGGACAGGAGCCTGGGTTATGGGGACTTATATAGTACAACTAAAGTGGGCTGGGAAACAGTAAGTTATCTATTATAATGGGCTGACATTATAATTTCCTAATGGTAGTTAAGTTGAACAAACAATAATAAAATAGGTGCCATATTAACATAGACTATTAAAGAATAGTATCACAATTTACTTCAGCTCACTTATTTCATCCACACAGTTGTAATTTTGCAAATTTGATACATCATATCCCAACTATTATCTGAAAAAAATTATAACCCATAGATCGATTTTGGCTAACATCTCCTGTTCGTTTATCCTAAAGTGGTACGGGAACTCCGAACTACAGTGATATCTTTACATATACCATCTAACTACACATGACTATCGACAGACTCCTTATCATATTTTTCTACTCCACACTTAGGCGATTTGGGGCTTCCAAAGAGAGGATTTCCACATAGCACTTCAAGGTAAGTTAATTGGAACAATGGAAAGGAGCCCCCAAGCACTATCCCTGGATTCCCTGAGTTGTTCTTTGGATATTAACCCAAACATAATGGTATTGTCCTAATTCTCGATATGGACACTTTGGCATTGTACTCTTCTCGCACAAAACAATTGTGTCGATGCATGTCAACCTATATTCTGGACCATTTTCTTACCACACAGAATTACAACTGTGTGGATGATATAAGTGTTTAGTAAAGTTATATTACAAGCCTAGGACCAGAGGCCTACTAATGGACAATTTAATCAAGCTAAACAGTAGAAACTAAGTGGACTATGAACCAACTATAGCCATGCGCTTCAGAGTCATTTTTTGAAGGGGTGTTTGACTCCGCTTACACTTGGCCTCTTAGGTATTCAAATACTATAATTTTTCCAACATATTGTGAGGATCCGGTTCGTTGTCACGTGAGTTACCGCCTCGTTATCCCCTCATTATGTTGTATCCTATTTTTATACCTATGTTAGAGTCTATCGGGTGAATTCAGATTAATTCATGTTGAAAATAAGGCATATAACCTTTTAGAGTGAAGCTTGTTTTTGAAAAGTCAACTGAAAGTTTACTATATGGTTAGAGGGCTCGAAATTGAATTCTGGATATTTAGTTAGCTTCGGGAGGTGATTTGTGACTTAGGGAAGCGATCGGAATTAAATTTGGAGGTCCGGAGTAGAAATAGGCTTGAATTTGCTAAGTGGGAATTTTTGCGAAATCCGGTCGATAGGTAAAATTTTGATCCGGGAGTCGGAATGGAATTCCTATAGTTGCAGTAGCTTTGTTAGGTGATATTGGATGTGTCTGCAAATTTTCAGGTCATTCGGACATCGTTTGATCGAGTTTTTGATTGGATGTTGGTTTCGGAAGTTTTAATTTGAACATAGGCTTGAATCCGCCTTAATTTGATGATTTTTGTGTTTAAGGATATGCTTTTATGAAGCAAGTTTGAATAATGTATTAAGATGTGTTGGTGCTTTTGGTTGAGGTCACGAGGGCCTCCGGTGTGTTTCGGGTTGCATCACACTCTTATTTGATGTTCCAAAGTCGTATCTTTGGACATAAAAGGTACCACAATGAGTAAATGAGCTCCAAATTAAATTTTTATTGAACCATTAGATCCGTATCGTAATTTCGGAGTTATAGAAAAAGAATCATCGAATTTGGACATCGTATGAGGGAGTTATGCTCATTTCCGTGTCAAGAAAGTGTTGGTTACTGTCATAACCGCAGAAGCGGAAATTGACCGCGGAAGCGGTACCGCAAAGTGAAAATTGTGACGCGGAAGCGGTACCGCAGAAGCGGAAAATTTTCCGCGGAAGCGGAAATTTTTTCTGGGCAGAGACCTCAAGTTCCTAAAATGGCCCATTTTCAATATTTTTGACATCTAGAGCTCGGCTTTGGGAGAGATTTTGAATGATTTTCGCGGGCATCGATTGGGTAACAATTCTATACTCTTTTATGCTTAATATCCACTAATCTAATCACGATTTCATCTTTAAATTTTGGATTCTTGAATGAAAATTGGGTGAAAGTTCATAGACCAAACTATTAGGTTTTAAGGGGCATTTGACTTTCGATTTTGCTAAATTTTATGTGTATGGACTCGTGGCAAGACGAAAATTCCGAAGATGTGAGTTTTATAATTTTTCGAGAAGCAGGCCTGGGGTTCGGGTTTTGCTAGTTTTGAGATTTTTCATGTATTTCAATTGTTTTTGATTGGGTATTGTTCCGTTAGCCTATTTTGATATATTTGTACTGATTTTGGCTAGTTTCGACGCGCGTGAAGTCCGGTTTGAGGGGCTAAGGAATCGCGGACTAGAGTGCCAGTTCGAGGTGGGTAATACTTGTAAATGATGTCCTGAGGGTTAGTAAACCACGGACTTGCACATCCTAATGCTGTATTGAGGTGACTTGCACGCCGGATAACTGGCGTGAGGTAGAGCACCATTGGAGATTGAGACTTGGTCCATTTCGCTTAATAAAAGTACTACCTAATTGATTGAAATTGAATTGACACTTTAATAAAAATATTAATTATTAGGATTTGGACTAATTATCATGTTTTAGGCTTCGTTCAGATTATCTGAATCCTTCAGGGATTGGTATCACTGTCTTGGTAATACTGTGCATATTTTTATCTCAATCTAAGGTTTTAAAATGGTATTTTGCTACTCAACATTTTTATAAGATTGGAAAAACTTGAACAAGGTTTTGATGACATTTTTTTGCTGTGAGCTCATATGATACTGTTGCTCGAGGGACTTTTTGATTATTCATTGGACTAATTGGAGCCGAGGGCCATATGTGAGGGCATGACGGTATATGTGAGGAGGCTTTCAGGTGTCGAGTGATATGTGAGCATATGCATATACATGCATGGATCAGACTGCATGCCGTAGTAGTATGTTGCATGGATCGGACTGCACGCCGTAGTAGTATATGGATCGGACTGCATGCCGCAGTATTATTGCACTTGGGCTGTAGGAGCCCCTTCGGAGTCTGTACTCACCCCCAGTAAGCGCGGGCGCCTTTGCATGGATCGGGATGTACGCCACAGCGTCATATGCATTGCATGGCATACATACATTGGCTTACTCGTACTACGTGGCATGACATTTAACACTCATACATTACTGGCATACATGCATTATTTGCCTTATTGACTTGATCCCCTAGTGAAAATTGTTAAGGAGTGCTGAGCCCAAGGGGCTGATTTGAGTGCAGACTTGCACGACTTGAGGGTTTACCCAGATATTGATATGTTATAATGAAAGAAAGAGAAGTTAAAAAGAGATTTCTAAATAATCTACTCATATATGTTAAAAAGGAATACCCTGAAAGTGTACTTCAAATTAATGGATAATTCGGTATGTTTATAGCATGAGATAGTGCTTTATGTGATTTTCTTTTCCTCGGCATTATTTACTTTTATTACCGCTGAGTTGGAAGAACTCACTCGACTCCCTACACTATGCATGTAGATTCAGGTACTTGGAGGCTTAGCTGCGCTTGGTGCTGGTCTAGACCCAGTTGTGATCGTCGAGGTAGCTGCATGGCATTTGCAAGGCCCGACCTTTCCCCCTTACTACTTTGTTATTGTGTATTCCACGTACTCTTAGACTTGTAGAGTTACTTATAGTGTTGTATTGATATTCTGATAGAGGCTTTTGGCTCGTGACCCCTGATCATTGGGAAGTTACGTTGTTTTTAAAAGGTTTTGGATATTATTATATTTATCACTCTAATTTGGCTTCTTTTTCTGATAATGACTTAAAATAAGAAATTTTGAGCTCTAAGCTCGGGATGAGAGTGTATTTGGTCGGGCTGGCCTAAAAATGTGTTGGGCGCCATCACGATCGGGTTTTGGGGTCATGACAAGTTGGTATCAGAGCCTAGGTTACTAGGTCTTATCTTTCATGAGCCGGTTGGTAGAGTCTCGAGGATCAGTACGGGGACGCTTGTGCTTATCCTCAGGAGGATGCGGACCTTTTAGGAAACACTTCACAATCTTGGAATTTTTATCGTGCATACTCGATTCAGCGTGAGATGTAATTTTTGAAATTCCTTCCACACGTCAGTATGCGCACTCAAGCGCTCAGTAATATAATTGCCTTGATGGCTTGCGACTCCGCGATCGAGGGGCGAGATATGATCTCCGGGAGTTCATGTTGGGCAAGTCGGGAGGACGTGAGGCCAA
>JASVEL010007338.1:0-41167 GCA_032618575.1 Nicotiana noctiflora
GAGTGATATGTGAACATATGCATATACATGCATAGATCGGACTGCACGCCATAGTAGCATGTTGCATGGATCGGACTGCACGCCGCAGTAGTATATGGATCGGACTGCACACCGCAATATTATTGCGCTTGGGCTGTAGGAGCCCCTCTAGAGTCTGTACACACCCCTAATGAACGCGGGCGCCTTTGCATGGATCGGGATGTACGCCACGGCGTCATATGCATTGCATAGATTCATGGGCTTACTTGTACTACGTGGCATAACATTTAACACTCATACATTACCGGCATACATGCATTATTTGCCTTATTGACTTGATCCCCTAGTGAAAATTGTTAAGGAGTGCTGAGCCCAAGGGGCTGATTTGAGTGCAGACTTGCACGACTTGAGGGTTTACCCAGATATTGATATGTTATAATGAAAGAAAGAGAAGTTAAAAAGAGATTTCTAAATAATCTACTCATATATGTTAAAAAGGAATACCCTGAAAGTGTACTTCAAATTAATGGATAATTCGGTATGTTTATAGCATGAGATAGTGCTTTATGTGATTTTCTTTTCCTCGGCATTATTTACTTTTATTACCGCTGAGTTGGAAGAACTCACTCGACTCCCTACACTATGCATGTAGATTCAGGTACTTGGAGGCTTAGCTGCGCTTGGTGCTGGTCTAGACCCAGTTGTGATCGTCGAGGTAGCTGCATGGCATTTGCAAGGCCCGACCTTTCCCCCTTACTACTTTGTTATTGTGTATTCCACGTACTCTTAGACTTGTAGAGTTACTTATAGTGTTGTATTGATATTCTGATAGAGGCTTTTGGCTCGTGACCCCTGATCATTGGGAAGTTACGTTGTTTTTAAAAGGTTTTGGATATTATTATATTTATCACTCTAATTTGGCTTCTTTTTCTGATAATGACTTAAAATAAGAAATTTTGAGCTCTAAGCTCGGGATGAGAGTGTATTTGGTCGGGCTGGCCTAAAAATGTGTTGGGCGCCATCACGATCGGGTTTTGGGGTCATGACAAGTTGGTATCAGAGCCTAGGTTACTAGGTCTTATCTTTCATGAGCCGGTTGGTAGAGTCTCGAGGATCAGTACGGGGACGCTTGTGCTTATCCTCAGGAGGATGCGGACCTTTTAGGAAACACTTCACAATCTTGGAATTTTTATCGTGCATACTCGATTCAGCGTGAGATGTAATTTTTGAAATTCCTTCCACACGTCAGTATGCGCACTCAAGCGCTCAGTAATATAATTGCCTTGATGGCTTGCGACTCCGCGATCGAGGGGCGAGATATGATCTCCGGGAGTTCATGTTGGGCAAGTCGGGAGGACGTGAGGCCAAATCTTTGTCAATGGCTTGAGCACCAAGGTGCTGATTTTGTGAGCTGGAATTATGAAATTTATATGATCGGTATTGTCCCAAATTGTGAAAATGGTAGCTTGATAATGGATGAGTTGTTAGGTGTTAGACTCTTATTGTGATCTGTTGTGTAGCCGCTAACTATGGCGTGATGAATATATTCATGTCTCTTAGTGGAAAGGTAAAGTGCACTACGTGTGGTAGTATGAGTTCAGACTCAGGAAGACCGAATGTGTTGTGCTATGTGTATTATGGTGAAAGGTAGTTGATATATGTTATGATTCGAGCAGGTGCAGCACATGCCTATGTATCAATTTCGATGAGGTAATTTGTGTAATATTGAGGTTAATGTTATTGATATACATTGTGATGTCTTGTTAAGTTGCCGATGTATTGTTAGGATGGTTTTGGTGATTCTCTGGCAGGTGGACAGGCCAAATTACAAAGGAAACTCCGTCGAAATTTCTGGAAAATTTGGGACTTAGAAAAGGTTTTGTCACCTAAAGGGTTGGCTTAACGGTTGTGTGTGTATAAATGCAAGAATTTCAGAAGAGTTAAGGTTTCTGGTGATTCGAGTCTCGGCCAAAGCTTGTAAATGACTCGAGTTTAATCTCATTATAACATTGCGGCATCATTTGAGTAAGAATGCTATGAGTGGTTAAAGGTGCTTTGATATATGGATTCGAGCCAAGTTGGGGAGGTTGCTATTAATTAACTAATTGCACTGTTGTATGCTATGTTGGTTCGGTCTCTAGGTATATTGGGAAATTTTGATGAAGGGGTATGGTGCTTCATTAATAGGAAGAAATACTAGGATGTTTTGAACTGTTGTTGATAAAGAATACTCGGTGTATAGAAAAGAAAGATAGCTATTTGTATCTGTATGTAATCATGTTCTGCGGTGTTAGAGTTCTAACAAAGCACGAGTGGTTCTGTTCAATAAGACAGTTGAATTACAGCTAAATAAGGGTGAATGATGCCCGAGAATGATTTTGCGGTGTTCAAGATTTTGCTTGTAACAGTCAGGTGTCTTAAGATTGTGTATGTGGCTAAAGGCTGTGGCTTCGTTAGAAGAAATCGAGACTTGTAGTATGTTATGTTAATTATGGGATTCTATGTATCCGTATTGGAAGGTAATGATAAAGAATTTCAAATCATGGGAAGTTCTTCAAAATAATGTATTATAGAGTGTGGTACTTTTGGGAATCATAGGAGCAAGTATTGAGTGGCCTATGAGTCCTAGACCGTGTGGTCTTATGTCTGAGTCTTATGTGGTAACCTGAGTTGAGGTATTGTGGCATTACAGTAAGGGCTAATAATATATTAAAGATGAATCAGAAAGGATATTGGGTAAATGTAATATCTTGTCTATAAATCGAAACGGTATGATAAGGATACGATTAATACCTGGTATGTGTTTGAAGTAATGAGTCTTGCAGGTATTATGCAACAAAGCTCTTGAGTGCTGGCAGTTGTGTAGCTCGATGTGGGTAGAAGGACTCAGTCCTGGCAGTTTAGTTCATGCAATGGAATTGGGAGAAAGATTCGTGATGTGTTATACCGTGGTCTAAACATGAGTATATCTTCTGTTGGTATGCGAATCTTGGAATGTGTAATGATTTTTCTTCTATATGGGATCATGAAAGTCCTTGACTAGTTGAGTGCGTTGATGTCTGCGGCGTAGGAGAGGAATAGAAATTTCCATGTTATCTTAGTGTGGTATGGTATATGCGATGTGCTATGAAAAGTCGATAATGGCATGTTCAATGTTTGGGTTAAGTTCATAATATAATAGTTCAGCTATTTTAGTGATTTGCCAGAGTATATGTTAAAAAAGGGCAAGGTAATATAAGCTGATAATATCCGGTGGTATTGCGGTATTCTCTTGTTGGGTCGACTATAATAATTGAGTCATTGATGGCATAGTAAAATTTCTGAATGGCTTTCGTGGTATGTATGGATGATTGATGTGTGTTATGTACTCGTATGGTAGAGTGTGGAATCCGGTATAGTGACCCATGTATTATATATTTGTTGGAGACTAGAAGTTCTCATAATCCGCCTATGCATTGGTTGTATATCGTGTATATCGGCACTGTTTAGTGGTTGTTGGAAATTGGAAGAACTAGTGGCTCTCACTTTGCTTAGAATGAAGAATTTGGGTTACGATATTTGATTGCAGACTGGTTGTGTCGACTAATGTGATATGGACTATGTCGGAAAATGCCACAAATTGTGTAGCAGAGTGTATCCGATTGTGTTCCAATTGGGTAGTTGTACCCCAGGACCAGCGGACGGCTGGTAGGTATTGCTTTGTCAGTTGGGCCTTCGTGGCAGATGTAAGTGCAGAGGTTTTTGCCATTTATTCAGTTCCGGTATTGAGGAACTTTGTCGGATGCGTTTCTTGTGGCCGAGCTTGAGGCTATTTAAGTTTATTGTAATGAGCAACTTGACTCGATGTGCATTTCCTCTTGCGAGATTTATGTGTGGATGAGGTGGCACGCCGCCACGGGCATGTCATTGGAACGGGTTGCACGCCACAACAGTGTGATGTAGAGAATAGTTTTCTGTATGTTACCTTGTATACTATACTTCTTGGCTTCTGAGGAAAAGTCCGTTTTGGGTATCGCTCGGCGAATAGCACATCAGTTGTGTCCTTTCAGGATTTCATATATATATATATATATTTTATCGTGGGTGAGATTGATCGCTTGGGTTCAGACCTAGATCTGTGCGTGGTTGACCGTTCAGAGCATGGTGACTTAAGGTGCTTCATGAGTAACAGTGTTTGGATAGAATCATGAGTCGTGGCAAGGCCACGTGATGTTATGACCTTTCGAGGAGGATTCAGGCACTCTATGATGTGAGATGGGATCTCAGCTCTATGTTATGATGGTACATAGGAATTGAACTATGACTCTTTTGTTTAAGTCAGTTGTCACGATTTGAGTACGTTTAGACGTTTCTTATTAGATCCTGTGTTGTGCTCGTTGCGGCTTAGGCGGGTGTTGGAGTATCATATCACCAGTGTGGTGTGTTATAGTCGAGATGATTGTTGGAACCCTTAATAAGTGCGAGTATATGTGATTTCAGTTGGTTAGAAAGGTAATATCGAGGTTTGGCTCAAAAATCTATTGTGGTATCAGTTAAAAAGGGAAATGGATTCATGAATGGTTGACCTGAGAGATGGGTTCGGTATATCGCGTGTTTCAACTGCCGTGGGCAGTATATGAAGGTGTTGGAATAAGACTTTAGCTAATAAAAAAGGCTTTTCATTTAGTATTTGGTTATCATGGGCAATTGTTGTGATCAGAAGCCATCGTCTCGAGTGATTGGGTTGTTTGATACATCATATGATCTCACCCAGAGTGGCGAGTATGGGTTATTGCAGCGGGTTCAGGTGTATCCTAAGTATAAGCATGGGATTAGGATTTGGTATATGATTTCAGAAAGTGCAATCTGGTTTATGGTTAAGATGGACGGTGAAATTCCAACTATATGGTGTTATCAGGCTTATGTGAGATAGGGTGACGTGGGATCACCCCGAGTATATGCTTGGTAAGGTCATTCAATTATTAGATTCCTTTTAGTACAACTCTGGTACGCTCGAGGACGAGCGTTTGTTTAAGTTGGGGAGAATGTGATGACCCAGTCCATTTTCACGTGAGTTACCGCTCTGTTATCCCCTCATTATGTTGAATCATGTTTTTATACCTGTATTAGAGTCTATCGGGTGAATTCGGATTAATTCTGGTTGAAAATAAGTTAGATAGCCTTTTAGAGTAAAGCATGCTTCTGAAAAGTCAACCTGAAGTTGACTATGTCGTTAGAGGGCTCGGAATCAAATTCTGGTGATTCAGTAAACTTCGGGAGGTGATTTGTGGCTTAGGCGAGCGATCAAAATTGAATTTGGAGGTCCGGTGTAGAAATAGGCTTGAATTGGCTAAGTTGGAATTTTGGCAAAATCCGGTCGATAGGTGAGATTTTGATCCGGGAGTCGAAATGGAATTCCAACAGTTGTAGAGCTTTGTTAGGTGAATTTTCATATGTCTGCAAATTTTTAGGCCATTCGGACATCGTTTGATCGGGTTTTTGATTGGATGTTGGTTTTGGAAGTTTTAGTTGTAACTTAGGCTTGAATCCTCCTTAATTTGATGATTTTTGTGTTTAATGGTATGTTTTTATGATTGGAATAAATTTGAATAATGTATTAAGATGTGTTGGTGCTTTTGGTTGAGGTCCAGAGGGCCTCGGGTGTGTTTCGGGTTGTATCGTGCTCTTATTTGATGTTTCAAAAGCCGTATCTTTGGACATAAAGGGGTACCACAATAAGTAAATGAGCTCCAAATTAAATTTTTATTGAACCATTAGATCCGTATCGTAATTTCAGAGCTATAGCAAAATAAATCGTCGAATTTGGACATCATATGAGGGGGTTATGCTCATTTCCGTGTCGAGAAAGTGCTGGTTGCTGTCATAACCGCAGAAGCAGAAATTGACCGCGGAAGAGGTACCGCAAAAGCAGAAATTGTGCCGCGGAAGCGGTACCGCAGAAGTAGAAAATTTTCCATGGAAGCGGAAATTTGGCCTGGGCAGAGACCTTAAGTTCTGAAAATGGCCCATTTTCACCATTTTTTACTTCTAGAGCTCGGCTTTGGGAGAGATTTTGAAGGAGTTTCGCGGCATCGATTGGGTAACAATTCTATACTCTTTTATGCTTAATACCCACTAATCTAATAACGATTTTATTTTTAAATTTCGGATTCTTGAATGAAAATTGGGTGAAAGTTCATAGACCAAACTATTAGGTTTTGAGGGGGAATTTGACCTCCGATTTTGATAAATTTTATATGTATGAACTCGTGGCGAGATGAGGATTCCGAAGATGTGAGCTTCATAATTTTTCGAGAAGCGGTCCTGGGGCTCGGATTTTGCTAGTTTCGAGATTTTTCATGTATTTCGATTGTTTTCGATTGGATATTGTTCAGTTAGCCTATTTTGATATATTTGTACTGATTTTGGCTAGTTTCGACACGTGTGGAGGCAACTTTGAGGAGCTAAGGCGTCGCGGGCTAGAGTTTTGCCGGTTCGAGGTGGGTAATACTTGTAAATGATGTCCTGAGGATTAGTAAACCCCCGAGCTTGCACATCCTAGTGTTGTATTGAGGTGACTTGCACGCCGGATAACTGGTGTGGGGTAGAGCACCATTGGGAATTGAGCCTTGGTCCGTCCCGCTTAATAAAAGTACTACCTAATTACTTGAAATTGAATTGATACTTTAATAAAGATATTAATTATCAGGATTTGGACTAATTATTATGTTTTGGGCTTCGTGCCAATTATCTGAATCCTTCAGGGATTGGTATCACTGTCTTGGTAATACTGTGCATATTTTTATCTCAATGGTTTTAAAATGGTATTTTGCTACTCGTCATTTTTATAAGATTTGAAAAACTTGAACAAGGTTTTGATGATATTTTTTGCTGTGAGCTGATATGATATTGTTGCCTGAGGGACTTTTTGATTACTCGTTGGACTGATTGGAGCCGAGGGCCATATGTGAGGGCATGACGGTTTATGTGAGGAGGATTTCAGGACTCGAGTGATATGTGAGCATATGCATATACATGTATGGATCGGACCGCACGCCGCAGTAGTATATGAATTGGACTGCACGCCACAGTATTATTGCATTTGGGCTGTTGGAGCCCCTCCGGAGTCTGTACACAGTGAGCGCGGGCGCCTTTGCATGGATCGGGTTGTACGCCACAGTGTCATATGCATTGCATGGCATACATACATTTGCTTACTCGTACTACGTGGCATGACATTTAGCACTCATACATTACTGGCATACATGCATTATCTGCCTTATTGACCAGATCCCCCGGTGCAAATTGTTAAGGAGTGCTGAGCCCAAGGGGCTGATTTGAGTGCAGACTTACACGGCTTGAGGTTGTACCCAGTTATTGATATGTTATAATGAAAAAAAGAGAAGTTAAAAAGATATTTCTAAATAATCTACTCATATATGTTAAAAATGAATACCCTAAAAGTGTACTTCAAAATTAATGGATAATTCGGTATGTTTATAGCATGAGATAGTGCTTTGTATGGTTTTCTTTTCCTCACTATTATTTACTTTTATTACCGCTGAGTTGGAAGTACTCACTCGACTCTCTGCACCATGCGTGCAGATTCAGGTACCTGGAGGCTTAGCTGAGCTTGGTGCTAGTCTAGACCTAGTTGGGATCGTCGAGGTAGCTGCCTGGCATCCGCAGGACCCGACCTTTCCCCCTTACTACTCTATTATTGTGTATTCCACGTACTCTTAGACTTGTAGAGTTAGTTATAGTGTATTCTGATAGAGGCTCTTCGCTCGTGACCCCAGATCTTTGGGAAGTTACGTTGTTTTTAGAAGGTTTTGGGATATTATTATATCTATCACTCTAATTTGGCTTCTTTCTTTGATAATGACTTAAAATAAGAAATTTTGAGCTCTAAGCTTGGGATGAGAGTGTATTTGGTCGGGCTGGCCTAGCAATGTGCTGGGCGCCATCACGACCGGATTTTGGGGTCGTGACACATACTATGGGGCTTTGGACTAGATCACCCAAAATTTCGTATGATAGGTTTGGATACCTATGAAGGATTGGTCAAATCAAGAGTACTTATTCGAACCCTAAATATGGATGCACCTATACAATATGTTAACTGTAAATGTATAGTAACTTTTATTCACCTAAATAAAACCTATCATACAAAATACGGGTGATCTAGTTTATGCGTAATAAGTGATTTCTTACATAGTAATTATATGAACCAAGAACAAACTTTTGGATCTTATTTCATACAAGTTATCTATGAGAATGGACCAAGAACAAAACCGTTTCCTTAACTTAACATCACTTAATTGCTAATACCTCACTTAAATACAATGGTCTACCTCGCAAGATTCCATGCAGGGACACCTAGATAGCTTACATAGGGTTATATGGAATACTTGCATAAAGAATTGTCTACCTCGCTTTTTCCATACGAGCCGGTATCCGTATTATATGGGAACTATAGGTGACTGCAATAGATATCAGGGTTTGGAATTTGCTCTATTATGGAGTCATCAGTCCAATATTCAATACCAATGCTCTACCATAATGCATCTCACAGGTTCTGGTTTGGAAAGTTATTAAGAGCATTGGTATTGGATATTAATTGGGGTTAATATAGAGGATGTATTTGAGGTGCCCTACTGAAGGGATCCTTTGTTGATATGAAATTCCTAGGACGACAGATTAGGGATTGGGTTAAACCAATATCTCACCCTCTACATTGTAAAAGGGCATGTATGGAGATATGCCCATAAGCTTAACCCAAGGGGAACCTCGAAACATTTATCAAGTCTCGAGAATATAAATGTTTCGATGGCTTAAACTATAGTAATTGTCAATAAGTATTCTATAATATGTCTGGATGCAGATTGAAAAAATTAAGCACCTATATTATAATGGGCACCTATTAAAATATTTCTTAATTGTTTTGGTTTGTTCAACTTAACTACCATTAGGAATTACTTCCCAGTTGATAGTTCTTTCGAAATCACTGCTACTGTAATGATCTGACACGTCGTCACGGGAGTTACTGCATCGTTTTCCTCGTTTTATGCTTCTATATGTTTCATTATATGGGTTTGGAGAATTTGAAGTAATTCAGATAGATTTCGGTTAGAAATGAGACAATAAGTCTCTTTATGAGAAGGTTAATTTGTAAAAGTCAACAGAATATTGGCTTATGAGTTAGAAGGCTCGAAATGGATTTTCGATGATTCGACTAGTTTCAGGGGATGATTTATGACATAGGAGCGCAATCAGAATTGAATTTAAAGGCTAGGTGTAGGATTAGGCTTGAATTGGCTAAGGTTGAATTTTGGCGAATTCTGGTTGATAGGTGAGATATTGATCTGAGGGTCGAAATTCCATTCTAAGAGTTGGTATAGCTTCGATATGTGATTTTTGATGTGTGTGCAAAATTTCAGGTTATTCAGACGTCATTTGGTTGGATTTTTGATCGAATGCGTGTTTCGAAAATTTTTTTAAGAACTTAGGTTTGAATTCGATGTGAATTGATGATTTCAGTATTTTTAGGTGTGTTTTGATGATTGGAACAAGTTTGGATGATGTTTTGGGATACGTTGATGCCTTTGTTTGAGGTTTCGGGGGCCTCGGGTGTGTTTCGGGTTGTGATCACGCTCTTATTTGATGTTTCAACGTCGTATCTTTGGACAAAAGGGGGTATTATATTGAACAAATGAGCTCATATTACTGCTTTGAATGAAGCATTAGATCCGTATTGTAATTACGGACTCATAGCAAAAAGAACAATCAATTTGAACATCGTATGAGGATTTTGTGACCATTTTACTAAGGATGCCCATATTTTCAGGTTAATGACGAAATTATCCCTGGCGACGTCTTAAAAACCTGCACTAATTGCAAATCCTAAATCCTACATATCTCCTTCATTATAAGGTCAAATTGAGTGATTCAAAAGCCTAAATTCATTGGAATTTCACAAGAAATTCATTGGGAGCAGTTAAACGCGTGAACAGTATACCTATAATGAGCAGGTCGAGTTTTCTTCCAATTTTGGAAAGGGAAGAAGATTTTGAAGCGGTTTTTAAAAGAAAATTCGTGGGATTTCATCAGGTAAGAGTTCTTAGACTCGTATTATATTGTTATGATCTAAAAACATAGATTAAACGCCCCAAAAATTGAGAAATTAAGTGAAAAACATGGTGGTTAGGGCTTGAAAATATAGGAAGATAAAAGTGGAAGTTGAGGGGTCAAACGGACTCCGTTTTCAATAAAATTTATACGCACGGACTTGTGGCCAGACGAGGAATCCATTGGTATGATTTTTGGAATTTTTCGAGAAGCGAGCCTGGGACCCGAATTTTACCAACTTGGTATATTATCGCATTTTTCAAGTAAATTTATGTTTCTTTGACCTATATTGATGTAATTGTTGTGGTTTTGACTAGATTTGACGCACGAGACAGCAAATTTAAAGGTAAAAGGCATCGCAGATGAGTCCATGACCAGCTAGAGGTGAGTAGTTAGTGTATATGGTAGCCTGAGGGTCCGAAACCCCGACTTAGCACATTGTGACACTAGTAAGGCGTGGCTCGCACCCAATGGCAGGTGCAAATTGATTATGACTGGGGAGTGAGGCTTGGTCCATCCCGGATATGAATAATATGTTATATGTTGTTGAAACGCACAATGTGTTAGATATATTTGTGGGCTGTAAGCCAAGTTTGTGGCCTTGTGCCGACCTGTAGTATCCCTAGGGGATAGATATATATGAGATAGCTTGGTTTGCTTAATCACTAATCTCAATCCTGGTTTGAAATCACTATTATGAAATGCTAAGTCACCTGTTCTTGGAAAATTAAATAAAATTTAAGTATTTTCATCATTAATGAACTGGAACATGGAAATAAAAAATTAAACTATTGTGTGACTCATATGCATGTTGTGGACTGAGGATGGATCGAGCTGCACGCCGCAGGAGATCATAGAAGGATCGGGCTGCACGCCGCAGTAAATGATATGAATATTGCGCTTGGGCTAAAGGAGCCCTTCCGGAGTCTGTACACACCCCCCCAATAAGCACTGTCGACGTTAAACGGATCGGGCTACACGCCGTAGCGGTCATATGAATTCCATTGCATTTTATTTGTTGAATTATCTATACTAATTGTGACTTGCTATTGTTGTTAGTTCGTGGTAGGTATCAGACAATAGTTTAGCTTTACTATGTGGTATTCTATGGATTTCCTGCTTTCAGCTATTAATATATACTTTTTACTCACTGAGTACTTAGTACTCACCCTTACTCCCTGCACATTTGTGTGCAGATTCAGGTACACAGGAGGATTAGACGAGCACTCCAGCTTATACCAGAGTATTTCGAGTTGCTAAGGTAGCTGTCGGCGTTCGCAGAGCCTAGCTTCTCTTTCCATTCAGTTATTTCTATATGTTTCAGACTTGAGTATTTCATTCAGTATTTCTATTACTATTCAGTTTTGTTTAGAGGCTCAAGACTCGTGACCCCAGATCTTTTGGGAGTGCTATTTCGTTATTCGCACTTCTTAGTATTTATCCATACTATTATTACTGGAGTATTTATTGACTCGTATATTCTTCTTGAGTTCTCCATTTGGGATTGGTATTTAACTATAAAAATAATTGTTGGACTGGCTGGCCTAGCTTTAGTGTTGGGCGCCATCACGACCGTATTTGGGTCATGACAAGTTGGTATCAGAGCCTAGGTTACTAGGCCTCGCGAGTCATGAACCGGTTTGGTAGGCTCTCGCGGATCCATACGTAGACGTCTGTATCTATCCTCAGGAGGCTACAGAACTTTTAGGAAACACTTCACTTTCTTGGGATTCTTATCGTGCGTATTTGATTTAGCTTAGGAAATAACTCTTGAAATTTCTTCCACACGTTTGTACGCGCACGTAAGCATTCAGTAATACATCTGCATTGATGGCTAGAGATTTCCCGATCGAGGAGCGAGATATAATCGTCGTGATTTCATGTTGTGCCAGTCTGGAGGACTTGATGCCGAATCTTCGCCTACGGCTTGAGCATCGAAGTGCTGATTATGCGAGCAAAAGCTTTTAACTTATGTGTTCGGTAATATCTTTATTAGCTGGGATGACGGTTGGATATCCACGTGATGAGTAAGTTAGCGCTGTGAGGTGTATCTATGTGATCTTGGTAATGACGAAGAAGTTTATGGGATAATAGATGAACTGTTAAGCGATTCGTTCCTACTGCGATCTGTTGTGTAACCCCAAGTTGTGGGCGCGTGAAGAATATTGTCGTATCTCCTAGTTGGAAAGTTAAGTGCAATACGTGTGGCGGTATGAGTTCAGACTCAGAAAGACTAAATTGGTGATATTTTATATGTGTTATGATTCAAATAACTGCAATGCATGTCCCTGTATCGATTTTGATAATATAATACAGGTTGTATTGAGATTAATGTTGTTGATACACATTGTGATGTTTTGTTAAGTTGTAGCCATGATGTTAGGATGGTTTTTGTGATTCTCTGGCAGGTGGATAGGCCCAATTACAAAGGAAACTCTGCCGAAATTCTTTGAAAAATTTGGGACTTAGTAAAAAAATTTGGACACCTAGAGAATAGACTTAACTGTTATGCGAGTGAATGCAAGAGAATGCAGAAGAGTTAGAATTACAGATGATTTGTGTTTCCACAAGCTTATGAAAGAGTGAGTTTAATCTCACCATGATATTACGACAGCAATAGAGTATATGTATTGTGCTATATATGTTCGAGCTAAGTTGATGAGGTTGCCGTTGATTAGCTGATTGCACGATTATGTGCTATATTGGTTCTGTCTTAAAATATACTGGCAAACCAGTTTTGGTTGCAGAAATTGAGTCGAGAACGACACGAGTGAAGGAATATTTTTGACAAGATGTCAAGAGATCAGATGAGCGGGAAGCAAGTTTCGATGGTTGAGATAAATTAGTATTGTCTTTAGCGTTACTACGACTGGTGGTTTGGTGGTACGCCCCAAATATTGTTGCGGTAGGTTGTGGGAGTGTGTCATACTAGAAGATTATATAAGTGTGGCATGCATTCACTTGACTGATTAAACATATAAACCAAGTATGAAGTTTGAGATGCTATCGTTAAATTAAAGATTCATGCCTGGATGGCACTTGGCATATTGGGTTGTGAACTGGGGAGGATTACTCCGACTATTATGGTTGTTCTTGTGTGTTATGAGAAAATAAGAGTTATTATGGACCTTTGAAAGGTTATTAGACTAGTCAGTGTGATCAGAATCGGCTTGAAGTCGGTGGATAGATTAATGTGAATAACGGCTCTATATCAGGCCAGAGGTGTGCATCTTTGTAATGCGGACCTCATGGAGAAGTAGTTAGGTTGATATTTCTTTGTCAGATATTTCGCGTAGCGATGCATTGCGCTGTGTGAGTTGTGAGACGGCTTGAGAAAATTGCTATATGTTAAGAATCCGCATAGGAACGACGTTGCATGGGCATCTTGGCTTTTGAAATTTCAATTGTACATCGCACCTCGGTTGTACTTAAGTTTTGTAGTTTATAACGTTAAATATCCCCCCAGGGATGATATCATGCACTTAGCATGCGTACGACCGATACTCGATATTATGTTGTAATGAGCAAATTTGGCTCGATATGCATCTCCTTATGTGAGATCTACGTATAGATCGGGTGGCACACTGCCACGAATATGTTATCTGGAGCGGGTTGCACACCGTAACAGTGTGCTATCGAGTATAGTTTTTTATATGCCATCTATGTATGCCTTGTTTCCTGTTTTCCAAAGGAAGTCGGTGTTAGTGCATAGGATTTGATAATTCCTTTCAAGGCTCGTTTTCTTTAGTACCGCATTCGATTCGGTAACCCATTGGCACATTGTGGCATCATATGAAACATTTAATTATGTCTGGAGTGGATTATTTCCCAAGCAGTTCGTACCGGGTGAGACGAGATCATTGAATTCGAGATCAGTGCAATCTGAGTATATGAAGTAAAGTAAAGAGTTAAGACCATTGTTTGGTTCAGAATAAGGTGATAGTTCTTGCTAAGAGTATAAAACTAATGAATGGTTGTCTCGATGGTGGCTGAGAATGTATACAGACCGCATTCATCGTGTCAGTAGTGTAAGAATTGTAAAAAGGCATGTGTATGTCATGCAGAGCATGGGATGTGTAGTGATTCCTTCTAATCGATTAGATAAGAGAGCTTCAGACAATTAGGGAAGATGATATTGCTAAGTGGAAGTGACTTGACGCGAGTATGTGTTTCAGAAAAAGGATAATGTGATTAAACTGATTAAATTTCAATAGTATTGCGGCATGCTCTTGTTGGATCCACTAGTGGTATTCGGGTTCGCTTGGTAGCACAGGTAAATATTGAGTAATTGTCGTGGAACAATTAGGTATCAAATGGGTGCATGTATTCGCACGGTAAAAACTGGGATAAGTATGATGAATTGTATATTATAAGCTATGTTCTAAGTAAAGTTATGGTGGTGGTATTAATATTTCTATGTACACAATCAACCTGGTGGACCTTAAGCATAGCTTATAGTCTAGTAACAGCCAACCTCAAGCTCTACAAGTTAATCAAGTCATTCACTAAGGGAGAAGCAATCAATTCCATAAAAAGAGATCATAACAAAATTATCATAACAAAATTCTCAGGTACATCTATTGTATATGTGATTATATAACAGTTGAATTCCAATTGGTGGTATTAGTGCTTAGCACTCATACCATTGGAGGGATTTTGCATATAGTCACAGGTAGGAGGTAAAGGGTTCTTACTCATGTCAAAGAAGAAAGGTAGGTGCATGCAAGGAAACTCAAAGATAATACACATCACAGTCTCACATAGCATGTTGACAATTAAAGTTCCTTGTAGGAATTTTAGTTGGAAGATACATCTACTGACTGAAGTTGCATGCACAATAAATTTCAGAACATTTAAGAGAAAGGAACAAGGAAATTCAACAGAGACACTAATGCTAACTAGATTCTATTTTCTGAGGAATTCTCGGGTGGTGGCATTATTACTTGGTACTCAATCCACCGGGGAGGAAATGGAAATAAAATATAGTTATAGCAGCAGTGATGCTCAAATGATTGAGGAATACCAAGATCAGAACTCAGAAAAGCATGAGAGTACTGACAGCAAATCTTCTCTTTTCAAAGGAGATTGGCTGAATGATGTACGGGGAAAATACATAAAGAGTTCAAGCACAAATTTAGAGCATGCAAAGAATCAGGACTCACATGCAAGGCACACAACGGAGAAGAGTATAAAGAAAAGTAAAAAGAAAAAGGTGCTCGAAATGGTTTCTACAATATCCACAGGCAAATCTAGGCAGCTACTTTAGTGGGTAGCAGCAATACACTTCTACAGGTTCATCTATGTAGCAGCACACTCATTCCGGCAGCTGTCCAAGCTTTCACACCAAAGGTTCTAGGAGGCAGTCTCAGGTAGCAACTCACCCAAAATGGACTCATGGAAAAAGAAAAAAGAAATACAAATATGAGTCGAAGGCGAGGAGAAAATGGCAAAAATAAAAACACAATGGAGGAGAAAAGATTAACTGGAAACTACAAGGAAAATAAATGGAGGAGAAGGTATAAGGAAGAAGAAGAAAGGAGGAGAGGGAAGTTATTTACCTGGGTGAAGGCACATGCATGGTATGAACAAGTCCAAGCTGCAGTAGCGATGGTGGAGCATCGATTGTGGCAGATCGAAGGGCAGCAGATGATTTTGGGGAAAGATGAACAGGCATCCATGAAAGAAGCTTCTGGGAGAACGGAGCGGAAGAGATGGGTTGGGAAATGGAAAATGGAGAGATGACCTAACACTAAGTGGGTATATCATTTAGGAAAGGTTCTAAAAAATTGGATACGGATAGACAGGTGTTTAGTGAAGGGATTAGGGAAGTGGTTACATTTGGGGTGGAATTGGGGTTATAAGTGCAAGCCGGACATTTTATATAATGAGGCTATGAGAAAAGAAGGTGGCTATTGGTATAAAAAGGATAGGAGACAGGGATGTGGCTACTGGTGTAATTGCTGGACGGAAGCTGGTCAGGATGGGTCGGAAGTGGGAGCATTAAAGCTGGACTGGATAGGTCGATTTTGGGCCTCTAATTTTGGGCTTAAGTTGACGATTAGGGACAGGGTTTTGGGAATGAGGAACTGGACTAGCTTGTTGGGCTGGGACAGTGACGATTTGGGTAGAATATTAGTTTGGTGTGGAACAAAGTAAAAAGGGCTTCATTTACAATATAAAAGGACTTTGATCAGACAGGTGAAGATTGGCTATTCTATCAAGGTATATTATGGCTATGATTGCAATTTCAATGGAGCAGATAAGTGCACATGGGCGGCGATTACATTTTGGGCCTTCTGGACCGTGGTTATTACGTATGGGCTGCTGCAAAGAGTAGATTGGGCTAGTTTTTTTTATTTCATTATTAGTCATCATTTTGTGATATCAAAGTTGAGTATTTTACTCAATTTTGATAATAGGACTAATCTAATTTTTATTTCTTATTCCGTACAAATATTAGGTACTCATGTTACTGTTTTTGCACTTTATTTTATTTATAAATAAAAACTAGCCCTAGGCTCTGCCTAGTGGATTACTAAAAAAAACCCCTAAACCTAATTTCATCAAAAGGAGCATACTATGTTAAAGATAAATTTGGCAATGAATTTCAATTAAAAACATTGATATATGATCATAAGTTTAAGGTTGGAGAAGAAACTCAAAAAGTAATGGCATAGATCTCTTTTCCTAATTTATTGCCTACTTTTTTTGTAAAGGAATGTTATTTTCCTTAGCATCAACTGTGAGTAACCCATTACACCTAGAGTTGGCAATAGTGAACAATACTAGGCCTAGTTGTGCAAGGGTGAAGGTGTTAGTTGATCTCCTAGCAGACTTGCCAAAGTAGGTGCGCATGGATACTACTAATGAAGTTACAGGTGAGGTTAGAGCTGAATGGGTTACTATTAATTATGATTATTTACCCAAGTATTGTAGGGAGTGTAAATTACAAGGGCATGATATGATAGAATGCTGGAGATTACATCCTGAACTAATTCTATATAAGGTGGATAAGGAGGGAGGAAAGAAGGGTGAGCAGGCTTCAGCAAATCAACAAGGCCCATAAATGATAGTATCAAGTGGAAAGGTGGTTGGAAATGTGACAGGTAAAGGAAGAGAACAATGGAAAGAAGTAAGAGATAACATAAATAAGAAATTACAAAGGCAGCTGGGGTACAAAATGCTACTGGACAGGAATTGGTTCAAGTTCAAAATGTTCAAGCAAATAATCAAGTACAGGTGGGGAACAAGTTTGCACTACTGGGAATACAAGAAGATGGAGTCAACGTAGAAAAAGATGCCAACAACCAAGATTTTACATCAGCAAATAATCCACCTGAAAATCAAAACCAACAGCTAGTCTTAGTGGATGAGATACAAGAAGTAATACAACTGGATAAGGTGTCTCCTGTCAAAACAAGAAATAATGCTTCAAAATTAAATCCTACAGCAACTACTTTTAACTCTGCAGGCATTGGATCTACAATTGGTGGAAATAATTCAAACACAAGAACAAATGACAGGGAAGTGAATGCAATCAAAGAATCAACAGCTCAGTGGGTGCAAAGAGCTTTTAATGGAAATGAAGGTGGATTGACAGTTGGAATTAACACTTCATGCAATGAGATTCCTTATCAAGACACATTGGTAGAAAGGGAGTTGGCTAATGTCCCTGAAATACAAACTAATGATAATTTTATGTCTAATGTGGTTGATAGAGTACAATGGAGTGGAAGTAAATTATGGCTTAACCAAAGGGAACAAGACTCAGATGAAGATGAGGTACCTTTGGGTGCAACAATGAATGAAGAACCAATTATTGAGGAGAAAGAAGATGAAGAAAAAAGTGTAAATGGAGATACCATTGCCACAACTGAAAAAATTGCGGATGAAGCAAATAAAAGAGGAAGTTATGAACAGGAGACACAGGAGGGCACTCAAGTTCAAAATGCAGAACAAGCTCAAAATGCAGATGGAATAGAAGGCAGAGGAACTGAAGCAGTAGATCCTGGAGGCACAGCAGAAGGTGTTAGTCATAATAATGGGGTAGAACAAAGGCGAATTGATGAGGTTATAAGTGGTGAGCAGTCTAATAAGGCAGAGCACATCTTTTTAAAAAAAAGAGTTCAAGTTGAACAGATGCAATTCAAGTTACTAAAGAGGGGAGAGGAACAGAGTTTGATTCAAAATTCTCAGCAACAAATAAGAGTGCCAACAGGTGATACAAGTGATGCATTAGATAATAATGAAGCAGTTGATGATTTTTGTAGAAAAGGTCAGGACATGGATCAGGAATCCACAACTCAAAATTTTCATGATGTAGTTAAACAAGGAGATCTTTCACCTAGGCATATAGTAAAAGGTGCAGCAATAGGAAAGAAGAAAGTTCTTAAAGAGAACACATCTATTCCTATAGGTGGAGTTTAAACAAGGAGGAATTTGTCACTTTCTCAATACAAACAGTAATGGATTCTCTCATTTGGTACATAAGATCAGTCAATACTCAACAAGCATTTGAAATGCTGATCAAATATAGACAGAATCACCATGAGTTCATCAGACTCATGGAACCCATGCAACAAGCTAGAACATTGGAGAGGTACAGAGATAGAATTGGTTTTGCACAGGCAATTGCAAATGTATCAAACAAGATTTGGGCTTTCATTGATGAGGTTTATGAGGTCACAGTCATGTACAACTTAGTTCAACAGCTCACTCTAAGGCTTTTTCATACTGGGACTCATATGGAATTGGTTCTCACTCTAATATATGCTAAGTGTGATAGCATTGAGAGAATTGAATTGTGGGATTCTTTATATTATATGGCTAATGATATGACAGTACCATGGTTAGTTGGAGGTGACTTCAATGTCATATGGGACGAGGAGGAGAAATTTGGAGGTCTGCTAGTTCATATCAATGAAATTGATGACTTCAGGCACTGTATAAACACCTGTAATTTGAATGATCTAGGCTTTAAGGGTAGCATTTTTACATGGTGGAATGGAAGGGCAGAGGAAGATTGTATTTTTTAAGAGATTAGATAGTTGTGTTGCTAATGCAGAATTTCAGCAGGCTTCTCCTGGGATTGAAGTACATCACTTGCCTAAAGTTGGGTTTGATCATAGTCCATTGCAATTAGAATGTGATTTGGAGAAACCACCAGTGATAAAGCCTTTTAGATTCCTTAACTTTGGGTGGAACATGCATCTTTTAAGGCGGTAGTTTTCAAGGCGGTAGTCAAAGAAAACTGGAAAGCTGATTTGCTGCAAATCCATATACTATCTTCAATCAAAAATTGAAGAACCTAAAGAAAGCCTTATCAGTATGGAGCAGAAACACCTATGGTGACATATTCCAAAAAATAGCTAGCCTTCAGAAAGTTGTATGCTAAATTTGAAGCACATCCTACTAAGCTTAACAGGCAGAGGTTACAGAAAGTACAAGCTGATTTAATTAAGTTCCTGGCTTTGGAGGAGAAATATTGGAAACAAAAAGCAGACATGGCCTGGTTTAAGGAGGGTGATAGGAACACAAAGTTTTTTCATGCTCAAGTAAGAGGAAGAAGGAAAAAGCTTCAGTTGTCTAGAATGTAGAATAGTCAAGGAGTGTGGATGGAGGAAGAAGAAGAAATTGCTGCAGAGGCACTTAAGTTTTTCCAGGACCAGTTCTCTGAAAATGTAGTACATAATTCTTTTGACATTTTAAATCAGATACCTTATCTGCTAGAAAGTGATCAGAATGAAGAATTGATAAGCCAGCCAACATTTGAGGAGGTAAAGGCAGCAGTTTTTGGACTGAATTGAGATAATGCAGGAGGACCTGATGGATTCTCTGGCTGGGAAATTATTGGAGGAGATCTTTATGACATGGTGAGAGATTTCTTTAATGGTCATGATTTACCAAAATGTGTGACTTACACAAACCTTGTTCTACTTCCAAAGAAAAAAGAGGTATGTACTTTTTCAGACCTAAGACCTATCAGCCTTAGTTATTAGAAAGCCTTAGTGATTTTTCTAATAAGGTTATTTCTAGAGTTATACATGGAAGACTTGTAGGGTTGCTGCCTAATCTTATTTCTGAAGAGCAAGCTGGTTTTGTAAAAGGTAGGAGTATTGTGGAAAACATTTTGCTAACTCAAGAAATTGTAACTGATATGAGACTTAGAACAAAGGCTGGTCCAAATGTGGTAATGAAATTAGATATGACCAAGGCTTATGATAGGCTTTCTTGGTTGTTCCTAACCAAGGTTATGAGAAAAATGGGCTTCTGTGAGAGATTCATAGGCATGGTGTTTGGTATAATATCAAACAATTGGTATTCAGTTTTAGTAAATGGACAAGCTCACGGTTTTTTTAAATCAACAAGAGGAGTGAAGCAAGGAGATCCACTATCTCCTACACTGTTTATTTTGGCTGCAGAGGCACTATCAAGGGGTCTTAATGCATTACATTCCAATATGTATTTCTGTGGCTATGGGTTACCTAAATGGAGCCAAAAGATACATCACTTAGCCTATCTGTGCCTATGCAGATGATTTATTTTTTCATCATCAGATGCTACATCCCTTGCTCTAATCATGGAGGTTCTAACAGCTTATGAAGTAGCTTCAGGACAGTTGGTAAACAAGGCAAAATCAGCAGTCTAGTAACTGGAATTAAAAGGCAGGATTTTCCAATTGTTTACCTTGAATGCCCAATTTTTTACTCAAGGAGAAAGACGGAATATTATCAGTCTATGATAACAAAGGTTTTAGACAAATTACAATCCTGGAAAGGTAAGTTGTTGTTAATAGGTAGTAGAGCTACTCTTATTGCTCATGTATTGCAGAGCATGCCAATTCACCTATTATCAGCTGTTAATCCTCCAGCATATGTAATTAATAGATTGCATAAGATTTTTGCTCAATCTTTTTGGAGCATCTCAGTTACAGGCACTAACAGACATTGGGCATCTCGGAACACTTTATGTATGCCACAGGAAGGAGGGGGGATTGGTTTTAGATCCCTTCATGCTCTATTCTGTAGGTTATGGTGGAATTTTAGAACCAAGCCTAGCTTGTGGAGTGCATTTATGAGTCAGAAGTATTGTAAGAAGCTAAATTCAGTCATAGTTCCATGGAGAGAAGGGTCACATGTTTGGAGAAAAATGTTGGAGTGTAGGGATTTGATTGGACACCAGATAATGTGGCACCCAAGAATGGGATCTTCATTGTTCTGGTACAATAATTGGACAGGACTAGGAGAATTGTATTTTCTGATTCCTCAAGACTTTGGTGTGGATGAATCTGTTCATAATGTATGTGATGTGGTTGATGGAGATGAGTGGGATGTTGCAAAATTAGTTGAGATACTACCTGAGGAGTATGCAGAACACATAATTCAGAATATTAAGCCACCTGTAGTTCAAGGGGTCCTTGATATCCCCTGTTGGATGTTGGAGTCTAGGGGATTTTTCAGTGTTAGAACAGCTTGGGAATACTTAAGAAGAAGAGCTGAACCAATGACATCATACAGGATGATTTGGGTGAAAGGGTTACCACTCAAAATTCCATTCTTCATGTGGAAGGTATGGAAAAACAAGCTACCACCGGATGATTTTTTCAGGAGATTAGGTTATTTAATGGCATTTAAGTGTTGGTGCTGTACAGAACCCAAGGAACAAACTACACAACATTTGTTCTTCAATTCATATGCAGCAAGAAAGATATGGAAGTATTATCTTGGGCATGCAGGTATAGCTGCAGAAGGATTAACATTCCATCAGGTAATTATAAAATGTTGGACTGTAGATGTAGTAGCCAGGTTGAAACAAATTATGCAGGCTTTGCCATCCGTCATTATCTCGGAATTATGGAAGAGAAGAAATAACTACAGGTATGGGGAGCCAGTCACAATCAACAGGGTGGTATATCAGATATCAACCACATTGCAATCACTCATCAAGTTTAGGAAGCCAGGAATTCAGTATGTACCCCTACAGGTGGCCTGATATTATCAAGATGATGGAACAATTTTGTAACGACCCGGCCCGTCGTTACAGGAATTGCCACCCCGTTACCTTGCATTAACATGTCTTATGTTTCTATATCAGTGTTAGAACCTATCGGGTGAGTTAGGAGTGAATTGAATTGAAAATGAAGCAAATAGCATGTTTGAAGGAAGTTTGAATATGGAAAGTCAACCTAGAGTTGACTATCGAGTTAGAGTGCTCGAAATCGGATTTTGATGATTCGACTAGTTTCGAGGGATCATTTATGACTTAGGAGAGCAATCGGAATTGAATTTGGAGATCCGGTGTAGAAATAGGCTTGAATTGGCTAAAGTTGAATTTTTGTGAAATCCGAACGGCAGGTGAGATTTTGATCCGGGAGTCGGAATGGAATTTCGACAGTTGCAGTAGCCCCGTTAGGTGATTTTGGATATGCTCGCAAATTTTGAGGTCATTCGGACGTCGTTTGGTCGGGTTTTTGATTGAATGAGCAATTCGGAAATTTTGAAGAAACTTAGGCTTGAATCCGTGTGTAATTGGTGATTTTGATGTTTAGGATGGTGTTTTTATGATTGGAACAAGTTCGTATCGTGTTTTGGAGTATGTTGGTGGTTTTCGTTGGGGTCCCGGGGGCCTCGGGATGAATTCGGGGGTCCAAACGGACCATTTTGTGCTAACTGCACTGCTGTTTCTGCTGCAATTAGTGCAGAAGATTTGTGTGCTTCGCGATCGCGAAGCTATGTCTGCGATCGCGTAGGGTAAAGCTGGGAAGCTCTGCGATCGCAAGGTTGAGTCTGCGATCGCGTAGTGTATCAGAGTGAGGCCGGAAAATTTGTTCTTCGCGATCGCGGGAGGAGAGATGCGATCGCGTAGGTCTGGGATTTAGAGCAGTGCGATCGCGGGTGGTTTCACGCGATCGCGTAGTGTTGAGGCATGAGGCAGTGCGATCGCGTAGGGAATGTCGCGATCGCATAGAGTAATTTTGGAGCTTGATAAATTTGTTCATCGCGATCGCGAGCCTGGGGCTGCGATCGCAGAAGGTCGCCTGGCAGTCAGTGAATTAATATAACAGAACAGTCCAGTCGCGAACCCCATACCCAAAACCTCCATTTTTGAGTTCCAAGAGAAGAAATTGACGGGAGTTTGCTGGGAAATCATCGGGGTTTCGTTTGAGGTAAGTTTTGTGGCTTAATTACATCATTTTAACATGAAATCCTTGGTAAATGGAAGATTAAAGGTGGGTTTGAGCCCTAGGCCAAAATTGAAGAACAATCCTGATTTGAGTGGGCAAATGGAGTCCGATTTTGGTAAATTTTATATGCCTAGACTCGTATCGAGATGAGGATTCCGAATATGTGACTTTTGCAATTTTTCGACAAGCGTACCGAAAGTCGGGTTTTGACAACTTTGTGAATTTCGGTCTAAATTGAGTTGTTTTGATTGGGTATCGTTCCATTAGCCTATTTTGATATATTTGTGCTGATTTGTGCTAGTTTTGACGTGCATGGATACCGGTTCGAGGAGCTAAGGCGTTGCGGGCATGAGCTTTCGTCGGTTCGAGGTGGGTAATACTTATAAATGATGTCCTGAGGGTTAGTAAACCCCGGACTTGCACATCTTAGTGTTGTGTTGAGGTGACTTGCACGCCGGATAACGGGCGTGGGGTAGAGCACCATTGGGGATTGTGACTTGGTCCGTTCCGCGTAATAAATAATAACACCTAATTGTTGAAATGAATTGGACTAATTATCATGCTTGGGCTTCGTGCCGATTATTTGAATCCTTCAGGGATTAGTATCATTGTCTTGATAACATTGTACATATTTTTATCTAAATTTAAGGTTTTAAATGGTATTTTGCTATTCAGCATTCTTATAAGGTTATGAAAAACTTGAACAAGGTCTTAATAATATTTTAGCTGTGAGCTAATATGATATTGTTGCACGTAGGGCTTTCTTGATTATTTGTTAGACTGATTGGGCCGAGGGCCATATGTTAGGGCATGACATTTCATGTGAGCATATGCATACACATGCATGGATCGGACTGCACGACGCAGTGGTATACGGATCGGGCTGCGCGCCGCAGCAGGTGTGAAATTAATATTGTGCTTGGGGCGTAGGAGCCCCTCCGGAGTCTTGACACCCCCAGTGAGCACGGGTACCCAAAATGGATCGGGCTACATGCCGTAGCGGTCATATCCATTGCATAGCATACATACATTGATTAACGTGTACTACGTGGCATAACATTCAGCACTCATACATTACTGGCACACATGCATTAGTTGCCTTATTGACCGGATCTCCTGGTGTAAATTGATAAGGAGTGCTGAGCGAGGGGCTGATTTGAGTGCGGACTTGCACTGCTCGAGATTGTATCCAGGTATTGGTATATTATTATGATAGAAAGTAGCTAAAAATTGAGATTTTTAATGATCTTCTCACTTATGCTGGAAAGGAATAAAAAGATAGTTCTGTATTGTGCTAGCATGAGATTGTGTCTATCGTGGTTTTCTTCCCTTCAGCATTATTTACTTTTATTACTGCTGAGTTGGAAGTACTCACACCCGACTCCCTGCACCTTGTGTGCAGATTCAGGTACATCACAGCATGGCTGATTCTATTGCGGCTCGGGAGTGCTTTTGGACAGTCAAGGTAGCTGCCAGCGTTCGCAGGACCTGATTCTCCAGTTTGTCTGTATTGTGTTCTGATCATCCCACACTTGTGCACAGTTATATTCACTATTTACACTTTGTATACTCTGTAGAGGCTCATGACTCTTGACCCTTCGGTCTATGGGAGTTAGCACGTGTTGGGATTTGGTTCCCTGTTTTTAATATGTATCTATCACTGTTGAATTATTCCGTTGTGCTTAAATTGGATAAAGTGATGGCTCCGTGATTGTTGTTAATTGGTCAGGCTGGCCTAGTAGTGTGCTGGGCGCCATCACGACCGGATTTGGGGTCGTGACAAGTTGGTATCAGAGCCTAGGTTTACTAGGCCTCATGAGTCTTGAGCCGGTTAGTAGAGTCTTGTGGATCGGTACGGGGACGCACGTACTTATCCTCGGGAGGCTGCGAACCTTTAGGAAACACTTCACATTTCTTGGAATTTTTATCGTGCGTACTTGATTCAGCTTGAGATATAATCTTTGAAATTCCTTCCACACGTCTGTGTACGATTCGAGCGCCCAGTAATATAATTGTCTTGAGGTGTAGTGGAACGAGTTCAAACTCAGGAAGACTAAAATGATTATGCTATGTGTATCCTGGTGGAAGGTATTGTGCTGAAATGCTAAATTGAGGCGAGATAGGTGGATTGGTTCTCCTATGTAATTGAAAGGTAGTTGATATGTGTTATGATTCGAGCAGGTACAACGCATGTTCATGTACCAAATATGATAATATGATTTGTGTAGTATTGAGACTAATGTTGTCGATATGCGTTGTGATGTCTTGTCGAGTTGTGAATGTATTGCTAGGATGGTTTTGGTGATTCTCTGGCAGGTGGATAGGCCAATTTACAAAGGGAAACTCTGCCGAAATTTTTGGAAAATTTGGGACTTAGAAAAGATTTTGTCACCTAAAGAGGGGGTGTAACTGTTGTGTGTGAATGAATGCAAGAATTGCAAAAGAGTTAATATTTCTGATGATTCGAATCTCCGCCGAAGCTTGTAAATGAACTGAGTCTAATCTAACTAGAACTGTGTGGCATCATTTGAGTAAGAATGCTATGAGTAGCTAGAAGTGCCTTGATGTATGGCTCAGAGCTAAGTTGGGGAGGTTGTTATTGATTAACTAATTGCACTGTTGTGTGCTGTGTTGGCTCTGTCTCTAGGTATGTTGGGAAATTTCGATAAGGGTTATGGTGCTACGTAGATGTGAAGAAATACTAGGATGTTATGAACTTATGTTGGTAAAGAATGTTCGGTGTATAGAAAAGAAAGATAGCTAATTGTATCTGTATAGCAAGGCACGAGTGGTTCTATTCCATAAGACAGTTGAATTACAGCTGAATAAGGGTAAATGACACCCGAGAATAGTCCTGTGGTGTTCCAGATTTTGCTTGTAACGGTAAGGTGTCTTAAGATTATGTATGTGGATAAAGATGGTGTTTTCGTTAGAAGGGATCAAGACTTGTGTTATATTATGTGAATGATGGGACTCTATGTAATCCGTATTGGAAGGTAATGATAACGAATTCAAATCGCAAGAGGTTCTTCAAAATAAAGTATTGTAGGATGTGATCCTTCTGGGAAATATTGAGAGAGTATTCAGTGGCCTATATGTCTTAGACCGTGTGGTCTTATGTACGAGTCTCGTGTGGAATGAGTTGATGTGTTATGGTGCTACGGTAATGGCTAATATTAAATCAAAGATGAATCAGAAAGGAAAATGGGTAAATGGAACAACTTGTTAATAAACCGAAGCGGTATGATAAAGAATACGACTAATTCTTGGTATGTGGTTGAAGTAATGAGTCTTGCAGATATTGTGCAATAAAGCTTTTGAGTGCTGGCAGTCGTGTAACCCGATATGGGTATAATATGGGTATAAGGACTCAGTCCTGGCAGTTTAACTTATGCAATGTAATTGGGAGAAAGAGTTTATGATGTGTTTTAATGTGGTTTGAAAAATGAGTGTATTTCCTGTTGGTATGCAAAGCTTGGAATGTGTAATGAGTTTTCTCTATATGGGATCATAAAAGTCCTTGACTAGTTGAGTGCGTCGATGTTTGTGGCGTAGGAAAGGGATAAGAATTTCCATGTTATCTTAGTATGGTATTGTATATGCGATGTGTTATGAAAAAGTTGATAATGGTATATTCTAGGTTTTGAGATCAAGTTCATAATATATGGGAAGTCAATAAAATTATTGAGCAGCGCGGACAACTGCAGGTGAATTAAGAATCGATCTTTCTGATAATTTAAGAAAATGGTACTGCTATTCTATTAACTTGGCAGGGAATATGATCCAAAAAGGACAAGGCAATGTAAACCGATGATATCCGGTGGTATGGTGGTATTCTCTTGTTGGATCGACTATAATAACTGAGTAATTGATGGCATAGTGAAATTTCTGATTGGCTGTCGTGGTATGAATGGACACTTGATGTGCGTTATGTATTCGTATATTGGAGTACGGGATCAGGCATTGTGATTCATGTGTTGTATATGTTTTGGAGACTTGAAGCTCTTGTTAGTCCGCCTATGCAGTGGTTGTATATCATGTGTATCGACACCGTTTTGTGATTATTAAAAATCGGAGGCTCTAGTGGCTTTCTCTCTTGACTTGATAAGACGAATTCGGATTATGATACTTGATTGCTGACTAGTTGTCATGGGTCAGATTTTCTAGACTAATGTGATATGGACTATGTCGGAAAATGGCACACCGCCACAGGTATGGTATCTGGATCGGGTGGCACGCCGCCACGGGTATGTCGTTGGAGCGGGTTGCACGCCACAACAGAATATTGTGAAAATATAGTTAGTAAGCTACATGGTATACAATACTTCCTAACTTCTGAGGAAAGTCCATTTTGAGTATCGCTTGGCAAATGGCACGTCGGTTGTGTCCTTTCAGGATTTGATAGCATACGTTAATTGTTTCACCGTGGGTGAGGTTGATTGCTTGGGTTCAAGACCTAGATCTGTGCGTGGCTAACTGTTTTGAGCTTAGTGGCTTGGGGTGCTTCATGAGTAATAATGTTGGAGTAGAATCATGAATCGCGGCAAGGCTACGTGATGTTATGACATCTCAAGGAGGATTCAGGTACTCTATTTCTATAATGCGAGACGCGATCTCAGTTCTATCTTATGATGGCACCGAGGAATTGAATTGCAGCTCTTTTGCTGGAGATAGTTGTCATGATTTGAGCGTGTTCAGACGTTTCTATTGGAGCCTATGTTGTGCTCGTCGTGGCTTAGGCCTGTGTTGATGTGTCTTATCACTAGTGCGGTGTGTTATAATCGAAATGACCGTTGGAGTTATTAATGAATACGAGCATATTGGATCTTAGCTTGTTAGAAAGGTAAAAATCGAGGTTTGGCTCCGAAACCTATTGTGGTATCAGTTTTAAAAGGGAAATGGATTCACGAATGGTTAACCAGAGAGATGGGTTCGGTATATCTCGTGCTTCAGCTGCCGTGGGCAGGGTATGGAGGCGTTGGAATCAAACTCTATCTAGTGAAAGAGGTTATCAGCTAGTATTTTGGTTATTGTGGCCAGTTGTTGTGATTAGAGACTATCGTCTCGATTGATGGGGTTGTCGATACATCATATGATCTCATCCGGAGTAGTGAATATGGGTTATTGCAGTGGATTCGAGTGTATCCTGAGTATAGGCATGGGATTTGCATTTGGCATATGATTTCAGAAAGTGCAATGTGATTTATGATTCAGATGGTCTGTGAAATTTTGACTATATGGTGTTTTCGGACTTATGTGAGATTGGGTGACATATGATCGCCCGAATATATGCTTGGTAAGGTCATTCAGATATGGGGTTGGGGTTGCTTCTGGTACAACTCTGGGTACGCTCGAGGACAAGCGTTTGTTTAAGTTGGGGAGAATGTAATGACTCGGTCTGTCGTTACGGGAACTGCCACCCCGTTACCTTGCATTAACATATCTTATGTTTCTATATCGGTGTTAGAACCTATCGGGTGAGTTAGGAGTGAATTGAATTGAAAATGAAGCAAATAGCATGTTTGAAGGAAGTTTGAATATGGAAAGTCAACCTAGAGTTGACTATCGAGTAAGAGTGCTCGGAATCGGATTCTGATGATTCGACTAGTTTCGAGGGATCATTTATGACTTAGGAGAGCAATCGGAATTGAATTTGGAGATCCGGTGTAGAAATAGGCTTGAATTGGCTAAGGTTGAATTTTGGTGAAATCCGAACGGTAGGTGAGATTTTGATCCGGGGGTCGGAATGGAATTCCGACAATTCCTGTAGCTTCATTATGCGATTTTGGATATGTCCGCAAATTTTCAGGTCATTCGGACGTCGTTTGGTCGGGTTTTTGATTGAATGAGCAATTCGGAAATTTTGAAGAAACTTAGGCTTGAATCCGTGTGTAATTGGTGATTTTGATGTTTAGGATGGTATTTGTTGCCAACGGCACTGCTGTTTCTGCTGCAATAAATGCAGAGAATTTTTGTGCTTCGCGATCGCGAAGCTATGTAAGCGATCGCGTAAGAGGAGGATGTTGAGCTTTGCGATCGCGAGGGTGAGTCTGCGATCGCGTAGGGTAAAGCTGGTAAGCTCTGCGATCGCAAGGTTGAGTCTGCGATCACGTAGTGTATCGAGATGAGGCTGGGAGATTGCTCTTCGCGATCGCGATGTGTAGTGTGCGATCGCGTAGGTCTGGGATTTAGAGCAGCACGATCGCGAGTGGTTTCACGCGATCGCGTAGTGTTGAGGCATGAGGCGGTGCGATCACGTAGGGAATGTCGCGATCGCGTAGAGTAATTTTGAAGCCGGGTAAATTTGTGCATCGCGATCGCGAGCTTTGGGCTGCGATCGCAGAAGGTCGCCTGGCAGTCAAAGAATTAATATATCAGATCAGTCCAGTCGCGAACCCCATACCCAAAACCTCCATTTTTGAGTTCCAAGAGAAGAAATTGACGGGAGATTGTTGGGAAATCATCGGGGTTTCGTTGGAGGTAAGTTTTGTGGCTTAATTACATCATTTTAACATGAAATCCTTGGTTAAATTTCTGTAAATGGAAGATTTAAGGTGGGTTTGAGCCCTAGGCCTAAATTGAAGAAAAACACCGATTTGAGTGGGCAAATGGAGTCCGATTTTGGTAAATTTTATATGCCTAGACTCGTATCGAGATGAGGATTCCGAATATGTGACTTTTGTAATTTTTCGACAAGCGTACCGAAAGTCGGGTTTTGGCAACTTTGTGAATTTCGGTGTAAATTGAGTTGTTTTGATTGGGTATCGTTCCATTAGCCTATTTTGATATATTTGTGCTGATTTGTACTAGTTTTGACGTGCGTGGATGCCGGTTCGAGGAGCTAAGGCGTCGCGGGCATGAGCTTTCGTCGGTTCGAGGTGGGTAATACTTGTAAATGATGTCTTGAGGATTGGTAAACCCCGGACTTGCACATCTTAGTGCTGTGTTGAGGTGACTTGCACGCGGGATAACGGGCGTGGGGTAGAGCACCATTGGGGATCGTGACTTGGTCCGTCCCGCATAATAAATAATAACACCTAATTATTGAAATGAATTGGACTAATTATCATGTTTGGGTTTCGTGCCAATTATTTGAATCCTTCAGGGATTAGTATCATTATATTGATAACACTGTACATATTTTTATCTAAATTTACGGTTTTAAATGGTATTTTGCTATTCAGCATTCTTATAAGGTTATGAATTATAAGGTTATGAAAACTTGAACAAGGTCTTAATAATATTTTAGCTGTGAGCTAATATGATATTGTTGCCGTAGGGCTTTCTTGATTATTTGTTAGACTGATTGGGCCGAGGGCCATATGTTAGGGCATGACATTTCATGTGAGCATATGCATACACATGCATGGATCGGACTGCACGCCGCAGTGGTATACGGATCGGGCTGCGCGCCGCAGCAGGTGTGATATTAATATTGTGCTTGGGTTGTAGGAGCCCCTCCGGAGTCTGAACCCCCACAGTGAGCACGGGTACCCAAATTGGATCGGGCTACACACCGTAGCGGTCATATGCATTGCATGGCATACATACATTAGTTTACGTGCACTACGTGGCATAACGTTCAGCACTCATACATTACTGGCACACATGCATTAGTTGCCTTATTGACCAGATCTCTTGGTGTAAATTGATAAGGAGTGCTGAGCCCGAGGGGCTGATTTGAGTGCGGACTTGCACTGCTTGAGATTGTATCCAGGTATTGGTATATTATTATGACAGAAAGTAGCTAAAAATTGAGATTTTTAATGATCTTCTCACTTATGCTGGAAAGGAATAAAAAGATAGTTCTGTATTGTGTAGCATGAGATTGTGTTTATCGTGATTTTCTTCCCTTCAGCATTATTTACTTTTATTACTGCTGAGTTGGAAGTACTCACACCCGACTCCCTACACCTTGTGTGCAGATTCAGGTACATCACAGCATGGCCGATTCTATTGCGGCTCGGGAGTGCTTTTGGACAGTCGAGGTAGCTGCCAGCGTTCGCAGGACCTGATTCTCCAGTTTGTGTGTATTTTTGTTACGATCATCCCACACTTGTGCACAGTTATATTCACTATTTACACTTTGTATACTCTGTAGAGGCTCGTGACTCTTAACCCTTCGGTCTATGGGAGTTGGCACGTGTTGGGATTTGGTTCCCTGTTTTTAATATGTATCTATCACCGTTGAATTATTCCGTTATGCTTAAATTGGATAAAGTGAGCTTATGGCTCCGTGATTGTTGTTAATTGGTCAGGATGGCCTAGCAGTGTGCTGGGCGCCATCACGACCGGATTTGGGGTCGTGACAAATTTACTCCTAATTTAAAATACACTAAGATACTTTGGGAGTTTCCTGCACAAGGATGGGTCAAAGTAAATACAGATGGAGCAGCTAGAGGTAATCCAGGAAGAAGCTCAATAGGATTTGTGGTAAGAGATGATCAAGGGGATGTTCTATATGCTTATGTCAAGGAAATAGCAGAAGGATCAAACAATATTGCAGAAGCAAAGGCCATTCATGAAGCTTTAAAATTCTGCATTCAAAATGGATATATGCTGATTGATCTACATACAGATTCTATGCTCCGTTAGAATGTTTTATCAGGTGTGTGGAAGCCACCTTGGATACTATGTACTATGGTGGAAGAAATCAAAGACCTGATGAAAGGTAATAATATCTAACACTCTTAGGGAGGGCAATAAGCTTGCAGATTACATTGCAAAGTATGCATTGGATGTAGGTAATATGGAATGTTATGGTTTTGATGAGTTGGATGTTCAAGGGAGAAGGCTGGTGAATTCTGATAAATCACAATGTCCGTATCTAAGAGTAAAAGTTGCAAGAAATTAAGTAGTAAGGGAGGAAAAGGTCAAATGAGTAAAGGAGCCTTCATTAATACTCACAAAGTTCAAATCTGGAAAGAAGAGAACAAGGTGAGTAATTTTTACACTAACATGTTTGTGTTTTTTGCAGGTACTTCAGTGTTACTTGTGTTATATGTGGAATTTGATCTTCATTTGGTGGTATTAGTGTTCAACACTCATTCCATTGGAGGGATATTACACACTGACACAAGTACAAAAGCTTCGAACTTAGTCTGCTCTTTTGAAGCAAGGAAAATAGGGCTCAAAAAGCTCAAGAATGATGGTCAGCACTTTAAGGAGTCCTATCATACAGAGATCAGAGGTTTAGCTATGCTATGTGTACTCTATAGTTTAAGGAGGCTCCAGGGGTGGTATTAGTACCTAATACTCAACCCACCGGAGAAGAATTAAACATAGAGTATACAGTAGTTCTAAGGAATCATAGAGTACTTGCTAAAATCACTGTGGTATACCTTTGCTTTTGGTAGTCAAATGGAACCCCATGCTACAGATGCAAATTCCCACAAAGGATTGTATGTAATAACATGCTGAGCAAGCAGAAATCATAAACTCACATAAAATTAGAACAAGCAAAGGGATGGAATCATGCAAATATACAACATGCTGACAGTGAAATGCACAAGTTTGAGAAATTCAGCTGGATGAAGCATGTTTGGAAAAACTCATTAGCAACAGCAGAAAAGATGGAAAGAGAAGGACAAACAAAAATTGGGGCTACTATTGGCATCTGTCATGTTCAAACCAGGAAAGGGGAGAACATGAAAGATCAGTTTTTTACTAACTATTTTTTTTTTGGCAGGTATAGGTGAACTAACTATAATTTACATTTTATGGAATCCTCAGGTGGTGGTATTAGTACTATGTACTCATCCCACCGGGGAGGAATTAAGTGTAAATTATAGGTTAGTATATAGGATGACCACAGTTTCCAAAATTACTGGGGTATGCATGAGCAGAAAAACAAGTGCAAAGAAACTGATAAGGGTGATACATACTAGTAGCATTCTAATTAGTGCAAAGAAATTCAATTCAACACATAAGAAGACAAGAACCCACAAAGGAAACATACCAGCATCTGAAACAACATTTAAGCAAGCTAAGAGATGGTGTCATTCTTACACACAGGTTGCAGACAACAAAACTCTCACTGACAAGGAATCTCTTAGCTGGATGATGCACCTGGGCAGCAATCTTACTAAATACAATGGGAATTTAGGGCTTTACATACATGAAACATGATTACAAAATCCATATTCTTCAAGCAATCGAACCAAAACAAATAAGGGCATTATTCAGAAGGAAGGCATCATTTTTGGAGCTTGGCAATCCATATTCTTCAAGGCAAAGGCAGTAGATAGGATTAAAGATCTTCAGACATATAGATGGGGCAAAATCTTCAGGCAGCAGCTCATTGCAACAAAATTATTGAAGACACATGCGAGGATTTCTCCTAGCAAGCAAAAGTGGAGAGAAAAGTACAAATGGAAAAACAAATTAGAAGCTGAAGAGGGGGAGGGGGAGCTCGTTACACTCTATGTGAAAGATTGATATAAACCAAAAGGCAAATGGAGTATAAATGAAGGTGTCAGTGTAATAACGTGGAACATAAAGGGAGTAGTGCAAGATAACACGTGTAGCAAGGTGAGAGACAGCTCAGAATGGCTATGAATGCAATATAAGAATGAAGAGTGGGGTTATATTTGTAATGTAATGGTGATATTGGGCTGGTTGGTGAAAATGAGGATCTGGGTGCTTGAACTAGGACAAAAGTGGTTATATTGGCAGATTGGATTAAGTGGGACATGTGCTAAATCGCAGGGGTTATATGTGCAAACAGAGTGCTGGAGGTTAGACATGATAAAGTTAAAGTGGCTATATGGGAATTTCATGTATTTAAACATTTATGGCTACAACAACAACTATCCAATAAAGTCCCACAGGGTGGGTCTGGGGAGGGTAATATGTACGCAGGCCTTACCCCTGCCCGAAAGAGCAGGGAGGCTGTTTCCAATCGACCCTCGGCGCAAAGACAAGAAGAGAAAAAAACAAAACAAAAACAAAAAGGACAAGCATTAGTGTTGTTAGCATAAATCACATAAATATATGAGTAAACAAAGACCAAAAATAACCTGCATATAGAAGGACAAGATACATAGGAACAAACATAGGGCATTAGTAAACCAATACAATAAGAAAATCGCATGCCATACAATATATCAAGCCTATATAGGTGGACCCCCACACCCCGATCCTTCCCCGTGGAATGAGAGTGTGTAATACTAGAAGTCCCTATCCTACAATCTTGATACTAGACCTCCAGGCATTCCTATCAAGGGCCGTGTCCTCGGAAATCCGCATGATAGTCATATCCTGCCTAATCACCTCTCCCCAATACCTCTTGGGCCTCCCTCTACCGCAACACGTGCCAACCACCGTCAGCCGCTCGCAACTCCTCACCGGGGCATCGGGGCTTCTCCTCCGCACATGCCCGAACCACCTGAGTCTCGCTTCTCGCAGCTTCCCATACACTGGGGCCACCCCTACCTTCTCCCGAATAACTTCATTCCTAACTCTATCTAACCTGGTGAGCCCGCACATCCACCTGAGCATCCTCATCTCTGCAACCTTCATTCTCTGAACATGGTTGTTCTTCACCGGCCAGCACTCCGCCCCCTACAGCATGGCTAGTCTTACCACAGCTCTATAAAACCTCCCCTTGAGTTTCTGTGGCACTTTCTTGTCACACAGGACTCCCGAAGTAAGCCTCCATTTCGACCACCAGGCCCCTATACGGTGAGTGACATCCCCGTCAAGCCTCCATTTCGACCACCAGGCCCCTATACGGTGAGTGACATCCCAGTCAATCTCTCCTTCCCCCTGAATTACCGATCCAAGCTATCTAAAACTGTCCTTCTTGACGATGACCTGGGAACTTAGCTTCACTTCCCTTCCAGCTTCATCTTTGCTCCGTTCGGCGCTAAAATTGCACTCCAGGTATTCAGTCTTAGACCTCCTTAGTTTGAAACCCTTTGACTCGAGGGTCCATCTCCAAACTTCCAACCTTTCGTTAACCCCGACTCTCGTCTCGTCTATCAAGACAATGTCATCAGCGAATAGCATACACCAAGGCATATCTCCTTGGATATGACGGGTTAGAGCATCCATCACCAAAGAAAATAAGAGAAGGCTGAGTGCGGATCTTTGGTGAAGCCCAATAACCACCGGGAAGTGGTCTGAGTCGCCATCCACCGTCCTAACCCTCGTCTTAGCTCCGTCATACATGTCCTTGATCACTCTGATATAGGCTTCCGGCACGTTCTTCGCCTCCAGGCACCTCAATAGCACCTCTCTTGGGACCATGTCATACGCCTTCTCCAAGTCGATGAATACCATGTGCAGGTCCTTCTTCTTGTCCCTGAACTTTTCCACCAGTCTCCTGACAATGTGTATAGCTTCTGTAGTTGAGCGGCCCGGCATGAAACCGAATTGGTTCATGGATATAGACGCCATCCCCCTCACCCTAGCCTCAATCACCCGTTCCTAGACTTTCATGGTGTGGCTTAGTAATTTGATACCCCTATAGTTGTTACAACATTGGATATCCCCTTTGTTCTTATACACGGGAACCACTGTACTCCATCTCCACTCCTCCGGCATCCTCTTGGTCCTAAAGATCATGTTGAACAACCTGGACAACCACTCCACTCCTGACCTACCCATGCGTTTCCAAAACTCCACCGGAATTTCGTCTGGCCCAGTCGCTCGGCCCCTACTCATCCTACGCAAAGCCCCCACGACCTCCTCCACCCTAATGCACCTACAGAACCCAAGGTCCATATGGCCCTCAGAATATCTCAGCTCCCCTAGGTCTACATCTTAATCCCCTTCCTCGTTTAGCAGGTCTCAGAAATACGTTTGCCACCTCTGCTTAACTAGGGCCTCCCCTATCAGAACTCGACCATCCTCGTCCTTGATGCACCTAACCTGGTCCAGGTCCCGCATTTTTTTCTCCCTCACTTTAGCCAGCCTGAATAACTTCTTGTCCCCGCCTTTCTCCCCTAATTCCTCGTACATGTGACTAAACGCCGCATATTTAACTTCCGAGACCGCCACCTTTGCCTCTTTTCTCGCCACCTTATAGCGCTCTCTGTGCCCTCTCCTATCGCCCTCGCTCGTGCTCTCTTCAATCTTAGCAAATGCCGCCTTCTTCGCCTCCACTTTACCTTGGATCGCCTCGTTCCACCACCATTAACCTTGATGCCTGCCTGAGTAGCCCTTGGCGACTCCGAGCACCTGTCACGCCCCAAATCGAGGAACATGACCGGCGCCTGACCGGGTTGCCCCAGTCAAGCGGACCTGGGTGCCTTTCATTCCCACGCGTTACCCCTGTGATGACTGTTTCTCATTAACCAAATATATTACTAATCATAATTGATTTCACATTAAACAAATAAAACGATACGAGTGATTCATTAACAAGATTTCAATTTTTACAATGCCCGACATAACACAATATATATACATAAGACTGGAGTCCCACAGTTTACATGTCTACAGAGCCTCTAGGATACAAAGGGAAATGCAATACTTGCCGGTAACAAGGCTCCGGCTATACCTTACAAAACCAAAATGAAATCTAAACAAAAGTGGCATGAACCACACAGGGCCCCAAGGAAGAAAGGGGCTCACCAAAACGGGCAGTGGAAGGAGAAGGATACTACTGCCGATGAGTTGAAGTGCCTGCTACTGATCCACCTACAATCATAACACGAATGTAGCGCCCCGGCAAAAGGGACGTCAGTACACTTGAATTGTACTGGTATGTATGGACAAACTTTGTCCCAAGTAAACTCAAGCCATTAAATTACATCAACAATTAATTAAGCCAGCCGACCATGTTTCCACATTTTCCTCATTTCAAATAATTCTCACACAAAGCACTTTCTACGATCAACCAATTTAACAATAACCAATCAATCACGTAAAGCACAAGTAGTCAAACAAAGGGACAATCAGTGCCCCACGGGTTGCAAACTCTCCTGCTGTCTCCTTTCATAATTTCACATTATTGATTTTTGTATCAATTTTCAATAGCGATTTCGATCGCTTTCCATCCTTATTGCCCCTGACCACCCTTATTACCTCGGCCACCCTTATCACCCCAACCCACACCTTATTTCACCACGTTGCGGCGCGCGACACGACCCCGCCTTACAGTTGAAAACACAACAATTTCAAACAGCAGATAAGGTATTACACACAATTTCAACAAATTCAAATAAGCAACTTACACATTGGTTCATGTTCTCAATTTCTTCTCAATTCAATATCGCGATCATGTTACAAGTATTCCAAAATCGAAAATGCCCACATAATCATGTTCAACAATTCACCACAATTAAGGTGTTTCAAATTCCTTCCACAATAAGCCAAATATGCCATCACAATGGTTTTTCCCAATTCTTTACCAACCTCGATTACCTTTTGATCTTTCAATTCATATTTCATACCACACATAGTTCAACATCAATCAAATGCTCAACAAGGAAATCAAAGGATTACGTAAAATTTCTCAATTTGACACATGCCAAAACAATTTGCACACATTTGGGCGATTTTACAAGAATCAAAATTAGCCATACATACCTGGTGATGATTTTTCCTCCTACTTTATGCTTACCCAAGATATCCTACTCTTGCCAACCTTGTTCTTGAAGACACTTACTTCTACTCACTTCTTTTTACTAGAAATCAAGTTCAATAATCATGCATGAGTGTAAAAATTCTATTTTCAAAAGCTATTATATGCAAACCTCTCTTTACCCAATTAAAACTGAAAATCAAAGAAAATAGTTAGGGTTTTTACCTTGAAAAGATTGGGGAAGTTGAATCCTTGCCCTAGGATCCACTTGGAATTAAATGGTTGGAACAATCTTTGAAGATGAAAGATTTCTCTCTCTAAAAACCCTCTCTTCTCTCTCTAATTTTTGGTAAGATGATATGATAAAATGAAGAAGAAGGGTGTTATATTAAAGAAGAGATCGGGTCAAAATGTTACAAAAATCTGGGCCGGGGTCAATTATGCGGTGCACTATGCGACCGCAGAATCAACATGTGGTCCGCATAGTGACCGCAGAATTGCCCCAAATTTTACAATGTTCTGTTAAGGAATGCGGCCAGAATGCGGTCCGCATGTTTGATCTGCGGTCGCAAAATGCACCGCAGATTTGACATGCGATCGCATATCGACCGCACATTTGACACGATTTTTTGGAAACTTTCTGGAACGATTTGCGGTCAGAATGCGGTCCGCATGTTGATTCTGCGGTCGCATTCTTGACCGCATATTTGACATTTTTCGGAAAAATTAATTCTCTACATTTTTGAAACTTAAATCACTACCAAGGGTTCGAACCGCGGCTCGCAAGCTCGCCGCGAAGAATTCTACGCATTCCTAACACATTTATTCGGACCATGACACCATAGCTACTAGGTTTTATGCACAAAATTTTTTTTTTTTTTTTAATTTTACGGGGCCTTACAGCACCTCTCTCGCTGCCTCCCTAACCATGTTCGCCGTCTCAGCCCACATAGCATCTGCATCCCCAGCACTACTCCAGGCACCCCCATCAACTAACCTCGATTCTAACTCCTGGGTTTTCTCCTTAGTCAAAGCACCCCATCTAATCCTAGGTCGGCCCCAGGTTCCCCTCTTCTTCCTCTTTACTCAGATACCGACATCCATCACTAAGAGTCTATGGAGAGTCGAGAGGAACTCTCTCGGAATGACCTTACAGTCCTTGCACAACCCTCTATCACTCCGCCTGAGGAGAAGAAAGTCAATCTGAGTCCTAGCAGCAGCACTTTTGAAAGTAACCAAATGATCTTCCTTTTTTCTGAAAAGATGAGTTCGCAATCCAAAGCTCATAAGCTCTGGCGAAATCCAGCAGTGAAAATCCTCCTCCGTTCCTGACCCCGAGCCCATAACCCCCCTGCACCTCACTATAGCCGTCAACATCCGCTCCAATATGGCCATTAAAATCCCCTCCAATAACTAACTTCTCAAATTAAGGGAAACTACTAACCAGCTCGTCCAAGCCTTCCCAGAAGCGCCTCTTAACCTCCTCCTCGAATCCTGCTTGAGGCGCATAAGCGCTGATGACATTGAGGGCGCAACCACCTATAACCAACTTGATACACATTAACCAATCAATCACTCGCCTAACCTCGATAACGGACTCCCTAAGATCCCTATCCACCAAAATTCCCACTCCATTCTTACCCCCCACGGTCCCAGAGATCCACAGCTTAAATCCGTCCACATTCTTCGCCCTAGACCATTTCCACCTAGTCTCCTGCAAATAAGCTATGTTAACCCGCCTCTTCTGAAGTATTTTTGCCAAATCAATAGACTTACCAGTCATGGTGCCTATGTTCCACGACCCTATCCTCAATCTCCGAACGTTCGCCTTTCCCTTTCCGCTCTTACCACCCGTACCACCCCCAAGACCATTTACTGCCCCCTTCTCACTCCTACCCCTATCCCTACCCCGACCCCCACCCCCCGAGGATATGACTTTATACTACCATCTCCCGTCGCGCCCACTATCCTCCTAACCGGCTTCGAAAATAAGAGATGCACACACGGAAGTTTAGCAAGGTACGAAAAGGAGTGTAAACTATCTAGCGGCAAACAGAAGCGCACACAGGATGATAGCTAGGAAACATAGTAAGTGTACAACGTAGACAAGAGACCGGGAGGTACCAACTCCCGGTAAGAATAGAAACCTGGATGTAGCCTTTGGTGCGCCCGAAGTCACCTGCTTTCAATTCCTGCACTTTCCCGTCGGTTGTCTTTTCCCTCTTCGCTTCCCGATGCAACGCTTTCGCCTTGTCCGTCGCGATTGATACCTGGAAATTACAAACACAAAACCCAAAAAAAAAAAACTAGATTTTAGGGTTGGGGGCGGTCTGCCTGTTTCAGGGGGTAGGGGAGGAGCTGGTGAACCAGAGATTGGGGAAGAGAGGGTAGGGGGAAAATGGGTAAAGGAGGGGGAAGGGGAAGAGGGGTGGCGGGCAGAGGGGTAGGGTGGGAGACGGGAGAGGACCGGGGGGGGGGGGGGGGGGGGAGAGAGAGGGAGAAGAAGGAGAGAGGAGAGAAGAGATGGGGGATGTCCGTCGGTGGCAGCTCGCCGGAGGAGGAGAGAGGGGGAGGCGGGGGGAGAAGAAGGGGGGAGGAGAGAAATGGAGACTGGGCAGGGGGGCTGGGGCGGGAGGGTGGGGAGAATAGAGGGAGAAAAGGGAAGGGTAGGGGGGAGAGACTTACAAGGGCCGCCGGAGTAGGGGTCGCCGGCGTTGGGGAGGTCGCCGGTGGTGTTGGGGGATGGGAGTCCCGGTACGGTTTGGGGGGGGTTGAGATGACCGTTGGGAGAGGCGGATAAGTGGAAATGGATGACATTATATGGGCCACAGTCTTTGGATATACATTGTTGGGATACAAGACTCATGGATTGGGCTGCTAGTGTCGACATTGGACTGCTGAGAGCTATTTCTTGGGTTATTTTTTATTGTTTTATTATTAGCATTCATTTTGCGATATCAAAGTTGAGTACTTTACTCAATTTTGATAGTAGGATTTATGTGTTACGCAATTTTTATTTCCTACAACTAGTACGATATTATGACACTATTATTTATTTTAATTATTAATAAAATCTAGGCCTAGGCTCTGCCTAGTGGATTGCCAAAAAAAACCCTAAACCCGACGCACGACGCTAGAGAGAGAAGCTCTGGTGACAAAGTGGGCGATTAGAGAGAGAAAGTGCGAGCTTTGTGTCTATGGCCACGCCGGCCACTGTCCAGCCGTCTCCGGAGGTTGGACAGTCGTCTACCGATCCCATATCAATCCCACAATCATCTAACAATCCAAAACAAATTCAAACTTATGCGAATTTGCTTCAGCCGAACGTCATAAATGCTCCCATACACGTACAACCTGTTAACCTAAAA
>JASVEL010007339.1:0-35897 GCA_032618575.1 Nicotiana noctiflora
ATAGGTTCTAACACTGATATAGAAACATAAGACATGTTAATGCAAGGTAACGGGGTGGCAATTCCTGTAACGACGGGCCGGGTCGTTACAAAATTGTTCCATCATCTTGATAATATCAGGCCACCTGTAGGGGTACATACTGAATTCCTGGCTTCCTAAACTTGATGAGTGATTGCAATGTGGTTGATATCTGATATACCACCCTGTTGATTGTGACTGGCTCCCCATACCTGTAGTTATTTCTTCTCTTCCATAATTCCGAGATAATGACGGATGGCAAAGCCTGCATAATTTGTTTCAACCTGGCTACTACATCTACAGTCCAACATTTTATAATTACCTGATGGAATGTTAATCCTTCTGCAGCTATACCTGCATGCCCAAGATAATACTTCCATATCTTTCTTGCTGCATATGAATTGAAGAACAAATGTTGTGTAGTTTGTTCCTTGGGTTCTGTACAGCACCAACACTTAAATGCCATTAAATAACCTAATCTCCTGAAAAAATCATCCGGTGGTAGCTTGTTTTTCCATACCTTCCACATGAAGAATGGAATTTTGAGTGGTAACCCTTTCACCCAAATCATCCTGTATGATGTCATTGGTTCAGCTCTTCTTCTTAAGTATTCCCAAGCTGTTCTAACACTGAAAAATCCCCTAGACTCCAACATCCAACAGGGGATATCAAGGACCCCTTGAACTACAGGTGGCTTAATATTCTGAATTATGTGTTCTGCATACTCCTCAGGTAGTATCTCAACTAATTTTGCAACATCCCACTCATCTCCATCAACCACATCACATACATTATGAACAGATTCATCCACACCAAAGTCTTGAGGAATCAGAAAATACAATTCTCCTAGTCCTGTCCAATTATTGTACCAGAACAATGAAGATCCCATTCTTGGGTGCCACATTATCTGGTGTCCAATCAAATCCCTACACTCCAACATTTTTCTCCAAACATGTGACCCTTCTCTCCATGGAACTATGACTGAATTTAGCTTCTTACAATACTTCTGACTCATAAATGCACTCCACAAGCTAGGCTTGGTTCTAAAATTCCACCATAACCTACAGAATAGAGCATGAAGGGATCTAAAACCAATCCCCCCTCCTTCCTGTGGCATACATAAAGTGTTCCGAGATGCCCAATGTCTGTTAGTGCCTGTAACTGAGATGCTCCAAAAAGATTGAGCAAAAATCTTATGCAATCTATTAATTACATATGCTGGAGGATTAACAGCTGATAATAGGTGAATTGGCATGCTCTGCAATACATGAGCAATAAGAGTAGCTCTACTACCTATTAACAACAACTTACCTTTCCAGGATTGTAATTTGTCTAAAACCTTTGTTATCATAGACTGATAATATTCCGTCTTTCTCCTTGAGTAAAAAATTGGGCATTCAAGGTAAACAATTGGAAAATCCTGCCTTTTAATTCCAGTTACTAGACTGCTGATTTTGCCTTGTTTACCAACTGTCCTGAAGCTACTTCATAAGCTGTTAGAACCTCCATGATTAGAGCAAGGGATGTAGCATCTGATGATGAAAAAATAAATCATCTGCATAGGCACAGATAGGCTAAGTGATGTATCTTTTGGCTCCATTTAGGTAACCCATAGCCACAGAAATACATATTGGAATGTAATGCATTAAGACCCCTTGATAGTGCCTCTGCAGCCAAAATAAACAGTGTAGGAGATAGTGGATCTCCTTGCTTCACTCCTCTTGTTGATTTAAAAAAACCGTGAGCTTGTCCATTTACTAAAACTGAATACCAATTGTTTGATATTATACCAAACACCATGCCTATGAATCTCTCACAGAAGCCCATTTTTCTCATAACCTTGGTTAGGAACAACCAAGAAAGCCTATCATAAGCCTTGGTCATATCTAATTTCATTACCACATTTGGACCAGCCTTTGTTCTAAGTCTCATATCAGTTACAATTTCTTGAGTTAGCAAAATGTTTTCCACAATACTCCTACCTTTTACAAAACCAGCTTGCTCTTCAGAAATAAGATTAGGCAGCAACCCTACAAGTCTTCCATGTATAACTCTAGAAATAACCTTATTAGAAAAATCACTAAGGCTTTCTAATAACTAAGGCTGATAGGTCTTAGGTCTGAAAAAGTACATACCTCTTTTTTCTTTGGAAGTAGAACAAGGTTTGTGTAAGTCACACATTTTGGTAAATCATGACCATTAAAGAAATCTCTCACCATGTCATAAAGATCTCCTCCAATAATTTCCCAGCCAGAGAATCCATCAGGTCCTCCTGCATTATCTCAATTCAGTCCAAAAACTGCTGCCTTTACCTCCTCAAATGTTGGCTGGCTTATCAATTCTTCATTCTGATCACTTTCTAGCAGATAAGGTATCTGATTTAAAATGTCAAAAGAATTATGTACTACATTTTCAGAGAACTGGTCCTGGAAAAACTTAAGTGCCTCTGCAGCAATTTCTTCTTCTTCCTCCATCCACACTCCTTGACTATTCTACATTCTAGACAACTGAAGCTTTTTCCTTCTTCCTCTTACTTGAGCATGAAAAAACTTTGTGTTCCTATCACCCTCCTTAAACCAGGCCATGTCTGCTTTTTGTTTCCAATATTTCTCCTCCAAAGCCAGGAACTTAATTAAATCAGCTTGTACTTTCTGTAACCTCTGCCTGTTAAGCTTAGTAGGATGTGCTTCAAATTTAGCATACAACTTTCTGAAGGCTAGCTATTTTTTGGAATATGTCACCATAGGTGTTTCTGCTCCATACTGATAAGGCTTTCTTTAGGTTCTTCAATTTTTGATTGAAGATAGTATATGGATTTGCAGCAAATCAGCTTTCCAGTTTTCTTTGACTACCGCCTTGAAAACTACCGCCTTAAAAGATGCATGTTCCACCCAAAGTTAAGGAATCTAAAAGGCTTTATCACTGGTGGTTTCTCCAAATCACATTCTAATTGCAATGGACTATGATCAAACCCAACTTTAGGCAAGTGATGTACTTCAATCCCAGGAGAAGCCTGCTGAAATTCTGCATTAGCAACACAACTATCTAATCTCTTAAAAAATACAATCTTCCTCTGCCCTTCCATTCCACCATGTAAAAATGCTACCCTTAAAGCCTAGATCATTCAAATTACAGGTGTTTATACAGTGCCTGAAGTCATCAATTTCATTGATATGAACTAGCAGACCTCCAAATTTCTCCTCCTCGTCCCATATGACATTGAAGTCACCTCCAACTAACCATGGTACTGTCATATCATTAGCCATATAATATAAAGAATCCCACAATTCAATTCTCTCAATGCTATCACACTTAGCATATATTAGAGTGAGAACCAATTCCATATGAGTCCCAGTATGAAAAAGCCTTAGAGTGAGCTGTTGAACTAAGTTGTACATGACTGTGACCTCATAAACCTCATCAATGAAAGCCCAAATCTTGTTTGATACATTTGCAATTGCCTGTGCAAAACCAATTCTATCTCTGTACCTCTCCAATGTTCTAGCTTGTTGCATGGGTTCCATGAGTCTGATGAACTCATGGTGATTCTGTCTATATTTGATCAGCATTTCAAATGCTTGTTGAGTATTGACTGATCTTATGTACCAAATGAGAGAATCCATTACTGTTTGTATTGAGAAAGTGACAAATTCCTCCTTGTTTAAACTCCACCTATAGGAATAGATGTGTTCTCTTTAAGAACTTTCTTCTTTCCTATTGCTGCACCTTTTACTATATGCCTAGGTGAAAGATCTCCTTGTTTAACTACATCATGAAAATTTTGAGTTGTGGATTCCTGATCCATGTCCTGACCTTTTCTACAAAAATCATCAACTGCTTCATTATTATCTAATGCATCACTTGTATCACCTGTTGGCACTCTTATTTGTTGCTGAGAATTTTGAATCAAACTCTGTTCCTCTCCCCTCTTTAGTAACTTGAATTGCATCTGTTCAACTTGAACTCTTTTTTTTAAAAAGATGTGCTCTGCCTTATTAGACTGCTCACCACTTATAACCTCATCAATTCGCCTTTGTTCTACCCCATTATTATGACTAACACCTTCTGCTGTGCCTCCAGGATCTACTGCTTCAGTTCCTCTGCCTTCTATTCCATCTGCATTTTGAGCTTGTTCTGCATTTTGAACTTGAGTGCCCTCCTGTGTCTCCTGTTCATAACTTCCTCTTTTATTTGCTTCATCCGCAATTTTTTCAGTTGTGGCAATGGTATCTCCATTTACACTTTTTTCTTCATCTTCTTTCTCCTCAATAATTGGTTCTTCATTCATTGTTGCACCCAAAGGTACCTCATCTTCATCTGAGTCTTGTTCCCTTTGGTTAAGCCATAATTTACTTCCACTCCATTGTACTCTATCAACCACATTAGACATAAAATTATCATTAGTTTGTATTTCAGGGACATTAGCCAACTCCCTTTCTACCAATGTGTCTTGATAAGGAATCTCATTGCATGAAGTGTTAATTCCAACTGTCAATCCACCTTCATTTCCATTAAAAGCTCTTTGCACCCACTGAGCTGTTGATTCTTTGATTGCATTCACTTCCCTGTCATTTGTTCTTGTGTTTGAATTATTTCCACCAATTGTAGATCCAATGCCTGCAGAGTTAAAAGTAGTTGCTGTAGGATTTAATTTTGAAGCATTATTTCTTGTTTTGACAGGAGACACCTTATCCAGTTGTATTACTTCTTGTATCTCATCCACTAAGACTAGCTGTTGGTTTTGATTTTCAGGTGGATTATTTGCTGATGTAAAATCTTGGTTGTTGGCATCTTTTTCTACGTTGACTCCATCTTCTTGTATTCCCAGTAGTGCAAACTTGTTCCCCACCTGTACTTGATTATTTGCTTGAACATTTTGAACTTGAACCAATTCCTGTCCAGTAGCATTTTGTACCCCAGCTGCCTTTGTAATTTCTTATTTATGTTATCTCTTACTTCTTTCCATTGTTCTCTTCCTTTACCTGTCACATTTCCAACCACCTTTCCACTTGATACTATCATTTATGGGCCTTGTTGATTTGCTGAAGCCTGCTCACCCTTCTTTCCTCCCTCCTTATCCACCTTATATAGAATTAGTTCAGGATGTAATCTCCAGCATTCTATCATATCATGCCCTTGTAATTTACACTCCCTACAATACTTGGGTAAATAATCATAATTAATAGTAACCCATTCAGCTCTAACCTCACCTGTAACTTCATTAGTAGTATCCATGCGCACCTACTTTGGCAAGTCTGCTAGGAGATCAACTAACACCTTCACCCTTGCACAACTAGGCCTAGTATTGTTCACTATTGCCAACTCTAGGTGTAATGGGTTACTCACAGTTGATGCTAAGGAAAATAACATTCCTTTACAAAAAAAGTAGGCAATAAATTAGGAAAAGAGATCTATGCCATTACTTTTTGAGTTTCTTCTCCAACCTTAAACTTATGATCATATATCAATGTTTTTAATTGAAATTCATTGCCAAATTTATCTTTAACATAGTATGCTCCTTTTGATGAAATTAGGTTTAGGGGTTTTTTTTAGTAATCCACTAGGCAGAGCCTAGGGCTAGTTTTTATTTATAAATAAAATAAAGTGCAAAAACAGTAACATGAGTACCTAATATTTGTACGGAATAAGAAATAAAAATTAGATTAGTCCTATTATCAAAATTGAGTAAAATACTCAACTTTGATATCACAAAATGATGACTAATAATGAAATAAAAAAAACTAGCCCAATCTACTCTTTGCAGCAGCCCATACGTAATAACCACGGTCCAGAAGGCCCAAAATGTAATCGCCGCCCATGTGCACTTATCTGCTCCATTGAAATTGCAATCATAGCCATAATATACCTTGATAGAATAGCCAATCTTCACCTGTCTGATCAAAGTCCTTTTATATTGTAAATGAAGCCCTTTTTACTTTGTTCCACACCAAACTAATATTCTACCCAAATCGTCACTGTCCCAGCCCAACAAGCTAGTCCAGTTCCTCATTCCCAAAACCCTGTCCCTAATCGTCAACTTAAGCCCAAAATTAGAGGCCCAAAATCGACCTATCCAGTCCAGCTTTAATGCTCCCACTTCCGACCCATCCTGACCAGCTTCCGTCCAGCAATTACACCAGTAGCCACATCCCTGTCTCCTATCCTTTTTATACCAATAGCCACCTTCTTTTCTCATAGCCTCATTATATAAAATGTCCGGCTTGCACTTATAACCCCAATTCCACCCCAAATGTAACCACTTCCCTAATCCCTTCACTAAACACCTGTCTATCCGTATCCAATTTTTTAGAACCTTTCCTAAATGATATACCCACTTAGTGTTAGGTCATCTCTCCATTTTCCATTTCCCAACCCATCTCTTCCGCTCCGTTCTCCCAGAAGCTTCTTTCATGGATGCCTGTTCATCTTTCCCCAAAATCATCTGCTGCCCTTCGATCTGCCACAATCGATGCTCCACCATCGCTACTGCAGCTTGGACTTGTTCATACCATGCATGTGCCTTCACCCAGGTAAATAACTTCCCTCTCCTCCTTTCTTCTTCTTCCTTATACCTTCTCCTCCATTTATTTTCCTTGTAGTTTCCAGTTAATCTTTTCTCCTCCATTGTGTTTTTATTTTTGCCATTTTCTCCTCGCCTTCGACTCATATTTGTATTTCTTTTTTCTTTTTCCATGAGTCCATTTTGGGTGAGTTGCTACCTGAGACTGCCTCCTAGAACCTTTGGTGTGAAAGCTTGGACAGCTGCCGGAATGAGTGTGCTGCTACATAGATGAACCTGTAGAAGTGTATTGCTGCTACCCACTAAAGTAGCTGCCTAGATTTGCCTGTGGATATTGTAGAAACCATTTCGAGCACCTTTTTCTTTTTACTTTTCTTTATACTCTTCTCCGTTGTGTGCCTTGCATGTGAGTCCTGATTCTTTGCATGCTCTAAATTTGTGCTTGAACTCTTTATGTATTTTCCCCGTACATCATTCAGCCAATCTCCTTTGAAAAGAGAAGATTTGCTGTCAGTACTCTCATGCTTTTCTGAGTTCTGATCTTGGTATTCCTCAATCATTTGAGCATCACTGCTGCTATAACTATATTTTATTTCCATTTCCTCCCCGGTGGATTGAGTACCAAGTAATAATGCCACCACCCGAGAATTCCTCAGAAAATAGAATCTAGTTAGCATTAGTGTCTCTGTTGAATTTCCTTGTTCCTTTCTCTTAAATGTTCTGAAATTTATTGTGCATGCAACTTCAGTCAGTAGATGTATCTTCCAACTAAAATTCCTACAAGGAACTTTAATTGTCAACATGCTATGTGAGACTGTGATGTGTATTATCTTTGAGTTTCCTTGCATGCACCTACCTTTCTTCTTTGACATGAGTAAGAACCCTTTACCTCCTACCTGTGACTATATGCAAAATCCCTCCAATGGTATGAGTGCTAAGCACTAATACCACCAATTGGAATTCAACTGTTATATAATCACATATACAATAGATGTACCTGAGAATTTTGTTATGATAATTTTGTTATGATCTCTTTTTATGGAATTGATTGCTTCTCCCTTAGTGAATGACTTGATTAACTTGTAGAGCTTGAGGTTGGCTGTTACTAGACTATAAGCTATGCTTAAGGTCCACCAGGTTGATTGTGTACATAGAAATATTAATACCACCACCATAACTTTACTTAGAACATAGCTTATAATATACAATTCATCATACTTATCCCAGTTTTTACCGTGCGAATACATGCACCCATTTGATACCTAATTGTTCCACGACAATTACTCAATATTTACCTGTGCTACCAAGCGAACCCGAATACCACTAGTGGATCCAACAAGAGCATGCCGCAATACTATTGAAATTTAATCAGTTTAATCACATTATCCTTTTTCTGAAACACATACTCGCGTCAAGTCACTTCCACTTAGCAATATCATCTTCCCTAATTGTCTGAAGCTCTCTTATCTAATCGATTAGAAGGAATCACTACACATCCCATGCTCTGCATGACATACACATGCCTTTTTACAATTCTTACACTACTGACACGATGAATGCGGTCTGTATACATTCTCAGCCACCATCGAGACAACCATTCATTAGTTTTATACTCTTAGCAAGAACTATCACCTTATTCTGAACCAAACAATGGTCTTAACTCTTTACTTTACTTCATATACTCAGATTGCACTGATCTCGAATTCAATGATCTCGTCTCACCCGGTACGAACTGCTTGGGAAATAATCCACTCCAGACATAATTAAATGTTTCATATGATGCCACAATGTGCCAATGGGTTACCGAATCGAATGCGGTACTAAAGAAAACGAGCCTTGAAAGGAATTATCAAATCCTATGCACTAACACCGACTTCCTTTGGAAAACAGGAAACAAGGCATACATAGATGGCATATAAAAAACTATACTCGATAGCACACTGTTACGGTGTGCAACCCGCTCCAGATAACATATTCGTGGCAGTGTGCCACCCGATCTATACGTAGATCTCACATAAGGAGATGCATATCGAGCCAAATTTGCTCATTACAACATAATATCGAGTATCGGTCGTACGCATGCTAAGTGCATGATATCATCCCTGGGGGGATATTTAACGTTATAAACTACAAAACTTAAGTACAACCGAGGTGCGATGTACAATTGAAATTTCAAAAGCCAAGATGCCCATGCAACGTCGTTCCTATGCGGATTCTTAACATATAGCAATTTTCTCAAGCCGTCTCACAACTCACACAGCGCAATGCATCGCTACGCGAAATATCTGACAAAGAAATATCAACCTAACTACTTCTCCATGAGGTCCGCATTACAAAGATGCACACCTCTGGCCTGATATAGAGCCGTTATTCACATTAATCTATCCACCGACTTCAAGCCGATTCTGATCACACTGACTAGTCTAATAACCTTTCAAAGGTCCATAATAACTCTTATTTTCTCATAACACACAAGAACAACCATAATAGTCGGAGTAATCCTCCCCAGTTCACAACCCAATATGCCAAGTGCCATCCAGGCATGAATCTTTAATTTAACGATAGCATCTCAAACTTCATACTTGGTTTATATGTTTAATCAGTCAAGTGAATGCATGCCACACTTATATAATCTTCTAGTATGACACACTCCCACAACCTACCGCAACAATATTTGGGGCGTACCACCAAACCACCAGTCGTAGTAACGCTAAAGACAATACTAATTTATCTCAACCATCGAAACTTGCTTCCCGCTCATCTGATCTCTTGACATCTTGTCAAAAATATTCCTTCACTCGTGTCGTTCTCGACTCAATTTCTGCAACCAAAACTGGTTTGCCAGTATATTTTAAGACAGAACCAATATAGCACATAATCGTGCAATCAGCTAATCAACGGCAACCTCATCAACTTAGCTCGAACATATATAGCACAATACATATACTCTATTGCTGTCGTAATATCATGGTGAGATTAAACTCACTCTTTCATAAGCTTGTGGAAACACAAATCATCTGTAATTCTAACTCTTCTGCATTCTCTTGCATTCACTCGCATAACAGTTAAGTCTATTCTCTAGGTGTCCAAATTTTTTTACTAAGTCCCAAATTTTTCAAAGAATTTCGGCAGAGTTTCCTTTGTAATTGGGCCTATCCACCTGCCAGAGAATCACAAAAACCATCCTAACATCATGGCTACAACTTAACAAAACATCACAATGTGTATCAACAACATTAATCTCAATACAACCTGTATTATATTATCAAAATCGATACAGGGACATGCATTGCAGTTATTTGAATCATAACACATATAAAATATCACCAATTTAGTCTTTCCTAAGTTTGAACCCATACCGCCATAGGTATTGCACCTCACTTTCCAACCAGGGGATACAAAAATATTCTTCACGCGCCCACGACTCGGGCTCCACATCGAATCACAATAGGAATCGAACACTTAATAATTCATCAATTATCTAGCAGACTTCTCCGTCATTACCAAGATCACATAGATACACCTCACAGCGCTAACTTACTCATCACGTGGATATCCAACCGTCATCCCAGCTAATAAAGATATTACCGAACACATAAGTTAAAAGCTTTTGCTCGCATAATCAGCACTTCGATGCTCAAGCCGTAGGCGAAGATTCGGCATCAAGTCCTCCAGACTGGCACAACATGAAATCACGACGATTATATCTCGCTCCTCGATCGGGAAATCTCTAGCCATCAATGCAGATGTATTACTGAATGCTTACGTGCGCGTACAAACGTGTGGAAGAAATTTCAAGAGTTATTTCCTAAGCTAAATCAAATACGCACGATAAGAATCCCAAGAAAGTGAAGTGTTTCCTAAAAGTTCTGTAGCCTCCTGAGGATAGATACAGACGTCTACGTATGGATCCGCGAGAGCCTACCAAACCGGTTCATGACTCGCGAGGCCTAGTAACCTAGGCTCTGATACCAACTTGTCATGACCCAAATACGGTCGTGATGGCGCCCAACACTAAAGCTAGGCCAGCCAGTCCAACAATTATTTTTATAGTTAAATACCAATCCCAAATGGAGAACTCAAGAAGAATATACGAGTCAATAAATACTCCAGTAATAATAGTATGGATAAATACTAAGAAGTGCGAATAACGAAATAGCACTCCCAAAAGATCTGGGGTCACGAGTCTTGAGCCTCTAAACAAAACTGAATAGTAATAGAAATACTGAATGAAATACTCAAGTCTGAAACATATAGAAATAACTGAATGGAAAGAGAAGCTAGGCTCTGCGAACGCCGACAGCTACCTTAGCAACTCGAAATACTCTGGTATAAGCTGGAGTGCTCGTCTAATCCTCCTGTGTACCTGAATCTGCACACAAATGTGCAGGGAGTAAGGGTGAGTACTAAGTACTCAGTGAGTAAAAAGTATATATTAATAGCTGAAAGCAGGAAATCCATAGAATACCACATAGTAAAGCTAAACTATTGTCTGATACCTACCACGAACTAACAACAATAGCAAGTCACAATTAGTATAGATAATTCAACAAATAAAATGCAATGGAATTCATATGACCGCTACGGCGTGTAGCCCGATCCGTTTAACGTCGACAGTGCTTATTGGGGGGGTGTGTACAGACTCCGGAAGGGCTCCTTTAGCCCAAGCGCAATATTCATATCATTTACTGCGGCGTGCAGCCCGATCCTTCTATGATCTCCTGCGGCGTGCAGCTCGATCCATCCTCAGTCCACAACATGCATATGAGTCACACAATAGTTTAATTTTTTATTTCCATGTTCCAGTTCATTAATGATGAAAATACTTAAATTTTATTTAATTTTCCAAGAACAGGTGACTTAGCATTTCATAATAGTGATTTCAAACCAGGACTGAGATTAGTGATTAAGCAAACCAAGCTATCACATATATATCTATCCCCTAGGGATACTACAGGTCGGCACAAGGCCACAAACTTGGCTTACAGCCCACAAATATATCTAACACATTGTGCGTTTCAACAACATATAACATATTATTCATATCCGGGATGGACCAAGCCTCACTCCCCAGTCATAATCAATTTGCACCTGCCATTGGGTGCGAGCCACGCCTTACTAGTGTCACAATGTGCTAAGTCGGGGTTTCGGACCCTCAGGCTACCATATACACTAACTACTCACCTCTAGCTGGTCATGGACTCATCTGCGATGCCTTTTACCTTTAAATTTGCTGTCTCGTGCGTCAAATCTAGTCAAAACCACAACAATTACATCAATATAGGTCAAAGAAACATAAATTTACTTGAAAAATGCGATAATATACCAAGTTGGTAAAATTCGGGTCCCAGGCTCGCTTCTCGAAAAATTCCAAAAATCATACCAATGGATTCCTCGTCTGGCCACAAGTCCGTGCGTATAAATTTTATTGAAAACGGAGTCCGTTTGACCCCTCAACTTCCACTTTTATCTTCCTATATTTTCAAGCCCTAACCACCATGTTTTTCACTTAATTTCTCAATTTTTGGGGCGTTTAATCTATGTTTTTAGATCATAACAATATAATACGAGTCTAAGAACTCTTACCTGATGAAATCCCACGAATTTTCTTTTAAAAACCGCTTCAAAATCTTCTTCCCTTTCCAAAATTGGAAGAAAACTCGACCTGCTCATTATAGGTATACTGTTCACGCGTTTAACTGCTCCCAATGAATTTCTTGTGAAATTCCAATGAATTTAGGCTTTTGAATCACTCAATTTGACCTTATAATGAAGGAGATATGTAGGATTTAGGATTTGCAATTAGTGCAGGTTTTTAAGACGTCGCCAGGGATAATTTCGTCATTAACCTGAAAATATGGGCATCCTTAGTAAAATGGTCACAAAATCCTCATACGATGTTCAAATTGATTGTTCTTTTTGCTATGAGTCCGTAATTACAATACGGATCTAATGCTTCATTCAAAGCAGTAATATGAGCTCATTTGTTCAATATAATACCCCCTTTTGTCCAAAGATACGACGTTGAAACATCAAATAAGAGCGTGATCACAACCCGAAACACACCCGAGGCCCCCGAAACCTCAAACAAAGGCATCAACGTATCCCAAAACATCATCCAAACTTGTTCCAATCATCAAAACACACCTAAAAATACTGAAATCATCAATTCACATCGAATTCAAACCTAAGTTCTTAAAAAAATTTTCGAAACACGCATTCGATCAAAAATCCAACCAAATGACGTCTGAATAACCTGAAATTTTGCACACACATCAAAAATCACATATCGAAGCTATACCAACTCTTAGAATGGAATTTCGACCCTCAGATCAATATCTCACCTATCAACCAGAATTCGCCAAAATTCAACCTTAGCCAATTCAAGCCTAATCCTACACCTAGCCTTTAAATTCAATTCTGATTGCGCTCCTATGTCATAAATCATCCCCTGAAACTAGTCGAATCATCGAAAATCCATTTCGAGCCTTCTAACTCATAAGCCAATATTCTGTTGACTTTTACAAATTAACCTTCTCATAAAGAGACTTATTGTCTCATTTCTAACCGAAATCTATCTGAATTACTTCAAATTCTCCAAACCCATATAATGAAACATATAGAAGCATAAAACGAGGAAAACGATGCAGTAACTCCCGTGACGACGTGTCAGATCATTACAGTAGCAGTGATTTCGAAAGAACTATCAACTGGGAAGTAATTCCTAATGGTAGTTAAGTTGAACAAACCAAAACAATTAAGAAATATTTTAATAGGTGCCCATTATAATATAGGTGCTTAATTTTTTCAATCTGCATCCAGACATATTATAGAATACTTATTGACAATTACTATAGTTTAAGCCATCGAAACATTTATATTCTCGAGACTTGATAAATGTTTCGAGGTTCCCCTTGGGTTAAGCTTATGGGCATATCTCCATACATGCCCTTTTACAATGTAGAGGGTGAGATATTGGTTTAACCCAATCCCTAATCTGTCGTCCTAGGAATTTCATATCAACAAAGGATCCCTTCAGTAGGGCACCTCAAATACATCCTCTATATTAACCCCACTATCTCACAGACTACTATAGAATACCACGACCAAGTCTTAATGAAAGAAAAAGCATAAGTCTGTTTTGGTACAATAAAAACAAACTGAAATAAGGGATAGGGGCTTTGGCCTGCGAACACCGGCTAGACTACCTCAGGAGTCCCAAGACTGAAGACAACTCCCAGAAATATCCTACTGTTGCTGCTGTCCGAAAGCTGCTCCAACGCTATGATCTGTGCAAAAAGCACAGAAGTGTAGCATCAGCACAACTGACCCCATGTGCTAGTAAGTGCCTAGCCTAATCCCGGCGAAGTAATGACGAGCTAGACAGGACTTACTAAAATCAATCGGTGCATACATATATATATATATATATATATATATATATATATATATATATATATATATATATATATATATATATATATATATATATATATAGAGACAACAGAAAGAACAACATGATCATATATGAAGGTATACAACTGAAAATGGAACATGCTTAGAAGATAATGAACAATAAGAGTAGGTCATCTGTGACCACATCAAACCAAATTCACATTATTTACTTTTATAAGTGGTCGGTGCGCCACACGATCCCATAGTATATATCATAAGTGGACGGCGTGCCACACAATCCCAATAATTATAATATAAGTGGACGGCGTGCCACACGATTCTATTTCATCTAATATAAGTGGACGACGTGCCACACGATCCCAATAATCATAATATAGGTGGGCGGTGTGCCACACGATCCCAATAATCATAATATAGGTGGATGGCGTGTCATACAACCCCAATAAATATAAAATAGGTGGACGGCATGCCACACAATCCCAATAAATATAATATAGTTGGATGGCCTGCCACATGATCCCAACAAATATCATGAATGATTCATGTAACCTCTCTCAAGGAGTTCCACTTTAGGGAAAACTCGGCAATATAACTATATACCCAATAAGGGTACCACTAGCTTCCCGAACATCTCAATAATGAAGAATACATGCAGCGCTCAACCAGATAAGGGAGATACAACAATCGTAACCTACATGTCCCGGTAAGGGATTTAACCACATTTCTTTACAATTCTTATTATTTTGACTTCATAGAATCACTGCCATTTGAGCCAAAGCTCCAACGAATTTTCACTTTTCATTAATAATTCCTCAACTAACTCATCATGTCGAATTCACCAATTGCTAGGAATAGTTCTCAAAATATACCTAATACATGTACAAAGAAGACTCACGGTCATGTTAGACGTCAGTGTATAGATATTCGTCACCATGCCTATACACCGCACTCAATCATTTAGCAAATAGCAAGTAATAATACTCTAATCTTTTTCCCTCAAGCCAAGATTAGATCAAACACTTACCTCGGTCCGAAGATAGCAATCAATCCTCTAGCACCGCCTTTATTCTAGAATCCGACTCCGAAACAATAGTATCTAGTCATTTTTAATTCAATAACATCAATTAGGGCTCAATAACATAATCCCAAAGCCTAGAAAAGAAATTCCCATCATTCTTTCAAAAGTAGAGAAATCCGACATCGGGCCCACATGATCCAAACTCGAGGCTCGGACCAAATTCCAATCACCCATGACTCCACTAGTTAGAATATATGATTGGTTTCAAAATCCGACCTCAATTTGAGGTTGAATCACCCAAAATCCCACAAGCCCTAGTTCTACCCAAAAACCCCATTTTCTACCTTGAATTCATGACTTAGGGCTATGATTAATTATGATTAGGTGATTAAATAATGAAGAAATGAGGTTAGGAAGACCTACCCAAAGAGTTATGGAGGAATGGGAGCTTGGGACTTGACTATGGAGGGTGGATGAGATGAGCCCGTATGGAATTTTTGTGAGAAGTCCCGTGAAAGTGTTCTGTTTTTAAGAAAAAATCACTGGGCAAAAATGCCCTATGCGATCGCATAAAAGGCATCGCGATCGCATAGGGTAAGGAGCTAATTAAATGTGATCACGGAAAGCATGAAGTGAACGCATAGAGCAGATGCGACTGAGCCAGGGAAATGCTCTATGCGATCGCGGGGGGGGGGGGGAATGCGATCGCATATGTATTGAAGGCTGGGCAATGCGATCGCACAACGAGAGCTGCAATCGCATAGAACATATTTTGGGATCCTGAATTTTACACTATACGATCGCGGAAGGACCTATGCGATCGCATAGAACATCATACCAGATACCAGCAACAACTAAAAATACCATATTTTCAAGTGCAAAACATCCCGAACCACCCCCGAAATCGCTCCCGAGCCCTCGGGGCTCCTAACCAAATGCACACACTAACTCAACAACACAATATGAACTTGCTCGAGCGATCAAATCGCTAACATAACATCAAAAACAAAGAATCAACCCCCAAAACTCAAGATTTCATTTCAAAGTTCATAAATCTCTAACTTTAGCTATTTAGGTTCGAAACTCATCAAACGACGTCCGATTTCGACCAAATTTTACAGGAAGTGCTTAACCAATATTTAAGACCTGTACCAGGTGTCGAAACCAAAATACAAGCCCGATACCTATATTTTTTAACTCATTTTCATTTCCATTTTTCCTTATTATATTTAAGAAAAAATTTAACGGAAAAATTCTTTTAGCGGGGTTCTGGACCTCGGATTTCGACTCTGGGCACATGCCCGAGTCCCATATTTTTCTACGGACCTCCCGAGACCGTCACATCACCGGTCCGGGCCCGCTTACCAAAAATATTAACCCAAGTCAACTGTATCAATATTAATATCAAAGTTCTTCAAATTTTCCATAGAATTCATATATCTTAACACAAAAACTTTCCGGCTTCGTGCCCGCGTGCACGCATATCGAGGAATTGAGAGTGAGGTTTTCAAGACCTCGGAAGCGCGAAAAAAGGGAAAAATACACTGATGACCCCTTTTGGGTCGTCACATTCTCCATCCCTAAAACAACCGTTCATCCTCGAATGGACAAGAAAAAGAAGTACCTATGTCAGGAAATAGATGAGGGTAACGACTCCGCATATCAAACTCGGATGCCCAGGTCGAAGCCTTAAGAGGCTGACCTCTCCACTGCACACGTACTGAAGGAAAACTCTTCGACCTCAACTGTCGAACCAGCCGGTCTAGAATAGCTACCGTGTCACGCCCCAATCGAGGAACATGACCGGCGCCCGACCGGGTTGCCCCAGTCAAGCGGACCTGGGTGCCTTTCATTCCCACGCGTTACCCCTGTGTTGACTGTTTCTCATTAACCAAATATATTACTTACCATAATTGATTTCACATTAAACAAATAAAACCATACGAGTGATTCATTAACAAGATTCCAATTTTTACAACGCCCGACATAGCACCATATATATACATAAGACTGGAGTCCCACAGTTTACATGTCTATAGAGCCTCTAGGATATAAAAAGGGAAATACAATACTTGCCGGTATCAAGGCTCCGGCTATACCTTATAAAGCCAAAATGAAATCTAAACAGAAGTGGCATGAACCACACAAGGCCCGAGGAAGAAAGGGGCTCACCAAAATGGGCAGTGGAAGGAGAAGGATACTACTGCCGATGAGCTGAAGTGCCTGCTACTCGATCCACCTACAATCATAACACGAATGTAGCGTCCCCGGCAAAAGGGACGTCAGTACACTTGAATTGTATTGGTATGTATGGACAAACTTTGTCCCAAGTAAACTCAAGCCATTAAATTACATCAACAATTAATTAAGCCAGCCAACCATGTTTCCACATTTTCCTTATTTCAAATAATTCTCAACACAAAGCACTTTCTACAATCAACCAATTTAACAATAACCAATCAATCACGTAAAGTACAAGTAGTCAAACAAAGGGGCAATCAGTGCCCCACAGGTTGCAAACTCTCCTGCTGTCTCCTTTCGCAATTTCACATTATTGATTTATGTATCAATTTTCAATAGCGATTTCGATCGCTTTCCATCCTTATTGCCCCTGACCACCCTTATTACCTCGGCCACCCTTATCACCCCAACCCAAACCTTATTTCACCACGTCGCGGCGCGCGACACGACCCCGCCTTACGGTTGAAAACACAACAATTTCAAACAGCAGATAAGGTACTACACACAATTTCAACAAGTTCAAATAAGCAACTTACACATTGGTTCATGTTCTCAATTTCTTCTCGATTCAATATCACAACCATGTTACAAGTATTCCAAAATCGAAAATGCCCACATAATCATGTTCAACAATTCACCACAATTAAGGTGTTTCAAATTCCTTCCACAATAAGCCAAATATGCCATCACAATGGTTGTTCCCAATTCTTTACCAACCTCGATTACCTTTTTATCTTTCAATTCATATTTCATACCACACATAGTTCAACATCAATCAAATGCTCAACAAGGAAATCAAAGGATTACGTAAAATTTCTCAATTTGACACATGCCAAAACAATTCGCACACATTTGGGCGATTTTACAAGAATCAAAATTAGCCATACATACCTGGTGATGAGTTTTTCCTCCTACTTTATGCTTACCCAAGATATCCTACTCTTGCCAACCTTGTTCTTGAAGACTCTTACTTCTACTCACTTCTTTTTACTAGAAATCAAGTTTAATAATCATGCATGAGTGTAAAAATTCTATTTTCAAAAGCTATTATATGCAAACCTTTCTTTACCCAATTAAAACTGAAAATCAAAGAAAATAGTTAGGGTTTTTACCTTGAAAATATTGGGGAAGTTGAATCCTTGCCCTAGAATCCTTGGAATTAAGTAGTTGGAACAATCTTTGAAGATGAAGAACTTCTCTCTCTAAAAACCCTCTCTTCTCTCTCTAATTTTGGTGAGATGATATGACAAAATGAAGAAGAAAGGTGTTATATTAAAGAAGAGATCGGGTCAAAATATTACAAAAATCTGGGCCGGGGTCAAATATGCGGTCACTATGCGACCGCAGAATCAACATGCGGTCCGCATAGTGACCGCAGAATGGTTCAAAAAATTACGCAGGTTCTGTTAAGACATGCGGTCACTATGCGGACCGCATGTTGATTCTGCGGTCGCAAAAGTGCACCGCGGATTGACATGCGATCGCATATCGACCGCACATTTGACACGGATTTGGGCAACTCTCTGGAACGATTTGCGGTCAGAATGCGGTCTGCATGTCAGGTTTGCGGTCGCATTCTTGACCGCACATTTGACACTTTTTCGGAAAAATTATTTCTCTACATTTTTGAAACTTAAATCATTACCAAGGGTCCGAACCGCGGCTCGCAAGCTCGCCGCGAAGAATTATACGCATTCCTAACACATTATTCGGACCATGACACCACAGCTACTAGGTTTTATGCACAAAAATTTTACGGGGCCTTACACCAGAAACATCACTGAGCTCATCTAAAACTCGCACTATGAAAACTTGGCATACAACTGGCTATCCTTCAGAGTCTGAAGAACCACTCTGAGGTGCTGCTTATGCTCCTCCTGACTGCGGGAGTACACAAGAATATCATCAATGAAGACAATAAAAAACAAGTCCAAATAAGGTCTGAACACTCGGTTGATCAACTCCATCAATGCTGCTGGAGCATTGGTCAACCCAAATGACACGACCAAGAACTCATAATGCCCATACCGAGTGCGAAATGCTGTCTTAGGGACATCAGACGCCCTAATCCTCAGCTGGTGATAACCCGATCTCAAATCTATCTTGGAAAACACCTTTTCACCCTGCAACTGGTCGAACAAATCGTCTATCCTCGACAGTGGCTACTTGTTCTTAATTGTTACCTTGTTCAGCTATCGGTAGTCAATACACAATTGCATGAAACCATCATTTTTCTTCACAAACAGAACTGGCGCACCCCAGGGAGAAACACTAAGCTTGATGAAACCCTTCTCCAATAAATCTTGAAATAGATCTTTTAACTCTTTCATCTCTAGCGGGGCCATACAGTACAGAGGAATGGAAATGGGCTGCGTGCTTGGGGCCAGATCAATGCAAAAATCATTTTCCCTATCGGGCGGCATATCCGGTAGGTCTGAAGGGAAAACCTCTGGTAACTCCCGAACAATAGGGACTGAGTCAATAGAAGGAACCTCTGAGCTGGAGTCGCGAACATAAGCCAAATAAACTAGACACTCCTTCTCGACCATGCGTCGAGCCTTAACATAAGAAATGACACTGTGGGTGGCATGTTCTGGAGTCCCTCTCCACTCCAATCGGGCCATATCTGGTAAGGTCAAAATCACGGTCTTCGCGTGACAATCCAAGATCGCATGATACGGGGACCGCCAATCCATCCCCAATATAACATCAAAATCCACCATGTCTAGAAGCAATAGGTCAACACGGGTCTCAAGAACCTCAAACACTAATATACAGGAACGATGGACCCGATCAACCATTATATGATCACTCACTAGTGTAGATACATATACAGGAATACCCAAGGCATCGCTAAGTATAGGCAGGTAGGGTGCAAAATAACATGACACATATGAAAATGTAGACCTAGGGTCTAATAGCATTAAAGCGCCCCTATCACAAACAAGAATAGTACATGTAATAACGACATCGGAAGACTCAACCTCTGGCCTGGGTGGAAAAGCATAAAAATGGTGCTGGGACCCACCCCCTTGAACTGCATCTCTAGGGAGATCAACCACTAGCTGACCTCTGCCTCTATCGGTCTGAGCTCTACCTCTACGGTCCCTACCTTCACTTCTAGGATCTCTACCCCTGCCTCTAGCTGGCTGGGCAAGCTGTGAATCACCTGCTTCCTGAATCATGGGGTGAGGACCCTGCTACTGAGAACTGCCCGAAGCTCGAGGGAAAAACCTGGCAATATGCCTCGGGTCACCACAAGTGTAACAAGTCCTCTGCTGCTGAGAATAGCGAAGTAGGGGTGCATTGATAGGCTGCTGATCTGACTAATACTGTTGGGGGCCACCACTGCCCGAACTACCATGAGAAGTCTGAAGGGTTGACTGAAAGTGCCTCGGTGCCTGACCCCTACCATAAGAATCCATACCTCCAGATGAGGTACCGCTGAATCTACTAGAATGACGAGGGCTCTTGTCTGACATCTGACTACCTCCCCGTGCGAGGGCCATCTCAATTTTGCGGGCCGCATTGGCCACCTCCTAGAAGGAAATATCACTACCAACTCCCATGGCCATCTGTGGGCGAATCGGCTGAATCAACCCATCAATGAATCTTCGGACCCTTTCCTGCTCTGTAGGGAGTATCACAACTGCATGGCATGCGAAGTCAATGAATCTGGTCTCGTACTGAGTAACTGTCATGGTGCCCTGCTGAAGGCGCTCAAATTGCCTGCGAAGTGCCTCCCGCTGAGTGATGGGGAGAAACTTCTCCAAGAATAACTCCGCGAACTGATCCCTTGTCAAAGCCGGAGACCCTGCTGGTGACAGAAATCCCTCCACTAGGTCTTGGCGGATCCTGTAAGCCAGAAGGTTCAAAAATCGACCTCATTGGTCTCCACTATGCCCATGGTGCTGAGAATCTCATGGCAACTGAATAGGAAATCCTGGGGATCCTCGGAGGAAGCTTCGCTGAAGGTGGTAGTGAATAGCTTGGAGAACCGATCAAGTCTCCACAAAGCATCAGAAGTCATGGCTGTTCCATCACCGACCTGAGCTGGAATACTTGGCCGAACTGCCACAGCTAGCTGAATCACTGGGCATGGGCCTGAGGAGCTGCCTGCTCCGGGGTATGTGTAACAGGAGTCTGAACCCCTCTTCCAGCCTGAGAAGTGGCTGGTGCAGCTGGTAACAACCCCGCTCTAGAAACACTCTCCATAAAACCTGCTAGTCTGACTATAGCATCCTTAAACTCTGGGGTGATCACGATCCCTCCTGGACCTAAGTTGGGCCCGCATGTACGGCTGGGGCTAGAATCTCCTCATCATAGTCAACATGAGGCTCCACCTTTGGAACGACTACCTGGGACTGGGCTTTGCCCCGGCCTCGGACTCTGGCATGACCTCAGCCTCTACCCCTCGCGGGTGCAGCTGTGGGCTCAGGCTGCCGCGCGGTGGAAGATGATGCGCGTGTTCTCGCCATCTATGAAAGAACAGAGTAGAAAAACAATCAGTGTTTGAGAAACATAATCGCATGACAAGAAAGAACGAAAGTGAAAATTTTTCCTAACTCTGTAGCCTTTGAGGGATAAATACAAACGTCTCCGTACCGATCCCCCAGACTCTACCTAGTTTGTCCCTGAGTAGCGAGACCTATGCAACCTAGAGCTCTGATACCAACTTGTCACGACCCGGATTTCTCATCGTAGGGAGTCGTGATGGCACCTACTATCGAAGCTAGGCCAACTGAACCTTAACAAGATAATATACTCGATTCATTAAACTTTTCAGAAAAACTTTAATACAGTAAAGAACAAATCAAATGCGGAAAAATAATGAACATAACACTATCTCAAAATCTGGTGTCACTATCTGACAGACTACTATAGAATACTACAACCAAGTCTTAATGAAAGAAAATGCATAAGTCTGTTTTGGTACAATAAAAATAAACTAAAATAAGGGATAGGGACTTTGGCCTGCGAACGCCGGCTAGGCTACCTCAGAAGTCCCTGGACTGAAGACAACTCTAAGAAATATCCTACTGCTGCCTCTGTCCGAAAGCTGCTCCAACGCTGTGATCTGTACAAAAAGCACAGAAGTGTAGCATCAGCACAAGCGACCCCATGTGCTGGTAAGTGCCTGGCCTAACCCCGGTGAAGTAGTGTCGAGGCTAGACGGGACTTACTAAAATCAACCTATGCAGATATATATACATATACATATATATATATATATATATATATATATATATATATATATATATATATATATATATATATATACAACGACAACAGAAAGAACAACACGATCATATATGATGGTATAGAACTGAAAAGGGAACATGCTCAGAAGATAATGAACAATGAGAGCAGGTCATCTGTGACAACATCAAATCAAATTCTCTTTATTTACTTTTATAAGTGGTCGGCGCGCCACACGATCCCATAGTATGTATCATAAGTGGACAGCGTGCCACACGATCCCAATAATTATAATATAAGTGGACGGCGTGCCACACGATCCCATTTCATCTAATATAAGTGGACGGCCTACCACACGATCCCAATAATCATAATATAGATGGACGGCGTGCCACACAATCCCAATAATCATAATATAGGTGGATGGCGTGGCACACGATTCCAATAAATATAATATAGGTGGACGGCGTGCCACACGATCCCAGTAAATATAATATAGGTAGACAGCGTTCCACACGATCCCAATAAATATCATGAATGATTCATGTAACCTCTCTCAAGGAGTTCCCCTATAGGGACACCTCGACAATATAATGATCTACCCAATAAGGGTACCACTAGCAGCCCAAAAATTTCAATAATGGAGAAAACATACAACGCTCAACCGGATAAGGGAGCGACAACAATCATAACCTACACATCCCGGCAAGGGATTTAACCGCATTTCTTTACAATTTTTACAATTTTGACTTTATAGGATCACTACCATTTGAGCCGAAGCTCCAAATAATTTTCACTTTTCATAAATAATTCCTCAACTAACTCAGCATGTCGAATTCACCAATTGCTAGGAATAGTTCTCAAAATATACCTAATACATGTACAAAGAAGACTCACGGTCATGCTAGACGCCAGTGTATAGATACTCGTCACCACGCCTATACACCATACTCGATCATTTAGCTAATAGCAAGTAATAATACTCTAATCATATTCCCTCAAGCCGAGATTAGATCAAACACTTACCTCAGTCCAAAGATAGCAATCAATCTTCTAGCACCGCCTTTCCTCTAGAATCCGACTCCGAAATAATGGTATCTAGTCGTTTTTAATTCAATAATATCAATTAGGGCTCAATAACATAATCCCATAGCCTAGAAATGAAATTCCCACCATTCTTCCAAAAATAGAAAAATCCGACACCGGGCCCGCATGGTCCAAACTCGAGGCTCGAACCAAATTCCAATCACCCATGACCCCACGAGTTAGAATATATGATTTGTTTCAAAATCCAACCTCAATTTGAGGTTGAATCACCCAAAATCCCACAAGCCATAGTTCTACCCAAAATCCCCATTTTCTACCTTGAATTCATGACTTAGGGCTAGGATTAATTATGATTAGGTGATTAAATAATGAAGAAATGAGGTTAGGAAGACTTACCCAAAGAGTTATGGAGGAATGGGAGCCTGGGACTTGACAATGGAGGGTGGAAGAGATGAGCCCGTATGGAATTTTTGTGAGAAGTCACGTGCAAGTGTTCTGTTTTTAAGAAAAAATCACTAGGCAAAAATGCCCTATGCGATCGCATACAAGGCATCGCGATGGCATAGGGGAAGGAGCTAATGAAATGCGATCGCGGAAGGCATGATGCGAACGCATAGAGTAGATGCGACTGGGCCAGGGAAATGCTCCATGTGATCGCGAGGGGGGACAATGCGATCGTATAGGAATGGGAGGCTGGGCAATACGATCGCACAAGGAGAGCTGCGATCGAATAGAACATATTTTGCGCTCCTGAATTTTACACTATGCGATCACGGAAGGACCTATGCTATCGCATAGAACATCATACCAGATACCAGCAACAACTAAAAATACCAGATTTTAAAGAAACATCCCAAACCACTCCCGAAATCGCTCCCGAGCCCTCGGGGCTCCTAACCAAATGTACACACTAACTCAACAACATCATACGAACTTGCTCGAGTGATCAATTCGCTAACACAACATCAAAAACAAATAATCAACCCCCAAAACTCAAGATTTTATTTCGAAGTTCAAAAATCTCTAACTTTAGCTATTTAGGTCAGAAACACATCAAACGACGTCCGATTTCGACCAAATTTCACAGGAAGTGCTTAACCAATATTTAAGACCTGTACCAGGCATCAGAACCAAAATACGAGCCCGATACCTATATTTTCTAACTCATTTTCATTTCCATTTTTCCTTAATAATTTCAGAAAATAATTTAACGGAAAAATTCTTTTACCGGGGTTCTGAACCTCGGATTTCAACTCCGAGCACATGCTCGAGTCCCATATTTTTTTACGGACCTCTCGGGATCGTCACATCACCGCTCCGGGTCCGTTTACCAAAAATATTGACCAAAGTTAACTGTATCAATATTAATATCAAAGTTCTTCAAGTCTTTTATAGAATTCATGTATCTTAACACAAAAACTTTCTGGCTTCATGCTCGGACTGTGCACGCACATTGAGGCAACTGAGAGTGAGGTTTCCGAGACCTCGGATGCATGGAAAAAGGGAGAAATACGGTGATGACCCCTTTTGGGTCGTCACAGTGTCAAATTTCTGTAGAGACCTCTTACACGCTAAAAATGTATATACATCCTTATAAACTGAAATAATATAAATTTATACAACATTATACACAAATATACACATTTATACACAATTATACAATACTATATAAACATGTATAATAGTGTATAAGAGGTATCTGTATATCCATATATATTATTATACACTATTATACAGTGTCGATACAACCTGCTACATAGTTATGATTTTCCAGAACTTCAAACTTCAAAATGTTCCAAAATTTCCAGAACTTCAAATTTCAAAGTCCTCCAAAATTAGTGGTTGTTTGTTGGTGCAAATCCTTCAAAATCAAATTTGAGAGCTATTTGGGTCAGAGGATGAATTCTGTATATCCACATACATAATTGTTTGACTTTTCAACCACTGAATCTAATTCGAAAACCAGTTCCAATATCAGCAGAAACCTTCAAACTTTTGTTCTTTAATCCATCTCTTACTTTTGCAACATTTTCGTTGTATAACAATTTAAATAATAGGGAGTTTTGGATCAAACAAGAGATATAGAATGACACCAAAAATAATTAATAAGAGGATTAAGAAAATTAAGATGATGAAGAAGTAACAACAATAACAACAGAAACTCCTTCCACGCGAATTATTTTTTCTTGGGTAGAATGTTGATTGTGGGTGCCTTTGATTGGGTAGAGGATGAGGGATTTATGTGGGTTAGAGAGAAAAGTGAGAGGAGGTGAGAGAGAGAAGGGAATGAAGAAACAAGAAAATAATAAAAACCCTAAAAGTATGTCTTTAATAGTGGGCTAAAGGCTGAAAAGTTTATTTCAACTTATGTACAATATTGACTATATAGAGTAAGAACTTTAAATGTGGGCATTTTTTGTTGGACTATTAGGTCAAGTGACATGGACTATAATTTTCTCAATATTTATTTATTTGACGAGTTCGTGTAAAATAAAAATGTGAAAGTGTGGTATTTCGTAGTCATCAACTTGAGAAGACTTAGAGTGGACCAACTGTAGTGTTTTGATTTACGAAAGTTAGTCCAAGAAGACACCAAGTCAAGCACCCCAAAGAAAACAAAGTGACAATTTTCTAACATTAATGGTTCTTGAGGAATATTATAAAAAGAGTTTAGCATATACTAATAGTGTAAAAATAAAATTTATACTTTCAGGTCACCAAATATTTACATATTATTATATATAAAAAGTAAAATTTGTATTCTTGAACATGAAACACGTTGTCTGCTATAATAAGTAATGATAATCTGATTTACAAAAAAAAAAGATTGTCCAGTACACTAAGCTCCTGCTATGTTCGTGGAAGGATCGGATCACAATGGTCTATTGTACATAGCTTTACCTTGCATTTCTACAAGAGGTTGTTTCCTCAACTTGAATTCGTGACTTCCTGTTCACGTGACAACAATTTTACCGATTATACCAAGACTTTCCTATCGGTGATCCGATAATGCAAAAATAATTACATTGTTAGTGAATATTAGTTAAACTCACTACAAAAAAGGATTAGTGAATAAGCTACCTAATTGATTAAGCACCCTCATATAGTCATATTGTAGAGAATTTATCCATTTTCTCTCCAACTTGATCTTCTTCTCTTCCCCATAGCTTTTGAAGCCATGAATTACAAAACATTCTCTTTTTTCATATTAGCCTTTATTGTCTTTATTCTTTGTCTATCATCATCAACATCCTCTCGGCAATTATCAGGTTTAAGTAATCCCTTACTGATGTGTAATAATATCTTTTTGGTCCTAACGTTTTGTCCAATTTATTGTTATTATCAAGAGTTAACTAGTCTGTATAATTTGGTTTTTGTAGTGTTCTTTTATGAACTTTGGATTTGGAATTTTAATTGTGAGAAAACGATTCTCTGCAAAAAAAAAAAAAGTGTTTTCTCCCTTGTAACTGTTATCTAATAAATATTTCTGATAAATATTTGATAAAATTGGCTCTTGAATAAGACTCTATTCTCTTGAATAGGTAGGCTCGGTAAGCTAAGGGAGCTTAATCTTCTTAGGGCTCATAAGAGGTAGAACAGATAATAGAATTTCGCCTCTGGGAAAGGCTGACAGGCTAGACGGTGGATTTTAGAACAGTTTACAGAAGTAATGTGTTGCTGCAAATCGGATAAAAGAGTTTTCATAGGCCTGGAAACCATTTTCGCTAAATAATTTTCTATTCGAATGTTTTTTGGGGGGTTGCTTTCTTTTGAAAAGAGAGGTTCATTTCTCATGAAATTCCTTCCTTGCAGGAAGATCCTCAATGTTAGAAAAACAAAACATCTATGCATCATATCGATAGCGATTCAGATCACCTCTTCTAACCTCCCTAATCTAGTTGTGTGGTGAGCAATTAATTGTGACAAAGCGACCGATCCATAATGAAAGCACATATAGATAGGAGTCTTCCCTGAATAAAAAAAATACCAAGATCGGAGAATAAAAAAGATAGGTCTTAATCTTCTCGAAAGTACTCTACGTAGTCAATCTAGATTCCCAAAACTAGTATAGTCGTATGAGATACAAAATAAAATCACTATATTATATATATGTGCAGTCAATTATGATGATATAAAATAAACTTAATAGAGCAAAAGAATTTAAATTTTGATTATAACCTGTTTAATTTTTTTGTATTATACTAATTTAAATCATCCTTGGTCCCTTCAATTTGCAGTGCGACGTAAGGTTACTGCAATTGGCGCTCATCCATCAAAATCAGGGCCTGGTAAAATTATTATTTCATCCTATCTCAATTTCTTTTGTACTATTTTATTAGTTGCAGAGGTTAGAATTAAAAAATAAAGATATAAATATGTGTTAATTAATCTTTTTAAAATAAAAGAAAATAGGATCACATAGGGACACGAGGAATATATTAATATTCTCCTTTGAAAATCTCCAACTACTTAAGGGTTGAAATTAAATATTCAGATCTGTTTTCCAGAAAATAAACCTTAAATTTATTCTCAAGTTTAAAATATCCAAGCTACGATTTTTGGCAGATACCATAAATTTATTCTCACCTTTTAATGCGATTTTTTCGTTGTTCTTCGTGTTAATTTTTTCACCCCTTCGTATTGTATTAATATAATACAAGTTAATATATATATATATATATATATATATATATATATATATATATATATATATATATATATATATATATATATATATATATATATATGCTAAAACTTTGCTACTATTCTGGTATAGATAATAATCTCACAAATCGTAAAGAACGCAGTATGATGTGATGGTAATCGTATATGATTGAGATATACTATGAATAATTTGCAAAAATTAATAAATTTAAATAATTTTGAGCCTAGCAAACAAAGAAGATATTTGCGAGGTTTTGAAAGGCATGTTTCGTTGCCACCATATGTAGTCATTTTCAGAGATGCTATTTAAAGATTAATTATTAATTATTATTATCCTGAAAGTTTAAACTAAAAAACTTAAATTCAGGACAATTCAGCGCATTTTGGTCTTGAAGAATTGATCTGACATCTGAAATTCAGAACGTTCTGGCTAATTTTTAAATAGGAGCCCTTTAAAATGGCTACTTGATGTCATTTCTACACTATAGATTGTGGTGGGCCTCCTCATTAACCAATGGTTTAAGGTTTGACCCCTAAAAATGAAATCGTTTTAGTAGAGAGCACTTTACCCTCGAAAGTTATACTTTCCGACACAAATTCCATCGAGACCCAAAACACACAAAAAAAAAAAAAAGGACTAATTCCCTTGTGCTTTACTTGTTTGCAGCTCATGGACCATGAACAGAGATTAAGATATAGAGGGCTGATGAAAGGTCCCTTAGGGATATGTACCTTCGACTCAGCCGTCACATGCCGATCATTGATGCATTTATGTTATGTTTATTATGTCTTTGGACATATTGTTTGTTTAGATTCTCTAGTGTTCTGTACACCATAATAGATCCTGAATAGAGTTAAGCTAACAATAATATTACTTATTTTAATTATGTTGAATTGCGTTTGCATTTTGTATTTTTGTTTGAGCTTTTGCTAATCTTGTGTAAGACTTGGTTACGAAATATATTGTATGGTATCGTATCGTATTAGCTTGTCGTGTATGTGTTTATATTGTTAAATTCTAAATTCATGGTTCACTTGTTGACGTATTACTCTGAAATGCATAAAATTTAAAGCAAATAATAAAAAAATATTTAGCTAATAATAATATGAAAATAATCACACCCGTTTAATGTCACGACCCGGATTTCCCACCATCCGGATCGTGACTGCGCCTACTCGTGGTAGCTAGGCAAGCAAACTTACCTACCATTTTCATTAGTAAAACCATTCTACTCACAATTTAAAGTATCGATAATAATAACAACAATAATTGCAGAAGTCTAATTTATAAGTCTGAATAAATATGGAGTATCAACAATATCCTCTACCCCAAGATTTAGTGTCACATACTCATGAACCACTAAGGATAAAAGGTCTGAATGAAATATAACAGATGTCTGTCTCGAAACAATGAGGCAACAGTAAAAATGAAAAAAATATAAGAAGAGACGTCGAGCCTGCGGACGCCTGCAAGGCTACCTCAGTCTCGTGGTAATAAAATCCTACTCCCAAAACTACTGCTGCTGTTGCTGCTGCTCAAAACCTGGGCCTGTGCAAAAATGCACAGAAGTGTAGTATCAGTACAACCGATCCCATGTGTTGGTAAGTGTCTAGCCTAACCCCGGCGAAGTAGTGACGAGGCTAGACTGGACACCACATACACCTGTGTAGTGATAAATATACAGCGGAAATCGAATACCAAGTAATTAACAATATGGGAGGGCAAGCATCCTATGGGGAAATACAATTAACAATAATCAAGAGTAACAACCAAAATCAACTTAAATCCACAGTTAAACAAGAAATCAATATTCAGACATAATCACATGACATCAACAACTGTTGCGGAGTGCAACCTGCTCCACAATTTATCTTTGTTGGAGCGTGCAACCCGCTCCACAATACCACTGTTGCGGCGTGCAACCCGACCCATATTATTTATCATTTATCATTATTGGATCGTGCAACCCGTTCCTCAGTATCATCTGTTGCGGCGTGCAACCTGCTCCTCAATATTATTTAACAGAGTAATTTTCCAAACAACACTCACATTAAGGGACATGACAATAAGCAAATATTTGACAAACATCCCGGCAAGGGATTACAATTAACAGTTCAATCATCCCGGCAAGGGAGAATACAATAAATACTTACGCCCCGACAAGGGTAATCAACAACATTTCCTTCCTTACTTCTCTTATCTTATAATTCACTTTACTATTCTGAGCCAACACTCCAAAGAATTGAAAAATCATTTACTGTTCACACGTTATTCACAATATATAGACATCCTCCAATAAATATGGAATTCACAGCCAAGTCATGACAATTACATTATAAAGACTCATGGTCATGCTAGACTCCAATGTATAGATAGTTGTCACCATGCCTATACATCATACTCGATCACATAGCAATTAGCAACAAGACACAACTCTTATTCCCTCAAGCTAGGGTTAGACCAAACACTTACCTCCTATTCCCTCAAGCTAGGGTTAGACCAAACACTTACCTCAAAGCCTAGGAATCCACTTAATCCTCGACTATTGCTTTACCTCGTGATTCCACCTCCAATTCGCTCGAATCTAATCACAAATTGTACAATTACTTTAATAAACTCTATATGAATCAATGTGAATGCATAAAAATAATTTTTCCCAAGTTTTACTCAAAAATTCCCAAAATTTCCCCAGGCCTACATGGTCAAAACTCGAGATTCGAACCAAAATCCGATTATCCATTCCCCCACTAGTTCAAATATATAATTTGAAATCGGACCTCAAATCGAGGTCCAACTCCACAATTTCTAGGAAACCTAGGTTTTACCCAAAAACCCCAATTTCACTCATGAAAATCATTGATTACAAGTGGAAAATATGTTTAATGATGTTAAAAGTTGAAAGAATTAAGTAAAAATCGACTTACAAGTGATTTTGGGATGAATTTTACTCTTGAAAAATTGCGTATGGAGTTTGGATTTTGAAAGAATGGTGAAAAGTGATGAAAATTCGCCTAAATATAAAATTTCCTAGGCCTCGGTTGTGGAAAATGCGAACATAAGTTCGCATTTGCGAACATCTCAGGTTTTGGAATTGTGAAGCCTTAGTTCGCATTTGCGAACACTTCAACTGGGCGCAGACTTCACATTTGTGACTGGAGGGTTGTATTTGTGATCATGCCTCATTCGCATTTGCGATTTAATTGATCGCATTTGCGATCCCAAACCAGGTCTCTCCTTTTCGCATTTGCGATGGAGACTTCGCATTTGCGAAGATCGCATTTGCGATTGTTTCTTCGCAAATGTGAAGATACCAGATGGGAAAATACCAGCTTTTTAAAACATGCAAAAATGCAACTCGTGGCCTATCCAAAACTCACCTGAGCCCTCGTGACTCCAAACCAAACATGCACATAACCTCAAAAATATCCTATGGGCTTACTCGCGCAATCAAATCGCCAAAATAACATCATTTACATAGAATCAAGCCTTAAAACTCATGATTTTTCTTCTAAACTTTTAAACTTGGAACTTATAGTCCAAAACACATCAAACAACGTCCGATTTTGACAAGACCTTCAGCGACCGTCCAATCTCGGGTCTGGGTCCATTTACCAAAAATATTGACCAAAGTCAACTATAATCATATTAATATCAAGCTTCTTTAAAATTTTCACAGAATTCACATATTTCAACATAAAAAAATTTCGGCTACGCGCCCTGATAGAGCACGCAAATCGAGGCAATAGAAAATAAGGTTTTCAAAGACTAGGAAGCACGAAACAGATGAGAAAACAGGTGATGATCCTTTGGGTCGTCATATCCTCCACCTCTAAAACAATCTTTCGTCCTCGAACGGACAAAAGAAAGAAGTACCTGAGTCGAGGAACAAGTATAGATAACGGCTCCGCATATCAGACTCGGACTCCTAGGTCGAGGCCTTAGGGGACTGACCTCTCCTCTGAACACGAATACGAGGGAAAACTCTTAGATCTCAGCTGACGAACCTGCCGGTCTTGAGTAACTATTGGCTCCTCTTTGTAAGATAAATTCTTTTCCAACTGAACAATGCTGAAGTCTAACACAATCGTAGGATCGCTGTGATACCTCCGAAGCATAGACACATGGAAAAATGGATGCACCGCTGATAAGATAGGTGGATATGCAAGTCTATAAGCCACCTCTCCCACTCGATCAAGAATCTCAAATGGGCCAATGTACCTAGGGCTAAGCTTGTCCTTCTTTCTGAACCTCATCACGTGCTTTATAGGCGACACCCGGAGAAATACCCGCTCACCAACCATAAAATCTACATCTCAGACCTTACGGTCTGCATAACTCTTCTGCGTAGACTGAGCTGAACGCAACCTCTTCTGAATAGTCTTGACCTTATCTAAAGCCACCTGAACTAAGTTTGTACCCAATAACCGAGCCTCTCCCGGCTCAAACCATCCGACTAGAGACCGATATCGCCTACCAAACAATGCCTCATATGGATCCATCTGAATGCTGGACTGGTAGCTACTATTGTAGGTGAACTCTACTAATGGCAAGAACTGGTCCCACGAGCCTCCAAAGTCAATGACATAAGGTCAGAGCAAAAAATTTGAATAGTCTGTTCGTACTGACTGTCTATCTGAGGATGGAATGTTATGCTCAACTGAACATAGGTGCCTAACTCTTGCTGAACCGCTCTCCAAAAGCGCGAGGTAAACTCCATACCTCGATCTGAGATAATGCATACCGGCACCCCATCAAGGCGAACAATCACCCAAATATAAATCTCAGCTAACTTCTCGGATGAATAAGAGACTGCTACTGGAATGAAATGCGCTAACTTGGTCAGCCTATCAATAATGACCCAAGTAGCATCAAACTTCTTTCGAGTCAACAGAAGTTCAGTAATGAAATCCATGGTAATCTTCTCCCATTTCCACTCGAGAATCTCAATCCTCTGAAACAAGCCACTGGGTCTCTGATGCTCATACTTGACCTCCTAATAGTTCAAACACCGAACGACATACGCAACAATGTCCTTTTTCATCCTACGCCACCAATAATGTTGCTGCAAGTCTAGATACATCTTCGTGGCGCCCGGGTGAATAGAATACCGAGAACTATGGAGCTCCACTTAGATCAACTCTCTAATCCCATCAACATTGTGTATACAAATTTTCCCCAGAAATATCAACACCCCGTCATCACCTAAGGTTTCCTTCGTGGCACCTCCATGCTGCACCGTGTCTCTCAGGACACGCAAATGGGGATTATCAAACTGCCATTCACGGACATGCTCCAATAGAGACGAACGAGCAACCGTGCAAGCCAACACTCTGCTAGGATCAGAAATATCTTATCTCACAAATCGGTTTGCCAAGGCCTGAACATCTAAAGAAAGCGGTCTCTGGCTGACAGGAATATAAGCAAGACTACCCATGTTGGTAAACTTTCTACTCAATGCATGGGCCACCACATTGGCCTTACCTGGGTGATAAGATAGTAACATCATAATCTTTCAACAACTCTAGCCATCTCCTCTGCCGCACATTCAACTCCTTCTGTTTGAACAAGTACTGAAGGCTTTTGTGATTTGTGTATACCTCACATGCCACACCATATAGATAATGCCTCAAAATTTTCAAGGCATGAACAACCACTGCCAACTCTAGGTCATGAACTGAATAATTCTTCCCATGGATTTTCAACTGTCTCGAAGCATAGGCAATAACTATGCCATCCCGCATCAATACCGCTCCAAGCCCAGTACGAGAAGAATTACAATAGACTGTGTAAGGCCCTAAACACGTAGGTAAAACCAACACCGGTGTCGTAGTCAAAGCTGTCTTGAGCTTCTGAAAGCTCGCCTCACACTCATCTGACCACCTGAACTGGGTACCCTTCTGGGTCAACCTGGTCATCGGGGTTGCAATAAAAGAAACCCCTCTACAAACCGACGATAGTAACCTACTAACCCCAAGAAACTCCGGGTCTCGGTCACTGAAGCTGGTCGAGGACAATTCTTGACTACCTCATTCTTCTTCTGGTCCACCTTAATACCCTCTGCTGATACAATATGACCTAGAAATGCAACCGAAATCAACCAGAACTCGCACTTTGAAAACTTAGCATATAGCTGACTATCCTTCAGAGACTAAAGAACCACTCTGAGGTGCTACTCGTGCTCTTCCTGGCTGCGAAAATACATTATAATATTATCTATGAAGACTATCACGAACAAGTCTAGATAAGGCCTGAACACTGGGTTCATCAACTCCATAAATGCTGTTGGGGTATTGGTCAACCCAAATGACATGACTTAAAACTCGTAGTGCCCATACCGAGTGCGGAATGTTGTTTTAGGGACATCAGACGCTCCAATCTTCAGCTGATGGTAGCTAGATCTCAAGTCTATCTTTGAGAAAACCCTTACTCCCTAGAGCTGGTCAAACAAATCATCAGTCCTTAACAGTGGATACTTTTTCTTTATTGTCACTTTGTTCAATTGCCGGTAATCAATACACATCTGCATCGAACCATCCTTCTTCTTCACAAACAACACCGGCGCACCCCAAGGAGAAACACTAGGCCTGATAAAGCCTTTCTCTAATAAATCCTACAACTGGTCCTTTAACTCCTTTAATTCTGGTGGGGCCATGCGATACGACGGAATAGAAATGGGCTACGTGCCCGAAGCCAAATCAATACAGAAATCAATATCGATGTCGGGCGTCGTACCTGGTAAGTCTGAAGGGAAAACCTCAGGGAACTCCCGTACAATAGGAACAGAGTCAATAGAAGGAACCTCTGCGCTGGAGTCGCGAACATACGCCAGATAAGCTAAACACCCCTTCTCGACCATGTGTTGAGCCTTAATGTATGAAATAACATTGCAGGTGGCGTGACTTGTGATCCCTTTCCACTCTAGCCGGGGTAATTCTAGCAAAGCCAATGTCACGGTCTTGGCATAACAATCTAGGATAGCATGATATAGGGACAACCGATCCATCGCCAATATATTGTCAAAATCCACCATATCTAACAGTAATAAATCAACACGAGTCTCAAGACCCTCAAACACAACCACGCAGGAACGATGCACCCGGTCGACCACTATGGAGTTACCTACGGACGTAGACACATAGACAGGAATGTCAAGGCATAACTAGACATAGCCATGCACGATGCAAAATAGGAAGACACATATGAATATGTAGACCCAGGGTCAAATAGTACTGAAACATCTCTATCGCAAACTAGAATGGTACCTATAATGACAGCATCTGATGCCTCCACCTCTGGCCTATCTGGCAAAGCGTAAAATCGGAGCTCAGCCCTACCTTTCTGAACCATGTTTTTGGGACGATCATCTATCGACTGACCTCTACCTCTGGGGTGACGGACTCCACCTCTACAGTCTCGACCTCCACCTCTATGATCCCTACCCCTCCCCTGGTTGGCTGGGCAGGCTCTAGGTCAATTGGTGCTTGAATCATGGGGTGAGGACCCTACTACTGTGAATGTGTACCCCTCAATCTTGTGCAAGCTCTTCTGATGTGACAGTATTCTCCTCACTCGTAACATCCCTCGGAATGACGAGACTGGCCCCGACGGATTGAATGGCCTCCACGAATATTGTGAAGAGGCTGTGCACTGCTGGATTGCTGATCTGAATACTGTTCTCGAAAGCCACGATCACCTGAACCACCCTGTGAATCCTGGAGGGCTGACTGAAAAGCCTGGAACACTGACCCTTATCATAAGAATCCCTGCCTTCA